>JAWWMK010000179.1:0-37996 GCA_035047105.1 Galeopsomyia nigrocyanea
CAGGAACACTATCATAATAACTACCGAAAGCTATGAAAACAGTTTTTTCAGTATTTAGTGTTAGCTTATTCACAATTTCTAATATTATCATTTTAGTCGAGTTCTTTATATTACTCGTCATTTTACAAAAAAAAAAAAAAAACATTTACAGGTCGATCTCGTGAGATCAACGGGCTACCACGTCGAGGAGCACGATGTAACGACAGATGACGGCTACATCTTGACAGTCCATCGAATACCGGGCAGTCCGAAGTCACCGATCGACACGAACAAGCCCGCGGTACTATTTATCCACGGCTTGCTCGCCGCCTCTGACGTATGGGTACTCAGGGGTCCCGACAAAGATCTTGGTATCTCGAAATTCTTTGAATTCTATAATCCCCCTCGTTTTTTTCTTCTTCTTCTTCTTCATTCTTTACCGTGCTATTGTTCAAAGCTTACATGATGGTCGATGCTGGATACGACGTCTGGCTGCTCAACACTCGGGGCAACTTTTACGCCAAGCGACACAAGAAGCTACAGCCGAAAGAAGAAAAATTCTGGAGGTTTAGGTAATCGCAATTGCAATCACTATAAGTAGAGCGGCTGTAATATGATTGATTGTCGCGCAGACATTGCGCAATTGCTGGTGCAGAATAAACACTTGCTTCGATATCGATTTCAATAGAAGAAATATTGTCGTTTGTCACAAGTCTATACAGACCGTTGCAAATTATTACGACGGTCGGTCGTCGCGTAACGCGCGGATTTATCGTTTTTTTTTTTTGTAATGCGATTATTTGTAATCGTTGAATTAATATTTGCTTAACACTAAAAAGTCAATACCCAGAGTGTAGAGCGTATGACACTTGTACGGGTGATTGCAAGAGAATATATATGACACTACTTTTTAAGTGTTTATATGCTGCGGTTTATATTTGTAATTCTACTTGCTATTTTTATTAATTATGCAAATTTAGCTTTTTCTTTTAATACATAGTATTTAATAATTTTAGTTTTTACTGGATTTAGATCATAAAATACGTATTTAATTGATACTTATTGTATAATTTCTTTCGTATAAGTTAGTAAATGAATGTACAGTGTTTTTACTTGGAAAGACTTAAAAAAAACGTATTTTATAATAATTATACAGAATTATTGATAATAATTATATAGAACATTGGATTTATTATTACCTTTGAAATCTTTGCATTTCATGTCGACAATAAGAGGAAAGCTTATACGGAATGTTCAACAGGTTCTGTGCACTGTGCAGGTTCTGTGTCTTGTCTTGCTCCAAAATAATCGGAATTTTAAGAATGATAATTTATTCTTCAATAATGTATGAGCCATTATTACAGAATTTTTTTTTAATTTAAAAAATTATCACAACAGACTACACTTGTTTATCGTTATTACAATTAATTATGACCGTTCGACGCAACTTCACACATAACAGAAAAAGAAACCACAGCAAGAAAAACATATAGAATCGCCGAATGATATATATAGAGAAAGAAAAATCAGGCTAAGGATGTTTTGATTTTACAGCTGGCACGAATCGGGAGTATACGACACGGCAACGGCGATCGATCACATTCTGAAGACGACAGGCCAGGAGAGAGTATCAATAATTGGTCACTCGATGGGAACCACTTGTACTCTCGTATTGCTCTCGGCGCGCCCGGAATACAATGCCAAGGTCAACGCGATCGTCTCTTATGCTCCTATTGCTATTTTCACTCACCTACTCCCAGGACCAGCCAGTACAATTGCTGTCAGATATGGCAAACAGTTGCAGGTATGACGACTTTTTGTTGTTCTTCTTTTCTTCTTTTTTTTTTTAGATCATGGCGAACAAGTGGGTTACGTTCGTCGAATCTGGGTTAGTTTTTTTTGTGTTTTATTTATTTTGAATTATACATGAGGACAATTGCGCAAATTGTGTCTGCGATGACAAGAATCACTAGCGAATGATGTAAAATGTTTTTCTATTTGCATGTTGGGGAACTCGAAGATTATCAATGTTTAGGATGCAATGTAATTTAAATAAATTTGATGTAAACATTATTAAAATTCAAAAATTGTTATTTCTGATGATTAAAAATATTACTGGGACAGCTCTATAAGAATGTTGTTTTGCCCTATTTGGTCTTCACGTTCGACATTTAACATAAAAACTGGTTTACAATTTTCGTAACAACAATTTACATTTTGCAGAAAACATTCAGATCGCTGGGAGTCAACGAAATATTCCCTCGCAATCCGAATTTGGTAGGAATATACACGGCGTTTTGTCAGACGCCACGCATTGAATTATTATGCCAGAAGCTAATCATGAACATAGCTGGATTACTAAAGTACAGTCAGTTTGACGCGATTGATGTTGTGAGTATATTGTATTCAAACTTTCCATATGTATCTATAGCATATAAATGATTGACAATTATATTATCTGCAGGACATGATGCCCAAAGTATTAAATCATTATCCACAAGGATCGTCACTCGAAACTCTTTTACATTATAGGCAAATTATGATTAGTGGTGAGTCATTCATTTTTAATTTATATATTATTTTCATAAATATGAATATCGTTTTATCGTGCCTTTGTTACTTATTATCGTACTAAAGTTCATCTTTTTTAAAGCCAGGATTCAAATTGCAATTTTTACTTTTACAAGCAGCAAAACTGATTAAGAATATCTTTTTTATGTAGCTATTCCAAGACAATTGTTCTAACAAAAGTTTTAAAAAAATAAACATATATGTATTGAAATCTTACTGCAGGAAAAATATATTACGGAATTTTTTTTCTCGAAAATTGTGGAGTAAAGTATGTTTATCTTGTAGGAAAATTCCGACAGTATGATTTCGGACCAGATGGCAATTATCACCGGTACAAAAATGTAACACCTCCCGAATATCCTTTGGAAAGGATAACGGTTCCCGTCGTTCTTTATTACGGCATGAACGATGCTTATACGACAAAAGAGGTATGAAAAACCGGTTTTTTTCTTCGCCAAATTTAAACTATTTGAATATCTTGTTACTCAAAATTAGGTGACACATTTCCTTTCACTTTTTTAAGTGCCCTCACATTTTTTTAGTGATTCTTTGCAAAAAGATCAGATATTGTCAGTATACACAGCAGAAAAAATTATTGAACGTATTGCTTATTCAAAAAAATGTTGACAAATCAAGAAAATTTTTCTTGAAGTAAACATTTTTTTTCTTAAATTCAGAAAATTCTCTTGTTTTTAAGAACATTATTTTCAAAACGCAACGAATTTCAGAATTTTCTTTAGTGCACTCATATTTTCAGGGCAAAATAAATAAGACAACCTGAAATTAGCATACTAAAATTCATTTAATACCAGATAAAATCTGCATTGTGTCCTTTGAAATGACACGTACACGTCCTCTAGCATATCATATCCACATCACCCAGCAAATTAACAATGTAATGTGGTCATAATGTGCTTTTATATTTTTAATTTTAGGACGTGATGGCATTACTAGCAAGGCTACCAAACGCCGAGGGCCGAGAAGTAACGCACTCGCGTTTCAGTCACCTGGACTTCCTCTTTTCGAATTTCAGTCGCGAGGTGCTGTACGAAGACACTGTGCGAACTATCGACAAGTATCGCGAAGATCGACAGCCGACGCTTCAGCAAGCTATTGAATTTGCCAAACACGCACCGACAACCGTCACCGTTTGACGAAATTTAGCTAGTGATTATGAAGGACAGTACTACGAAGAATCTCATGTGCGGTGATTCTTCGATCAGTGAACTTTGTATTTTTTTTTGTATGTAGAGCGTTGTTGAAAATACGACAATTAGTTTTAAGATGCGATGGGACGTAGATAGGTCTGACAATTGTAACGAATAGCAATTAGGTTTTTTATAGTTAAATTAGTGACGATGATCGAATTTATTTGATGCTCTTTACGGAGAAAAGTATGTGAAACACATAGGAAAAAGCTGCAAGAAATTTATTCAAGCAATGGCAATTGTCGAGTCTTTGCATATGAGGAATATTAGTATTTGTCGAAATCTTTTTTTTTTTTTTGATTCGATATTTGTGATTTATTTCTCCCATAAAATTAAATAACTCAAGATAAATATTTTTATAATACAAATAATTTATGAATAAAACAGTATATCTGTCTATTTCATAAAGATAATCATCAGTTTTTTAAATGCATTATAAGTAACAGAGCGAACACATTCTGCACAATTGAAATGTAAACAATTACTTTTTTTATGGTATTCTACTAATCTACTTTATATCGTATAAGCAGAGATTCGTTATGTTTCGAATACTTCAAACGGAAAATTTTCAATAATGAGTTCTTCAGATCACAGTTACTGCAAAGAAAGATAATCGTACAAATTGTTGCGGGAAATTTCCAAACATTAATATAGTTGTCAAGTTAATTGTACGCAGTTGATATAAGCTGTGAAAAATATCGCTGATAATCTTGAATGACGATGATAACATTTACTAAATTATCTGATTGAGTTTGCATGAAAGATTTTTAGTTTATTTTGCAAAAAGCAATTGGCCTTAAAAGATAATTGTTGCATTTGCCAATATTTACTTATTTAAAAACTTCTCCTTATTTAAATCACTTGCATATTTCCACTGTATAAAATTATAAAATTGAATCACATCTATTTCGACTGCGACAGCTAACTGTTTTTTTCTTCGTAGTGAGCATCAAATAACAGTTAAATAGTGCGACGTTGCATGAGCTTTGAAACTTCAAAAAGAATATATGTGCCAAGTGAAATCAAGTCATCAATATCAAAGTATGAAAAACGCAGCTATACAAAATAATCAGTTTCATTCTCATAACTTTGTTAACGACCTCAGCGAACAATTAAAGGACTAGATGTGCATGTGTACATAGCGGCACGAATCTAGTCTTTCTTTTTATCCTTTTTTTTTTGTACAAGTGCGCGTGAATTTATGTAGCAGCAGAACTAAAGTAAACTTCTGTCTTTATGATTATCCATCAAAATCACTACAACGCATCAAGATAAAACTATTACGATTCACGCGATTCCAATCGATAATTTTCCCATTAAAAATCCATTCCAATGAGATCATTCAACTTGGAGAATAAAAACAGACCATTATCTTGATGTTCTAAAGTATAGTGACGTGTGAACGTTCGATCTTGAAAAAAAACTTTGTTTTCATTTCAGAAACACAGCGTAACAGTTACGAAAGTTTAACGATGGGATCAAGCCAAATATACGCGCGGGCAAATATATATATGTATAGATACCAGGATTACCTACACTAGTCACGCGTCTGCACTAAACTTTTATACAAATATATATGTGTTTTTTATTTTCATCGGGCTCAGCCGGCACACAATTGCCATACAAAATACGCTACCTTATATAGGTACATTATGCGAGAAGAGCGATTTCCTGTCTGCGGCGTTGGCCAGTGGTGTTCGTACCTTTTTTATATAGACGAGTCACTTGAAATTTATAACGGATATGAATGTCTTCGATATTATTATAAGTGTATAAAAGTATCAGCTGTATAGGCTTACGTAATATAATTCGATCGATTTGATTGCTGTTGTATATATTAATTACATGAGTATCTTTGTCGACGACGAAAATTGACGAATTCTTTATAAGAATTTATTATTTTGTTTTTTTAAGTGGGAATAGACGAATGTTCTTGTTTTTCCAGTGGTTGAAATTTTTGTAGCGACGTTTATGTTCATTTGCTCATGAGTATCCGATGAAAACATTATTATATACATGTTATAAGTTTGAAATTTAAATATTTCTGCAACAAGTGAATTCAAGTAGCTTTTGCAACTGAAAATCAATCAAGAAGAAACTTTTTTAAATATGTAATCTACAACGAAATCTGCATGTAAATTTCAGGAATTACAAAAATAATAACTATTGTACCGAAGTTGTGAATTTTTTTTGATACCTCATTATATGCCTTTAATAACCTTATTCACTGGCAATTACAACAAGAAGAATTCTATTAGGAAACTTAGTAGCATGAAAATGTTAACTCCAAATAAAGCGTTACACACATAAATTACGCGTTTTTACGACGATAACCTTGGTTTCTCACACTGATGCGGGATGCAACTTTTGCACTTGTGAAATATAACATATAATTGCCTTGTATTGCGATCAGAAAAAAAATCACACTTGTTCAATGGTGGAATTTGATTTTGTAAGTTGAGGTACATTACGGCAATGATTTTTATCAGTAATCAACTCCGCTTTACTTTTCAAATGGGGATATACTGTAGTTACAATAGAGATTTTTTATCTCTTATCAAGAGATGAATTATGACTTTATTACCGGTAGAGAATATGTAGTACCAAATGCGTTTTATAGTTTTGTAGATACAGTAGCAGATAAATTCAACGCGAATAGGAAATAATTAATGTTTACTTTTTCCACATGTATATTATATTGTATTTTAATGCATAGTACTTAATATCGTGAATTCAATAGAAAAATAATATTTCAACAAAACATAAACTTTATTTAATCAGATGAAGATTAAATCGCATGCAAACATTTTTTAGATATAATTTAGAGTTTGAGTATCATCCAGAATATTTATCAGATTTGAATATAGAAGACAGCAACAACAAAAAATTTTTAATTAAATACATAAGAAATTATTAGAGACCCCCGCATCTCGAACCGATGAAATTATCGATAACTTAGTTAATCCTCATCCAAAATCGTACGATTTAGATTTACGATATCAGTTGAATCATCGATACACTTCATCTAAACATCGATAAATTATCTCACTTGGGGGGAATAGCAACACCTACATACGCATTGGATTAAGGAAACTGAAATGATTGAGGTACTTATGCGAGGAACTGAGAAAAATAGATGTCAAAAATCGACGATTAGATTAGTTTGACGCAGTTAGCGCCAATATATTGCTCGTCGCGATTAAAATTCTTTTTTTTTATCGATCTATTCGAGTGTTATTTCCATTTTATTACGAAGCGTGAAGAATATTTATCTCCACTTCGATTTTAGTTCATGCACGTGCAATAACTTATTGATGATTGGTTTATTCTTGAAATATTGAATTGTAATTGATATAATACTTTTTGGGAGTACGTAAACGTTAAATGAGAATTACTTGGTTTATTTCCATTTCATATATTGCGCATAAATCTTATTCATTAATAGAGGCAACGATTCAATAAAAGTATGATAAATATACATCCATTTGATTATTTCTAATAATGTTTTATAAATTCTAAACAACAGAAGAATTTCCAACGAAATTTTACAACAACAAAAACAAGCAACAGTAACAAACATCTACTGTCAACGAAACGATAGTTTTCATAATCTCCTCAACACCTCTACTCTATACACTTGCTCACGACAGCAAAAGATTTACGACCCTTTCATAAAAAAAAGAAAAAAACCTCGCGCGAAAAGTGTCTAATAAATTTTCGAGCAACGGACGTACGATGTATATACACAATTAAAAAAATATCACACGCGTTACCCAATACACTTTTGCTTGTGTTCCTAAAACAAAGTTTACGGTCACCCATCCATCAGCTGCCACCGCGTCGACGGAAAGAAATCGTACGGAGACCTTGGTGTACTGCCGGAAATTGAAAGTTTTTTTCCCCCCTCTTTCGTATCAAAACGACTTTTAATCCAAAACGTGTAATATAAATCGCGAGATTAGCCAACTGGTGGTTGCATTCAAATTAGAAGCAGAACACCGAGCGCGATCGGCTAAATAGATTACAGTCGAAAGTGCAGTGTTTTGCGCTGCGATAACGTCGATATATATGTATACGGATCAATTGTGAGCGTGAATTTCTCAATATCTTTTGTAAATTCACGCCTGATGTACCGGCATATCCTAAGCATTCATAATAAATTATTGGCGTATTACTTCGATAATTATATAAGCAGCGGAGTAGTACATTAACAAAAAAAAAAAAACAAATTATCATCGTTGACCTAGAAAAAGAAAAGCAATTTATTATCAACTTGAAAAAGCTTTAAACATCGCAATTATTGTCCAATGCGCAATATCAGAATGATGAGCATGCAAAAATTCGTTCGTATGTCTCGAAGAATGATATACAGCCTCGAGCTGTATATTACAACTGATAAACCGATGCAAGGGATGTTACGAAATCGAGCGCCACCGCGCGCTGTTCGTCAATTACGAAAGCCATATTGTAATAATAATTCCCATGTGAGCTCGTGTATATAAGGTTTAATCTATTGCGCGCTTGTAAAAAAAATCATCGCAATTATCGTCGTAGAGAAACATATATAAAACTGCACGCAGAAATTAAGACGTAGAAAATGTTTATGTGCTGTGGCTCCTGTGTGTTTATTTTTTTTTATAGAGTAATATGCCATCCGACATTGTGCGCGCGTTTGATTTCGCAATGTATGTATATACATGTGTATTGGCATGTAACGCGAGTTGTTGCAATTTTCGTTCGCTGTAATTTTACGGTTAAGTAGAATAGTTTCGCTGTTTTTTTTTTTCATCCTTTGTACGACAAGTGGACAAAATATGTTGTATTTTTTGAATAATTAGTTCGACAAGGTGCGTATAGTGTGTAATTATTTTTGAATTTCTATGTTCAATGAGCGATCGAACGGAAATCGTGGATGTATGATTTCGTTGTGGGCTTTTTGCATAACTAGTTTTTCAGATATGTCGACGTCAAGAATATTGACGACTTTTAGTTTATTACTGCAATAGCGGTGAAAAATTTTGTTATAGCGTGAATAGATTGTTCGATGAAGTTAATGTTTTGAGTATTTTTATTGGCAATTTCTTTATACGGTATTAAATCAAAATATTATCTAATTATTATAGTTTTTAATCATAAGTTTTACATGAATTTAAGAAATAAAGTAGTTGTATTAATAGTCCGACTTGATTGTGTTCGAAAACTTTTTATATTTTATAGTAACATGAAAAGTGCATCGAAAGCAATAAATTTCCATGAATTAAAAAAAAACACGTATATGAATCCAAGAAGAGTATTTTAAATATAGTATTTTACGACTTCAATGTATTATAAAAGATAACTAAATCCTCGATTAATATATTACATTAAATATTTGATTAATCGACAATTATAACTAATATTCATAATTAATCATAACCACAAGGCAATCTTCATTTATAAATTAGTTGCGAAATAAATCTCACACCTCATTTATCAAATCAATCATCACGTTCATACTCCTCATCATCAATAAAACCATTCACGCGCATTCCTCAACCTCTCACCCGAAAACAATCGCGATCTAAGCCGGAAATTGCGCGGAGGAGACAACAACAACGGGGGAGAGAAAGAGAAAAAGAACGAGAAAGAAATACAAAAAAAAAAAAAGGAAAAGTGCAGTGGTGCAGTAAGGACGCGAGAGAGGAGCTGCGCGCTCTTTTTTTTTTCTCTCTTTTACAGACCGCGAAGTCTGCAAGTGTATATATATAAGAGTCGATGCCAACGACTCGCTGCAAGTGGTTTTATACATTGCGCGCGCCGCGATAGTCTCGCGAGTAGCGCACGCACGTGCTGCGCTCTCTAAACTTTTCATATACACACGTTGTTACATTTTATTTATAATTTATATACAACACACGCGATCTCTGCAATTGTGTATCAAGTATGTCAGTTTTGTGCGTTAGCGCGTTGTTACTCGTGAGTAGCCAAGTCGCTCGAGCCAAGTTGGATCCTAATCCGGATATCGAGCTCAAGACCGTAAGTGTTCTGGAACGCCGTCTGTGTGTCTATGTAGTGGATTTATTTCGTTTAAGTGCGAGAATTTTGTGAAGAGAATTCAAGTGTTTTTATTTTTTGTCAGAGGAAAAGAAATGAAATACACGCGGCGATCGTTTTTAGCAATGTTTTAACGCCTCGAATATGAGTGTTTTTCTTCTTCGGAGTTTATATAGCACCTATGTGAAAGTGTTACACTTAAATTATTCGCCGAACAACGAGCGAAACCTCTTCTTCTTACTTCTTCTTCCTCTTTGCAATGAGAATACATATTTCCACGGGTGTTTTTTTTTTTTTACGTAACCACGTAACGTTTTAAACAAGAAAGTAACGTGCCGCGCTATTCTTTCCTTCTTTTTTTGTGTATGTGTGTACTCTTTGCTTTTCAGTCATTCTTTCCCAACAGAAATCTCGAGCTATATAACGATAGATTGAAAAAGCGATTATTTTCTCATAATTGTAATTCATTTGTAAAAAATAAAATCTAAATTTTCTGTCACGAAGAATGAACTGGCAGCCAAGTACGGCTATCCATTCGAGGAGCACGAAATAATCACGGACGACGGTTACATTTTGGGACTTCATAGAATCCCGTTTGGACGTGACAATTACGACGACTACTTCGCATCGTCGCGTCGACCCGCGGTTTTACTTATGCACGGTCTTGGAGGTAGCTCGGCCGATTGGATACTCATGGGACCTGGCAATTCTCTGGGTAAGTTTTTTTTTTGTGCAATTGATTTTATTGTCATACGAATGGAAAGGCAAATCTTTATGAGGAAACTTTCAAGAATCATCTTTTTTTTTATTGGTTTGCCAAAACTGTGCGTTAAGGAAAAATTCGATTCGCGTGGATCAGCTGACGAACAAGGCTTTTGAATTCAGCGGTGATTGCGTCTCACTTATTAGCCAGGGTCAGGAAATGACATTGAATGAAACGAGTTACGAAATAACGAGCTTGCCGATTTTTTTTTCTTTCTTTCTCCGGCCTTGACACTTTCTATCGACGATCTATATCGATATGTACGAGTTTCTTTCTACGATAGACATTTTTTTTTTTACATTCCTGACAGTTTATTTTCCATTTCGAGAAAATCACGCTAAACTTTTACGACGTTCGTAAAAAAAAAGCGAACAAAAATTTTCTCTGTACGCGTAACAGTCAAAAAAAAAAAAAATACAAACTGAACAATTTTACGCACGATAATTAGGCCCCGCGCGTACAATTAAGTGTAATACTTGTCCTCCTTGCCTTTGTAAAGAGTCGAAGTTTCAAAACACCGCTTTTAACGAGAATCCTTATAAACGCGCGTGTACACATTTTCGCGCGGCGTAGGTATATATATGGCGCGCTCGTTTTCCTGAAAAGAAAAAAAAGACAAAAAATTGACATAAAAATCGAACTTGTTTTTTATGCTGCTATACGGTAGGTAATCTGGAATGTAAAAGATGAGCCGTAAAAAAAGGGGGGAAAAATTCGATCGGTTGAACGTGGCAATAGTTGCGAAATCATTGACCGAAGCGAAATGTACCAGAGCGAGGGATTGTAGGGATTAATTAAAGGTTGCGTTGAACAGAACTAACTTTAGACTTGCGACAGTTGATAAGGCGAGGAGCGAGCGATGATGAGAGATCTCGAGTGAACGGTTAGATAATATGGCACGCTTGTTAATGGAGAAAGTCAGTCGCTTATATAGGTATACTCGTGTCAGGTAGATTAATTGTAATGAATCTGCGGAAGTTGGAGGTTTCCACGTGGATTTGTGTATGAAGTAATTACGATTTCGATGAATTTTTTTTTTTTTAATATTTCTTGTAAGAACCGTATGATTATTTTAGTACGATAAAAACAATAATTTATTAGAAAGCTTGAAATATTCAAAATAAACAAACTAAACTTGACAGTAATGCTGCCGTAATTTTTTGTAAATAAAGAATGAGAAAAAACTTTTATTTACATTTTTCTTCTTCTTATGTTAATTTAGACAATAAATTATTTTTTAAGAGAAACATTATTTCAGTTGTTTGTAAATCATTTGCCATCAAGATAATTTTAAAGCTGTACTTGATCTCTACAACTCAATTTATGTATCGTATGAGACGATCTGACAGATACAAGCATATAAAATTGTCGTTTAAAAGGTACACGAAGCATATGTCAAAATAATTAGCATTCTAGATATAAAAAGAACTGAGTAATTTCATGTAAAACGTCTTGTGCTTAAACCTAATTTATTACTATTGAATTCTCAGACAATTCATCAGACCGTATAATTAATAGATCTTTTAACACCAAACAGTTATGTACAACTAAATAAAAATAATTACTCCGATAAACAAAATTTTCCAAAGCATATTCAAACATTTAGCGTGCATCAAACAAAACACATTTCTTCTTTCCACAATCGAGGCAAATGCACATCACACTCGTTTATAGTTCCCGTGAAAAAAAAAAAAAAGAATAACCAGACCATTCGAGCCGCTAGCGTGTAATTGCCTTATTGAATAAGAATACCAAGTGCAACGTGTTAGCGCCACGGTTCTTTTTTTTTCGCAATTTCACTTACATAAAAAAAAAACGCATACGCTATAAGCGAATTTTTTTTCTATGTCTTTCTCTCTCATTCTTCCGCGTCTCAAAACATGCATGACAAATCCACGACGCATATTAGCATGTGTTGGATTCTCCCGGCGCCTTCGATTCACATGCCAACTTGCATACTAAAAATCCGAAACTAGCTCATTTGGAATGCAACCGCGGTATATTGCCGTTGAGTGCAGCTTTATTATACAGGCCCACATTTATTATAGCCTTCGCGCGCTCGTGTGTAACAGTGTGTTCGATGACCTTTTCTCTACATTGTCGATATTTCAACGTCCTTTCGATTATTACGACTTGGATTGTTTAACGATTGCGTTGCAAAATCAGTTTCTCGACATAACATTTTTTTGACCATCGGTGAGAAATTCGTCAATAATTCTCTGGCTTCTATGCAAAATCGTTTTTATATGGTTTAAAGTTCAAAAAGTGTAAGAGCGTCAAATTACTTCTGGAAATTAATGTTGAGAAAAAATTAGCTACTCTTGGAATCTTTATAATAAGTTTTGAGTAACTTACATAGTTGCTTTTGAACTTTAATAAGACATAAGTTACAATCATAAAATAAACTATTTCGGAAAGAATTAGTAGTAGAAAAAAGTAATTCATGCAACTGCATTCACAAACTCAACAAACAAGTTCTTCCGTGAATGCTATATGCGAATTTTTTTCAATGGTCAATTTTTACATTTTTTTTTTTCAGCGTATTTTCTCGCGGACACAGGATATGACGTTTGGCTGGGAAATAATCGTGGCAACATCTACTCCCGCAACCACACGTCAATGGAGCCGACCGATCGTTACTTTTGGGATTTTAGGCAATTACATTAACTATTAAAAAAAAATGTATTCATTTCTCATTTTTAACTTTTTTTCGCACACTTCGTCAACCACACAGGTATATTTTATCTGCTAATGCTAAAAACCTTTTTTTTTTGCCGTGAGCGTTCTCGTGATCTTAATTACCGAGTTTGATTGATGCTTGCACCTTAATCCACTTTTACAAATCATACGGGTTGAATTGAGTCACTGCGAGCGATTAGTGGAAATATTTTTATCCGCGTTAATAACGTTATAACTTTCATTCCAATTTTTTTCCAAAATGAACGACATTCCCATCCTTCACAATTATGATCAACCATCAGATCCAACACCCAAAATAAATTTAAAAAAAAATCACATTAAATATCTAACATTCAGCTATCACGAGTTGGGTGTGTACGACCTGCCGTCGAGTATCGACTACATACTCGGTGCAACAGGTCATCGTCGGGTGCTTTACGTGGGCCACTCGCAGGGCACGACCCAGTTGCTGGTGATGGCCTCGCAGAGGCCCCAATACAACGACAAGATCGCTCTTGCAGCCGGCCTCGCGCCCGCAGCCTTCACCGGCTATCTTCGCGGCCCTGTTGCGCAACTCACCAAGTTGACATACTTCGGCGTTGTGAGTATATTCGTACGTTATTGTCTCTAATATTTTTTTTTTCATTTATTAATTTTTTTATTTATTTATTGACTCCCTCCTCGGTGAATTGAAATTCATTAATACGAAAATTCCATTCGAAAGTCCCAAACCTTTTAGAGATTGCATTTCGCGCTCAAACTTTGTATAAGTAAAAGTTCACCGAGTATATTTCTCACGCGAGTAGCTAAGCAGAAACACAATACATATACAAGAAAATACATAAAGTCTCTCGATCGGTCGAGCATTACGTAAAATCAAGTCGCTCTGTCACACACATAGAATTGGTATTATTATTCGTGCGCCTCGAGGGGGAAGGAAACAAATCATTAGCATTGAATAGTGAAATGCAATTTCCTCGTTGATAGCTGACCTTGAAATGTGTTTTTTTTTTATTTTTTGGTCTTTCCAAATTCATCGATACTCATTTCTCGTTTTTTTTTGTTCTTTCAGTGGGTAGGAGAAAATTTCGGCTATCCGGAATTTGGCTCGCGATCACGATGGGGAAAATTCGTCTCGAGACTCTTCTGTCAAAGTGCCGCACCAACACAGATATTCTGTAGTACCAAATTCTATTTGCTAGCTGGTTTCAGTCCCGACATCGACTTGGTAAGTATTGATAATTTAAGACAGTCGCAAAAGTAGAAATTCGCGGTTGTCAACGTCGAATATAATTATGTACATTATTTAACACGTGTATATTTTACAAAAATTAAACGTTCAATCGATCAAACGTCAGCCGTCTAAGAAATAATCTCATCGATATAATTATAAGAGTATACAAAGCTCACGACAGCTTATATATGCAAATTGAAGTACACGACGATACGGATTACAATCTAATAGGCTTGATATCGTTATACTGTCTCAAGTATAATTTGCATCGAACCAAAACGCGTTCTTTCACGTACAATAATTATCAAAGTAAACGAAACGTCGCGAGCTCGCGTGGTTACATATATACGGTAGCTTGAATTACAACCGCAAACAGACAGTTTAGAGAGGCAAGTGTATAATTTATACTTTACAACAAGCGCTCGTTTGCGGTTGATGACTCATCCACTTTTGGTTTTTTTAGGATAAGTTCACTGTTATCGTCGGCCATATACCTGCGGGAGCGTCGTGGAAGCAGCTTATTCATTATGGCCAAGGGTATATTAATCCTGGTAATTGATAGAGATTTTGAATATTAGATTGCAAGAGGAAAATGGATATGCGGAAATTTCTTTTCTCTTTCATTGCAGGTTACTTCAGGTTATACGATTATGGAGATGGTAAGAAGAACCAACTGGAGTATGGTTCACCTGTACCTCCGGAATATAAGTTGGAAGCTATAACTGCACCGATTGCACTTTTTAGCAGTACCAATGATTGGCTAGCCACACCTAAGGTATACTTATATGCATAATTTTTAATTTTTTTTTTTAAATTTCAGTAATCGCTGTAATCGATTGTTATTTCAGGACGTTGAATTGTTGACTAACAAGCTACGCAGTATTGTTTATCATCAAAAAATTACAGCGAATCCATTCAACCATTACGACTTTCTGTGGGGAAGAACAGCGCCGCGAATTGTGTTCGAACCGCTGATGCGTTTGATGGAGAAATATCGTCACGCGCGATAATCACGATTGTGTTTTTTTTTTATTTATTTTATTTTTGTTTGAAAATTTGTTTTATGTCTGCCACAATGTGTTCATTGGAATTATTGTACTTAAACGATTCTATGATTCTAGTCATTCGTTAAAGAAACAAAAAAAATATATTAATGTTTATTTCATTGCATTTTAAGTTTATTAATTAATGATTTGTTTGTTGTTTATGAATAAAAATTATATATTACAAACCTTAAGCAATCCATCTTCTTTACTCGTGAACTGTAGAAAGGAATTAAATATGTTTAGAAGGAATGAAATTGATTGCAATTGATTGACTTTATCTGTAGGCGTATCAATTTATTATATATTCCGTTAGGATTAAAGCTTTCCGAGGCTTTTTGACGCGGAAGCCCGCGGACTTTGGCAAAAATCCTACGACGACGCGGAAAAATTTGATTTGATAAGCCGATAAAAAAAATAATTTTGATGATTGATCGATATAATGCCTTTTCTTTATTTATGACCGCGTGAACATTTTTTTGACATGGTGTAATCGATACTGATTGTTTACCTACCGAGGTTAGAATATTAGAGATTCAATAAAATACTACCTCCCAATGAAGAATGTCAATTTTAAAAACAAATCTTTTGTTTTATGGATTTTATGCACACACTAAAAATTGAAATTGTGATAAAATTTAATAAGTATTTAAAATGTAAATGGAAGAAATATTTTATTTTATGCAATTTTTTTTCTATAATCCTGCATTTCTTAGTTTTAAGAAATGATTTAATGAATTTTTTATTCAATTATGCATTTACAATTAATTAATAGATATAAGAATCCTTTATAACATTCCTGAATTTAACATAAATAAGATTAATTAAATAATTGCATGATATATGAAAATCCATTGGATAAACAAACCACTGGATATATAAAAACCTAATCTCTCGTAGTTCGAAATCAATGTAGCTAAAGGAATGTTTGAGCTCAGTGAATAATATCTAGATCTAAATTTATCAATCCAATGCCTCCGCACGAAAAATAACTAGCAAATATCAATGATAAGATTATATTTTCATTTTTATTCTGACTGATAATACCCCTTTTTTTTAATAAAAATAGATTATTAAATGCGTCGCTATTTTGCTTTTAGCGAAACAAATATTTACCGTTTGCAAATAACTTCATCTGTTCAATAAGATAGAAAACAAACTATATATGCACCTTGTAAATAGTAAAAATAAAATACACATTCAACTTTTCACGTAAAACAAAATAAGCAAATTGATTATCAATAAACAAAATTTTAGAAGAATCCATAGAAAAATTCAACCATTCATAATTTTTATTGTAACAACCAACTTTTCAAAACTGTAATCTAACAATAAGTCGCACTTTGTCTCTATCATTCAACCGACATTGTAAAAAAAAATAATAATAAAAATTATATCTTAACTGCCATTTCCATACAGTCGTCGAACTTTGGAGCGACATAAATCATCAATTAAATCCATCACACCGCGATCCAGCCTTTAAGCACGACTAAATCCGCGGTGCATTTCGCGGCGCTCGCGGATTAAAAAGTCGTGTTTCTCTATCGATATAGGTATAATGCATGGCGAGGATATCCTGAGTATATAAGATCGCGTGGTAGGTGGGAAAGCATTGTCAAGTTCAAGTCGATAGTGAAAATATGGCAAATTTCATTGCGATCGCGGCATTCTGCCTTGCCGTGGTGACGGCAAGTCCAATTGACGAAAGTGACGATTTCGTGTTCGACGCTACAGCATTGGAGAATATTTGGAAGGATTTGAACTTGACGGAATTGGAAAATGTTCTTCGCGTGGGACATCCACACTCTACACTGTCGGTTGTAAGTCTACATTTTACATTAAAATTCAATAAAAATAATTTGCAACAAATTTGAGAATTTTTATTTTTAACTTACAGCCTGAGATCGTAGAACTCTACGGCTACAGATCGGAAGTTTATAAAGTAAAAACGCGCGACGATTACATCCTCGAGTTGCACAGAATAACCGGCAATGCAAAGAGTCCAAACCCAGAGGGAAAACCTGTAGTTCTTCTCCAACATGGACTGCTGACGAGCTCTTACGATTGGGTCATCGCTGGTCCAGACAGAGGATTTGGTAAACATTTTATTAGAAAATAAAACTAATACGATAGAATTCGAGCGAGATGTAGCAAAGTTTGCCGATTTTTTTATCAAACAGGATTCATGCTCGCCGACGCTGGCTACGATGTTTGGATGGGAAACGTTCGTGGAAATTCATATTCTCGAGACCACAAACAGATGACACCCAGCCAAGCCAAGTACTGGGAGTTTAGGTAAGCATCAAATATTTCAGATCATTCGTCAAATAAGCAAAATACATGGAAATATATTCCATCAGTTGGCACGAGCTCGGCACTTTCGATCTACGAAGCATGATCGATTATATCCTCGACAAGACTGGCGAGAAAAAGCTCTACTACGCTGGTCATAGCCAAGGCACGACGATGTTCTTCGTGATGGCGAGCGAATATCCGGAATACAATGACAAAATTCACGCTATGTTCGCGCTCGCGCCAATCAGCTACTCGTCCAATATGTTTTCGCCCATTGGTCAAGTTCTTTCGAGATTTTCAAATCAGATACACGTGAGCTATTAACTTGTTCGACTAGTCGATCCATTAGATACTTTAGACTATTCTTTTTGTTTTTTTTTTATACTGTAGATCCTAGCCAAATGGATTGGTATCAACGAGTTCAAACCAACCGATGCATTCCTCGCGAAGTTCACCACGAAATCTTGCGAAGAAAATTCTATATTAGCGCCACTCTGTAGAAACGTTTTGTTCATGATCGGCGGTTTCAATAAAAAGCAACTGGACATGGTAAAAATCATACATTTGTATAAATTAAAAATAGATATAAATCTTGTTTAATCGAATTTTTATTCATAGAAATTACTTCCGGCAATTTTATCTCACGTGCCAGCTGGAGCTGGAGTTCGGCAGTTCGTTCATTACGCTCAACTTATCAAATCAGGTGACTATAGCAGCTTTTTTTCTCTATAGTGCTTCATTAAAAATCATTTTATACTCATCGACTGATGGTACCTACTTATATCATCAGATCACTTCAGAAAGTACGATCATGGATTATTTGGTAACCTAAAGTATTATGGAAAAACATCCCCTCCAGCGTACAAACCAGCTAACATGAGAGCTCCCATTGCTTTACATTACAGTGCTAACGATTGGCTGTCTCACGTAAATGTAAGTCAGATAAAACTCTATTTTTTTTATTATTTCATCCTCGCCTCAATTCTCTTTGTTCACGTGGTGTATTAACTTTGAAGGATGTCGAGAAACTGTACTCTAGTCTTCCCAATCCCATTGGCAAATTCCGTGTACCCGACAACAAATTCACCCATTTGGATTACATTTGGGGAAAAGACGTCAACAAACTGCTGTACTCGAAAATCATCAGCATGATGAAGCACTACAAAGACTGAAGCTCTCTTTTTTTTATTAGTATTACATCAGTATCCAAAGATTAATCACCTTGTCATTAGTATGAAAGTGGGAATGTTTTTATTTTTTACCTGCATTTTTTTATTCTATTGTAATAAAGTAATTTTCATTTCATGGAAATAGCTTGTACTTCATTTTTATGATCGAACCTAACATTAGATCCTTATCCCTCAAAATATTACACATATTAAGAAACGAGAATATTCATCATTTCTATTTGCAACTACGACTTTCAGACTGAACAAATGAAGGTGAAAGGAAGAAAGTACTCAATCAGATCGAACTCTACGTATATTAACCCACGCTGACAGAAAGAGCTTAAGCAAGCATACATTCGATAAACAAAGTATAGACACACGTTACAGATATAAATTTATCGTAAGTTTATAATCCATAGCGAGGAGTTGCCGCTCTACAATTTCAGTATATAAAAGCTTTGCGATGGACTATCTTAGTAGTAGAGCACGAGATACAGATATGACGAGGTACTATTGTAACACACTAGTGCTGGTGGCTTTGAATGCCGTAGTGATCGCGATAACGAGTTGTTCGGTTAACGCCGACGAGGAAGTCCAAATATCAAATTGGTCGAATCAATCGGACGTGGCGTCTTTTCTCAACTTCGTGCCGGAAAATTTTAATATTACGGAATGGTCATTGGCTCTTCGTAATATACATCCGCATACTTTTCTCAGCGTTGTAAGTGACATTGTGAATCTGTGAATTGTTTTTTTACTGGTTAATTTGTTGTTACACGAACGAAAAATTATACTTTTGCAGATTGAGATTGTTCGACTTCACGAGTACGATGTCGAGGTCTATACAGTTCAGACTGACGATGGATACATTCTCGAATTGCATAGAATACCGGGCAGCAAGAAAAGTCCGAAAGCCGAAGGAAAACCGGTTGTTCTATTACAACACGGTATACTCTCCAGTTCTATGGACTGGGTTATTGCTGGGCCGGAAAGAGGATTTGGTTGGTTATCCGAATTATTACTATTATTTTACCTGTATTTGAATTTTGTGGATAATGTCTTCTATTGACTTTTAGCGTTTATACTCGCTGACGCTGGGTATGACGTATGGATGGGAAATATAAGAGGCAACGTTTACTCTCGCCATCACAAAACGTACAAAGATACCAATTCGAAATACTGGACTTTCAGGTATGTTCTTTGCACATTTTCTTCGAATAGTCACGAAAATATTCAAATCAACAATTTTTTTTTTCTCTTCAGCTGGCACGAAATGGGCATACACGATATACCAGCCATGATAAATCACATTCTGAAGGTGAGCGGTCAGAAGAAATTGTACTACGTGGGTCACAGCCAGGGTAGTACGTCGTTTTTCGTAATGCTGAGCGAACTTCCGGAATACAACGATAAAATTCACGCCATGTTCTCAATTGCACCTGTGGCTTATTGCTCGCACATGAAGAGTCCGATCTTTCAAATTATGGCACGACTTGTTCAACCAATTAAGGTGAGTACGAATTTTGTCTTCGATTGAAGTTCGATTTTGAAACGATTTACTTTGATTGCAGCTACTCACGGCGTTGATTGGTGTAGATGAATTCAAGCCTACGAATAAATTTTTCATTCAATTCACTAGCACTTGGTGTCGAGAAAATGTAATTACGCAGCCGCTGTGTAAAAATGTTTTATTCATGCTTGGAGGTTTCAATGAAGCGCAGGTGGATTTGGTAGGTATTTTACTTTGTTTACAATACGTTAAAATTAGTAACTACACGTTCGAAACGTTTTGCTTTAGGCATTACTTCCAGCAATTTTATCTCATGTACCAGCTGGATCCAGTGTTAACCAATTCGTGCACTATGGTCAAATTATAAGATCAGGTAATGAAGATACATAAATTGTAATAAGATATATAAGGTTAAATTATGTTCGCTAAATATTAATTCGTAAACTATTCGATAAACAGGTCACTTCCGACAAATTGATCTTGGTTGGTATGGTAATTTGGTGAAATACGGCAGTATAATACCTCCATCATACAATCTGAAGAACGTTAGAGCCCCAGTTGCTTTGCACTACAGCGTGAACGATTTAATATCTTCTCCGACGGTAGATACAATCATATATCTTTACTTCTTATCGCAGGTACATAATACGTATTTTTGCAACAATTCATGATCAATGTTATTTCAGGATGTTTCAACATTATACACAAAACTAGCAAACCCTATCGGGAAATTTAGGGTTCCCGATAATAAATTCACTCATCTCGATTATCTGTGGGCCAAAGATGTTAAAACTTTGCTGTACGACAAGATAATGAGTATAATGAAGCGTTACAAAGATTGATGCGAAGCCGTCCAAGAGGTAAATGTAATAAGAAACCAAACTAGTCATTTTTCACGTTTAGATTAAATAAGATGTGCGCAGTATATTTGTTGGTTGAAAACATCGATAAGATTGTTATTTTCTGAAAGCAATGTTTTCATTGACAATGTGCTTGACAACATTTTGTACTCCGCATTTTTTAGAATGTAACACTTTTTTTAACAACTTCTTTTATTTCAATTTTTTTTAAATAAAATTTTACAAATACAAGTACTTTTAGTTTTATTTCGCCCAAATATTGTTATATTTTGAGAAAGTTCAATGACCACCAAGACGTTGTTCATTAGTTTTGTGTGATAATCACATTTAAAAACAGCTTTTTACACATTTTTATTGCCCATGTGGTTATTCCACTGAAAATGTGTACTTTTAATTTATTTATAGCGTGAAAGATAAATAAATCCTTTAAGAATGCAATGTAATTTTATCGAAACGGTAATATTAATATTGAATAAACGTACATTCATTTTAAGAAACTTGAATAATGGTGATTAGTATATAACTATTTTCGTGGCAATGCATCCTTTTTTTTGGCATATAGATGACTGCACTTTTTTTTCAAAACGAGTTCATTAGCTTCCGAACGATAAAGAAGCCTTGACTGGCGTCTGCATTTTGCTAATCGATATTTCATTATGCAGATTTTCGATTAGATTATATCTGTGTCTGCACGGCATAACCGCTCAAGTCGATTTTTCGTGATTTTGAGATATTCGAGTTTAAAGTTCTAGCAGATCTGTAAGATCAACAAACAACTTTTGAAATTTGATATTGGGTAGAAATGATCTATTGTTGGTACCATTTCGAAAGGTGTATCGCACTATTTCCAAAATATTGTCTGTGTTGATATTTTGGGCTCTGAAGTCGAGTTAAGTTTTTATGCTTTGTCAATCGAGTCAAGCGATTATGCATTTTTCATGATTTCACGCGTAAAACCGAATTTTTTTTAGCCTATTTGACTAACATACGTAACAGTAACATAAGTAGTACTTACTGAGTATGATTTACTAGATAAAAGAACTCCAGGTACTAAAATAATGAGCTTAAAATTTTTGACAAATAACGTAAAAATCATACATGGCATAACGACTTAAATCGGCAAAAGTCCAAATGGATTGATATAAAATTTACTACCGTATAATATAATCATTATTCAATTTATTCTGATAGAAGGAACTTGAATTTAATGAATAGACTGAGTTTAATGAGAACTTTTGTCGACTTCAGTTGTTATGCCGTCTACGATTTTTGCGAAAACGACTTATGTCATTATGCATCGTAACTTTTACACGTTTATGCCGTGTAGCCACAGATATTTCCCGCCGTTATCATAATTTTATCTATTCGAAACATGAAGAATTTGGAAACTTGTTCTCGTTCCGTCGTAAAATCAATTAAATCCAGATCAAAATCAATGGAATTGTTTTGCTAAATAAAGGCTTAAGATTTATAAATTCCTATTAATCCTCATATCTTTGCTATAGTCACGACGAATCAGCAGCACGAAGGCAGAAAACATTCATTGTATTTATTTATCAGTTTTATCACTCTGCATGCCACACCTCCCCCAACCGGATATGTTGATTTTTTCTACGCTGTAGAATGAAAGGTTGGACTTGAATCGATGGAAATTAATTTTTACAATGTTATACACTCGCAATTATCGATTGATAAGCAAACGAATCCAGCAGAAGATCAGCAACACGTCAATCTTTGCGCGTTTAAAAATAAATTGTTAAACCCCAAAGTGATAGACATTCGATCTAGAAAGTGCAATAAATTGACAGATACGTCAAGAATAATCCCTTGGTGACTTCAAAAACATCCGCGAAGAAGAAAGAGAAGAAAAAAAAGCAAAATAAAGTCTTTCACTCAAAGTGCCTGATACCAATCGCCGATAATAGAAAAGCACACTATCGATAACAAAAAATCAACATTGTTTAGGTATGTATGCTGATTAGAGTGAATAACCAGCGGCACGCGTGTGTGCTTTCGAACGGTCATACAGCCGCGGGAGAGATGCGATCAGACAAACAAGCAATACGATGATTGATCGTGGTGACAGGCTGATAAAAGGCTTATACCTACGACGTTCTTTTTGTCGACAGATTATCGAATTCCGATATTGAGTATATAAAAAGCGCGACGACGACGATTTCAATTCAGATTGATTTATCCGATCGTACGATGCAGAGATTTGTGCTTTTCGCAAGTTTGTGCCATATTTTGGCCACATTCGCTGATGGAGCAGTTGTGTCCCCGGAGCTCGATGTCTTCTCGATGCTCGACGACAAGGAGATTGCTACTTTGAGGAGTACCTTCTTCACGGAGGATGTTAATGTTACCGATCTTTCGCGTGCTATGGCTCGCGAACATCCTCATGCGCATCTCAATGTTGTAAGTATATATTTATTTACGGACATTTATTTATAAAATTTAATGTTGTCATCGGTTATTTTTCAATGAACGTATTTTGTCATTTGAAAAATTAGATAATCTGCTACAAAACTAGCCGAAATTTGTTTACAAGGAAAGCTTTAGCTAATTCACATTCGATAAATAGAACTTACGCTAATATATCACCCTTAAAATGATAAACACAATCGATAACTAACGTGAAATCTGCGTTAAATTATATCACAATAACGATAAAGAAAAATACTGAGAATTCAAGATATCATTCATTCCAATCGTACGACAATTTACAATCGAAGCTGACGATGTATAAATTAGATTAGATCGATTCTTTTATTTTAACGTCGAATTTTTTAATCTCAAAATATTTGTTTTTTTACAATTTCAGGTGGAAGTCGTTGAACTGTACGATTACGTAGTGGAAACTCACACGGTCAAGACTGACGACGATTACTATTTGGATATCCATCGAATAACCGGTAATCGCAAGAATCCAAGTCCAAAAGGGAAACGCGTTGTTTTTCTTCAACATGGACTTTTGTGCAGCTCGATGGATTGGGTTATCGCTGGTCCCAAGAGAGGTTTAGGTACATATTTTAATTTTTATATCATTCTTGTTGAATTAATTTTGAATATAATTGACTTTACACGCAATGATTACAGCTTTTCTCTTGGCTGACGCTGGTTACGACGTGTGGATGGGAAATGCTCGAGGAAGTCGATACTCACGCGATCACAGATCTTTGACAGTTCAAGATCCGAAATATTGGCAATTCGAGTAAGTACACTCACGAAAAAAAAAACAATAGAAACTCACATAACTCGATGTAATCGAACATTTTATCATTCAGCTGGCACGAAATCGGCTCTCGAGATCTGCCAACGATGATCGATCGCGTGCTGAAGGTAACCAAACGCGAGAAGATCTTCTACATCGGCCACAGCCAAGGAAGTACAGCGTTCTTCGTGATGACCAGCGAGCATCCGGAATACAACGACAAAATTAACGCCATGTTCGCACTCGCACCCGTGGCTTACTGCTCCAGAATGTTCAGTCCAGTTTTTCAAGCGCTTTCGAGGATGTTGGAGCCCCTCAATGTGAGTGTTATTTTTATTTTTAATTATTATTATTCTTACGAAAATTAATATTCCGTTGTTGTATTTCTAGCTGTTGAAAAGTTTAATCGGCGCGTACGAGTTCAAGCCAACCAACAAGTTCATCACGAAGTTCACGTCTCTGATCTGTGGCTCAGCCTTGCAACCGATTTGCTCGAACGTCATGTTCTTGTTTACCGGATTCAATACTGATCAACTCGACACGGTAATTGTTTTTAATCTACTTTACGTGACTGAATTACCGAATTTTATATTTTAATTGTGTTTTCTCGTGGTTCATTAGGAGTTACTTCCGGCAATTTTGGCTCACGTGCCAGCTGGAGCTGCCGTCAATCAGTTCGTACACTACGGTCAAGTGATCAAGTCAGGTAAGAATTTTCGTAATTTCAACTGTCAATATTTACCAAAAGAGAGATTTAAAAACCTACCGTGATCACTTACAGGAGATTTCCGACAATATGATCTTGGAAGCTCGGAAAATATGAAAAGATACAAGTCAGAGAATCCACCTCATTACGACATTAAAAAAGTTACGGCTCCAGTGTCCCTCCACTACGCTGTCAACGATTGGTTGTCGCATCCAAAAGTAAGTTTGATTACTCGATCGAAAATTAATTCTCGCGAAGACATTCTACAATTGAACGATTATTTTTCTCGAATAGGATGTGCAACAACTGTACTCGCAATTACCAAATCCCATTGGTCGATTCCGCGTTGTACACGACAAGTTCAACCATCTGGATCACTTGTGGGCGAAGGATGTTAAGAAGCTTTTATACAACAAGGTGATGACCTTGATGAAACGTTACCACGATTGATAAATCAATTTTCCACACTCGTGGATGAGTTTGCAACTAGTCGAATTGTTAATTATATTTAAGATACAATGTGATTGGAATTATCGTAGAATGTGATATTATTATTTATTTTTAAATATATCTTTCTATTGAATGCAAACGCCTCGTCATTTTTTTTTCACGCTCGATGATTTTTCACGTTCCTATATGAAAAATCACGAATATAACCTGTCATCCAATTTTCCCGCGAATTAGGCATGCCAAGACTGATGTTGTTGTTCCGATACTTAGAAGCTCGCAAAGAAATTTCCGTAAACAAATTCGATATGAGAGCGTATAAATAGAACGTTCAAATAAACGGCTTTTCCAGTACGATTTTGAAGTTCCGTTCACTCGGAACTCGAGTGTATAAAACTTGCAGATCTTCAAAAACAAAGTTAAGTAAGTGAATCGTGAAATCGAGTAAAAAAATCGTCGTAGCCTTGATCGTCGCACGCACGAGTCCTCATCAAAATTCGTGGAAGAATAGTATAAACGCGAAAAAATAAACGAGGGCAAACGCATGTTTTGATTAAAAAAATTTGAATAACCGATTTATCTGGAACACAAAGTGAATCATCGCGCGACGTTATACAAAACCCTTCATACACGTATATACCAAGTCTCAAATTTTCCTTTTTTTGATAGAAATACATAATACACACCGAGCAGCATCGTTAAAATGCGCTATGGCGCGATACGCGCGGTTCACGTCGTGGGGTCAACATACACATTATATCGCGCGCAAGCTCAGTCGATCGGCCGCCGTCTCGGCCCTAGTCGCGTATTCAACTCTCAGGTACACACACTACGTGACTCATACACACACATACACACTTTCTTTCTCTTTCTTCCTTTTTTTTTTGTTCTGCGTCTTATAGGTTTCCGCGAGTGCCAAAATAATTGTGGAAATATAAATTTTACGTCACGCTCGACGAATCGGCTTTGCATCCGTTTAAAAGCTCCCGACGCCGGCGATTTTATAAAAAGAATAACCGAGAAGCGCACAACGAAGTATCATTTAACTCGCTCGCGAGGTGAGGACGTGACAAGACGATTTCTCACTCTTGTCTCTTTTTTTTGGTCTCTTTCTGTGGTGACACATCGCTTATCGATAATACACTTTTTTTTTTGCTACCGATGCAAATCGAGTTTCTATTTTTTTTTTCTATACTCGTGTGCTCCTCTCTCAATGTATAAGGCAGTCGCGTTCGAGTGAAAATCCACGCGAGATGCTATCGATGATCGACGGAACGTTCATTCATTCACGAAGATGTTTGAAGAGAATCGATTGGTAATAAGATCGGCGTACCATCATGGCTCGCGGAAACCTTAGAACGTATGGCAAAAAAACGAGCAAACGATAAAAACACACTCGAATGCAAAGTTTAATATGTTCTCGATGAAAAGGTGCATCGGCTACGACAATTGGACGACCAAGAGGAAGGCCTACGTCACTTTCGCGATGTCTCTCACGGCTTTGCTGATACTCACCGGAGTCGCGGTTGTCGTCAGCACCGATACTTACTTCGATACCAGTGGCAGGAATTTGGTATGATTTTCTGTTTTTGTTTTTACGAATGGTTATATAATACATATAAGTGTTATTGTTGTTATTGTTGCGACAGAGAACGTAATATGGAAAAACTCTGGATGTCGATATATGCAAAACAAGCCGATTGATCGCATTGAATTCGTTATAAATTTTCCATTGTGATTTCGTTTCATTTACAATTGTGTCACAGGCGAAATGCATCATTGAGCTTTGTTTTTAATCGATCACGATTTTTGTTTCTCAATGTGTGTGTGTATTTTTTTTTAGATCCGATCGTGGAAAAATCGGTATAAAAATTTTTGCCGTCACGCGTCAGAATACGAGTTTTTCTCCAAGTCAACTTGTAAATCAAATTCTAGGTATTAATTTTGTTATTGTGACTGCTCGATCATAATGAAAAATATTTTATTGAAAAACAACGTGTCATTATACAAAAAGAAAATGATGCTCTGCCAAGCTATCGAAACCGATACAAATGTTTACAAACGTGGAAAAATCTACACGTTTCTCCGAGCTTCGATAAAACGAGCGTATTAAAGTTGAAAGCCTTGGATTATCGCAACGCGCGTCGATTTCAGTTGAAATGCAAATCGACTCGATCTGACGCATCGACTAATATGTTTGTCGCTGCCGACCGAGCATTTTTTCGTAGAAGAATGAACAAAAAAAAAACCACCGTGATTGATCGAGTTTTAGCGATAAAAGTATTTTCATTTACCGTATTAAAACATTTAAAATTCAAAACTATTTGTCATTGCAGTATCAACTCAACGTACTTTCGGAGTACGAGCTCGAGCGTTATGCATTCCCACCGATATTGCCGCACTCGGAGATGGAAATCGACAAGCTGACCGATTTCCGTGGCGAAACGATATTATATCGAATCTCTTCAGGACCAAAGTCACCGAAACGTGTCGGCAAGAAACCAGTGTTCATCGAGAATGGTATTCTCTGCGACAACGATCCTTGCGAAGTTAACAAACCGAAGATCGCTGTTGGTATGTACAATTTTTTTTTCAATACTATCATATCCACAAATTAAAAAAAAAAATACGTATCGTTGCAGCTTACATACTCGTCGATCGCGGTTACGACGTGTGGCTCGGTATCGGCAACACGAGTATCGCTGAAAATCCAACGTCGTAAGTGATATTTTAAAAGTGGAATGCCAATCGATATTATCCAAGTGAACGCCGGTGATCTTTTTTTTTTCTTCTACTTTTTTTTCCAAGGAGTGAGGAAAACGAAAGGAAGCGATTGGAACGCGTTGCCCAATACATACTGGCCTCGACTCAAGCGGAAGAACTCACGGTTATGGGTCATTTCAATGGCTCGGTGCAGTTTTTCGGCATGACAGCGCCGCGCATTGTCGAGGAAAAGCCTCAGGTATGCACTTTTTTTTCTACGCCTCTATATTTTATTGTTGTATTTGATTTACGAGGCTTGTACGTGGCTGACGCAATTTTTTATAATTGCGAGGGGAGAATTATTATGCGCGCGTTGGTGTGCAATGCTCGAGTTATGTTTTTACGAGTTATTGAGATAAATTGAGAAATGGATGTTTTTTTTTTTTGCTTTTACAGTCGAAATTCTCCAAATGGCTGGAGAACATCCCTGGCGTCAAGTCCATCAAGACGTGGTACAAGAAGGGCACTGGATTGATCACAAGTAATTTAGAAAAAATCATTGAATTGCCTGAATGATTATTTTTTTCTTGCTTTCTATTAATAATTATGAAATATATAATATGTGTTAGTACAGTATTTTTCTCACATGAGTATGGAAATATATCAGTATGAATATTGTGATTCTTTATTTTTCTACGTTGGTTTTGGAAGAAATAATAATAAAAAAAATGAAAATCATTTCCAATTGTCGAATTTTTACAATTCATTCTAATCATTCAACATCGAATCGATGATTCTTACAGGAGGTTATAATAACGTCGTCGAGAAATTCGATCATCTCGGGCGCAAAATCACTTTCATCGCCGACGACACGAACATACGTGATTTAAAGGTAAGCTAACATTCTTCCGTCGTGTCTTCGTGTCAATTACCTCAGAAGCTAAGTAATATATAAACATTATATGAAGACATCAAAACTCTTTCATTCGACCAAACATTTTGCAACGTACGATTTTGTCATCTCGAAACCGCTAATCTCAAATGTATCAATTTCGATAATTCAACTTACTGAAATGAAAAAGACCATTTTCTTCGAATTCGATCGCAAAAAAAAAAATAAATAAATAACCGCAACCCCGAAAAACGTCAAGGCTAAAGTAACCGGTATACGTGTGTACATATATATCCCTAAACGCGCTAACGTTCGCCTCTTGATTTTTCGCGTGAACGCAAAAAACCTTTCGCCTAGCGCGAGAGTGATTTCTTAATACGGCCTTGGCTCGATCTCAGTCGTGCGCGAGACAGGTGTGCATACTTACACACGCGAGCGTGCAAAAAACACGTTTGTTACAAAAAAAAAAAGAACGTGTATTGAGCGCTTAGTTTGAATCGCTCGTTTATAGCGGCTATTGTTGTCGTGAGTTGCGATAATTTGATTTATCGACGAAAATAATAAACAAAACAAAAATAATTAATTTGAATATTCGCGAGCGGTTATCGATATTAAGATACGAAAAGATAGCGAGAGAAATAATTAAGGAGCATGTTAAAAGCTACCGGTTATGAAATAACTCGAGATTGGAAATGCCGTAAAATGCACTCGATGCTTTTTAACAGCACGTAAAACAAGATAATTTATAGCGGCAGTTTTGATTTCAGAGTACAGTGATGAAAGCCTGGGGATTTATGATGAATATGGTACTGCCGACATTGTCGATCAAGAACTTCTCCGATATGATGGATCATCCGGACGTCTTTTTGGACACTGTAAGATCGCAATTTTCTTTTAGTATTGATTTTTAATATTCTGCAAATTGGAAGTTGCGATTACTCAAGAGTGGATTGTATAATTGATTCGACTTTAACTGGAGGAATTAATTCGATTTATGATGCAATTTTCATGGTTTAGCAATGTTGCTTGACTTTTTAATAAGCCATTTATCAATAGCGAGATAAGCTGAAAATACATAGGCAAAATATTGCAATAAGTGGTAGAAAAAAAAACAAAAAAATATCGATATAACACTGAAAAATTTGTAGTGAAAGGATCGACGGGCATTAGCTTTTAATTTATTATTGCGCAATTAGTTTCTCTTCGAATAAGTCCAAAAAGTTCAAAAAGTATTTCATCGATATTTCATTCCACAAATCAATACATTCCTTTTTTTTTATAAAACTGGCACATATAATAAACGTCAAATCAATTGCTTTGCCATTAGCCCCAGTTAATAAGAAAATACGGTTACCAAGCGGAATCACATCAAGTCGAGACGGAGGATGGTTATCTATTGACGGTACACAGGGTAGCCGGCAACCAGACGGACAATACCACCGGAAAACCAGTGGCTTTCCTTCAACACGGAATTCTCGGCAGTTCTGCCGACTGGGTTATGCTCGGTCCCAATCGATCGTTGGGTAAAGACCATTTTTTTTTTCATCGATGTTTAATTGTGAATGCAGATTATTTCAGACCTTGAGAACTTGTATTTATAAATTGTAAATTGAAATTGAGTGATAAGTTTGACGAATTTATCGCGACAGATTTATCATTTGCTCGCGACAACGATTGCTTATCGATCTTATTTATGAATTAGTTTATTCCACGAATTTGTTATTCACGAAGGAATTATGAGATTTTATCTCACTTCAAACAATTTAAAAATTAAATCAATGAAATTTCAATATGTTACTTCTATTTTTACATAGCGTTTATACTTGCAGCTTTATATCTCTATCGCGTGAATTAAAATTGTCAAACTAGTGCTTGTCATCTCTACATCATTAAAAAAATAAATAACTTCACAACTTCGCAGCCTACATCCTATCCGACGCGGGCTACGACGTTTGGCTGGGCAACTCGCGCGGCAACACCTACTCGAAAGCTCACGTGAACTTCACGTCGAGCGATTCGAAATTCTGGGAGTTCTCGTGGCACGAGATGGGTGTCAACGATCTACCGGCGACCGTCGATCACATACTCAACGTCACGGGACAGAAAAAATTAAACTACATCGGCCATTCGCAGGGCGCAAGCGTGTTCTTCGTCATGCTCTCGGAGAAGCCGCAATACAACGAGAAAATCGACAAGGCTGCTCTGTTCGCGCCTGTCGCCAACATGACGCACTCGAGCAGCCCCATCATCGGCGTTTTCTCCAAGATCTCGACGCCCCTATACGTGAGTTGTTTTTTTTTTTTGTGGGGAGAAAAATTTTTTGTCATTCGTCATTGTGCATTGATGATTATCTAAATTTTGATTGTTTGCTTGTTGATTGCGTATCGAGAGATCGATCGAATATCTACAATCATTTGTTATTATCAAGATTTTTGAAAAATTGTTGAAAACTGAAAAAAACAGTATTTAAATTTCGCCAATGATGTAATACAATAGTTATCGTTCGATTTACAATGATATGACATTTACTCCCATCCAAGTTTTCAATTTGTTTTCGTGTACGCGATCAATGCGACGATTGACAACTTAACCGATAAGCCTGAGAAAATTCTCGAAACACCACTCAACCGAAAATAAAGCTTTATCGCTATAAAAATAACTCTTACGAAATATATATTCAAACGAAATTGGAACAACCTCGAGAATGATAGTGTACATAAAAATTGCGTCAATAGATAAAAAAAAAGTTTTATTATATAATATTATTGGACTGCAACAGTACGTGATTAGATTCTTCGGAGTGAACGATTTTCTGCCGACAAACGCCCTGCTGACGAAAATTGGAAGGGAGGCTTGCGAGGCTCGCTCGCCTTATCAGGTAGTCTGCAGCAACGTGCTATTCATGATAACCGGCTACGACGCTTCGCTTCTCAATAAGGTTGGCATTCAATTTTTTTTTTTCACTCGACAAATATATAATAAATTCAATCGAGAAACCTCTCGTACGAATGAAAAGAAGTAAATTTGTTCTCCATTCGATATTGAAAACTGATATGCTCCTTTTTTTATTTCGCAGACGACCATACCGATAATTCTAGGACACGCGCCAGCTGGTGGCTCGATCAAACAGTTCTTTCACTACGCGCAAGGGCACAATTCTAGTGAGTGAATTTTTCATTTTTTATTTTATTTTATTTTTTTTTACTTTTTTATCTCGGAGTGTGTATCGATTATCGATGTTTCGCAGAGAAATTCCGACAATTCGATTACGGCTCAGCTGAGATCAATACGATTGTGTACAATCAGACCGAGCCGCCTGAGTATGTAATTGAAAATACTCGTGTTCCTGTTGCCATTTATTACGCTCACAATGACTTGTTAACCGACTACAGAGTGAGTATTTCGAAAAGAAACGAAGTAAAAAAAAAATAATCAGCCGAATTTTAATAAAACTCTCCTTTCTGCAAATCCGCAGGATATCGAAGACTTGGCGAAACGACTGCCAAATAATCCAGTGCTGTACCAAATTCCCAACGAGGCGTTCAACCACATCGGTTTCACTTACGCCGCAGATGCACCAAATCTGCTCTACAAACCGCTAATTGACTATCTCAAGAACTCGACTGTCGTCACGTAACGGGGGAAAAAAGGCTGTTCGAAATGGATCTCAACGTTTTGGAATTTCACCAAAAACAAAAAAAAATAGTGCATCGCGATACTGTTTTCTACCTAGTCATATAAGGCATTTAAATGTAGATTTTAAGCGAATGGCGTATACGATAGTTAGCGTGTTAATTGTTACGTAAATTATTTCTAGTGATATAATATAAAGTGATTGTCGCGTTCGTTGTTGTTCATGACATTCAAGTAAATTCAAACATTTGATGTAAAGCGTTGAAGTTACTCATTGGTAATAAATATTTCCAAAAAATAAAACATTGTTACACATAGAAAACAAATATTATTATAATTTTAATTTTCCATTCAACAAAGTCTCGAAAGAAGCGCGTAAAAACGTCGTCACGTAATACGCATGCGCGTGAAACTAACACAAGGGGTAATAGAGGGGGTTGCTTTCTCTCTCTCTCTCTCTCTCTCTCTCTCTCTCTCTCTCTCTCACACACACACACAGTGAACCGTCGGTGGTGGACGACACCCCTCGAGCAGTCAGTCGATGCTGGAAGCTCGCGTGCAGTGCGCGTGTCTTTCGGTCTGTCGTGCCGCACCCCCCGATACAAAAAAAAAAAAAGAAAAAAGAAAAACTCGCGTGTGATTTTTTTCACGCAGGTGTTGCTCTTGAAAAAAAATTTGAAATGTCGACTAAGAGAATTCACAGTGAACAATAATAAATAAAAGAAAAAAATAGTAAAAACGCGTGTGAAGATGAGGCGAGCAGCGCTACGATAAAAAAAAAAAAAAAGAAAAAAAAATTTCGTCAAGAGAGTGCGCGACTTGTGCGAGATAGAGAAAATGAGGTCGGCACTCCTCCTCTGCGTCGCTCTACTGCTGCTGTTGTCCGGTAATTGTTGCGTGGGATGCTGTTCTTCTTTTTTTTTTGGTGCGATGGTTGTAGTTTATTGATTGTACCGAGGAGATATATGACCTTTCGATGCGGCATAACGTCTATTTCGCTTTTCTTTTTTTCTTTTTTTTTTGGCTCGAAAGATGTATGTGTGCGACGTAGGATTGAATGAAAAATGAAGCGAGGGATGAGATTTTATTTTTTCCTTCGTAAATTCTGTACTCAGGAGCGATGAGGAACTGATATTTCAAAAGGAAAAAAAAGATTTGGTTGGAAAGCGAGATTTTTAAATACGCATAGAAGCTAAATAAAATTTGAATTAAGGTCGTGGATAATTTGCAATGAATTGAGCATTTCTGCACGTAAACAAACATCAAGAGAATCAATAACGTCCAGTATGAGGACAAGCTCGTAATGTTTTTCAAACGTGGCAAATACGAAACTGATGTGAAATCTATAAACTTGACAATTCAAATAACATGCGTCAATTAATCTTCACGATGTCTACCCCCGTAAAATATTTGTCGATAAACACCATCATACAAAAAAAAAATTGAACCTCGATGATCAAACATAAAATTCACCGAACGTAAACAACTAAATCTACAATGAAAAAAAAAGCAAGAACCGCGACTCGTCGTAAATAAAAAAGGTTCGAGGATTAATGAAAAACGATGGGTCACACGAGTGAAATAGAATGTGTACACAGAGTCGCCTTCTCGTTTCGCCGAAACTACTATATATCGATTAGTCCTTGCACCAGCACCGCAACAACTGCAGCGAAAGAGAGAGAGAGAGAGACGAATTTATAAGTTGCGCGCGCGAAGTTTGCTTCCCTTTTCCCCCCTTAGTTTCAACGATTTTCGACAATTACACTTCGTCACGAAAGCTTACTTTGCGGCCAAACAATCGAAAGTATGTTATCTCAATCGTTGCGGTGGTTCATACAGTTTCTATAGAGGAATTGATGCCTTATGTTTTCTACATTTATTCTGCAATAGTTTATCGACCGAAATTGTTTAAAGAAAGAAAGGCAAACTTGGTTAACTCCAGGTGAACGAATTCATTCACGAAAGAACTTTAAATAACTCTCGGGCAATTCATTCAACTTCAATCTTTCGTCGTCGTCGTTGGATCTTCAATTAAAACTTTTTATATCCTCTCTAGGCTTACATTCACGGAGATATATACACACACACACAAATACACACAGAGAGAGCTGAAATTGGATTGAAAACTAATCCAAACTCGCGATATCCTCGATATAGAGACGAGAGCGCCTCTCGACAAAAAATAAGTAATTCATCCAATTTAGACAGACCGAAAGAAAGTGTATTCCACCCACACGATCGAGATTCAATGATTTCATCCAAAGAAACTTTTTCGATTAGATATGTGTCACTATAATGCAGGACCCGGGCGCGATCGGCTCGTTAACGACCCTTTTTACGCCCACGTGGTAATACCAAACACACACTCGTATACTTTGCCATTCTTATCTTCTCGTTTTTTTTTTATTCTTCTTTGAGATGAGCGCGTGCAATTATTCGATAGTTTCCGATTTCGTCTTGTGGTAGTATTCTTTCTTTTTTTTTATCGCGAGGAATAAGAGAAAACGGAAATTTAATTTTTTCCGAGTTAAATTGAAAATCTTTTATTGCCATTGAAGAATATAAAGAGAGAGAGAGAGAAAGGCTATTTCGGTATTTAATTGCTTTGATCAGATATTAGATGTTTCGTATCGATCAGATATTAAGTATTTTATTTTCTATTGTCGCGATGAAACTTTTCAATAAGAAAAGAATATATTTTTGCTCTTCTAAAGTCGGAGAGAGAGCATTGTGTAAGGCGTCTTTTTGTAAGTATATTATGTAAGCGTTAAAAATAAATGCAAACATTTGTAAAACTTTGTTAAGCATTATAAAACCAAACGAGATGTAAATAAAACTGACCTGTTTTATTTACCGAGTATGAATTATTCTCTCCGCCCACGCAGTGCTTTACTCGCTCATGCAATCAACACACGAACTTTTTTTTTTCACAATCCATCCATCAAAACATCCCCATTATGAAACTTGAAAAAACTGCAAAATCCAAAAATACTCGAGTCGCAAACTCATTCGAAAGTCTCTCGAATAATCGATTGATTTTCCAATATAACGAATCAACTCGCATCGCAAAAAAAAAAAATTCTCGTCGAATAAAAAAAGCAGAGTAAACATCAATGAAAATTCATAACGAGTAAAACGCTATACGCGAAGAAGCGATATTGGAAACTATGGACGTGAAATGCAAATACATAGCGTCAATGAGCGTTTGACGATTGATTTTCAAAAGGAGATATATCTACGTTATGTGTTCATTTGCCTACCTTCGAATCTTGCGACTCACTCGTACATATATATACGATGTCGCTCTCGGCGTAATATCGATTGGTCGGCAAAGCGCAAGCGTGCTGGCCCACCGCGCGCGTTGAATGAAAGCTTTTTAACGCCTCCGCAGCTTCCTCCTCCTATATAGCTCTATAAGTTGCGCAGTCCCCGCGGGGGGACAAGCTTCGATATATATACACACACACACCTTTAACTTCTCATTCATGAGTAGTCACACACACGTATACCATTCGGTTCTTGTTTTTTTTTCTTTTCGTATAATTTTGTCTCGAAGGAAATATGATGGTAATTTGTTTTTGTGCTTTTTTTATTATTTTTTCGGATTGATGAATGAAAATCGCTAGGATACGCTGCGGGGGTGGACCTATAGTAGAAAGCAGTTGTGCGCAGGATTTGTTTTTGTCGCGTGTGCGCGAGACGAGAGAGACGACCGACCTATATTTGTTGTTTTCCCATCTAGGACACTATACTGATGATTCCTCGAGGCCGCAGAGATAAGCATTGCTTGAATTTTGCGTGGGATTTGATTCTTTTTTTTTCTTACTATGCGAATTTGAGTGACTTTTTTTTTTGATTAAAGGACTTTGCGAAATTGAATTTTTTTTCTTCTTCTTTCTTTCATTATTTCTGATTGCGGATTTGTACTTCCGGCCTCATTGTGCTTTTTTTTCTCTTTTTGTACGAGGATGGATTGAAACGGATATCATGTAGACGGATATCGAACGATTGGCTTTTCTCTTATTAATAGCATCTCTCGGAGCGATCGCTTGCTCGAAATTGACTGTTCATTGGAAATAGAGCTCGTTGAATAATGCAAATCTCTTTCTTTGTTGAATGAAGAAATAAAACATTTTTATTTAAAATACAATGTTTGAATACTGATTGAAATAATCTCCGAGAAGATAAATACTATAACAATTAGACTTGAATTCAGAAAAATTAATGTCAATAAAAACTGTTCATAATGATAGTCAATTGCTGTAAAAACTGAAAACATCAATTCTGTAAAAGAAACTAAATAAACAAAAACAACACATCTACATCCCAAACAACACATTGGAGCTACAAAATCAAACTTCCGATTTACCAAAAAAACAACTGCTATTTATCATTTCCAAACTTTCAAACGACTCTCCACCCTAAATAAAAACTTTCTTCCCCCTCTCGCAAACTAATCAAACCAAAAACCAGCAAAGTTAATTCGTTAATTTCTCTCCCGAGCCGCAAAACGCGCAATGAATATCTCATAATACGTATATACGTGCGTGTGTGTTAAATGGTCAATTACGACGAACAGATGGAGGCGAAGCGCAGACGGAGTCGACAATGCAGTCGTCACCGTCGAACAGGGGCGCAGCGCGACAGATGTACGGCAGCGGTAGTCTTCGTCACGCCGCTCTTACCGCCAGCACCACTGAATTACCCCCTAGACTCTCCGAATATCCGGTCAGGGGCTATGACTATTCCAACAGCCAACATCACGGTGAGTACGCCTTTTTTTTTCTTTTAATCCGCGTTATAAAGCTGAAGCTGAACGCGAGAACCGGGCGACTCGTCATTTCGGAACGCGAAGACGGATTTCAATGAAACTTGGTGCTTCGACTCTAAATAGTATTGTTAAATGTTGAGAAGATTTTTCTCAGTACATAGTACTGAAAAAACAATCCGCTGAGGGATAGTACTGAAAAAACAATCCGCTGAGTTGCCCTCAGCGGATTGTTTTTTCAGTACTATGTACTGAGAAAAATCTTCTCAACATTTGAAAACTTGAGGGT
>JAWWMK010000249.1:0-37922 GCA_035047105.1 Galeopsomyia nigrocyanea
ACACACACACACACACACACACACACACACACACACACACACACACACACACACACACACACACACACAACACACACGCACAAACTATCGTTTTAGCATGTCGCGCAGCAAGTATTAACGGCCCTTTTGCCACATTATTATACGTCAATGCTCGCGCGTGCGCGCGGCCCACTAAAATTTAATGAGGCAGCAGCAGCAGTATAACAGCCTCGGTGAAAAGCTAATTATCCTTTGCCAAAAGCTAGCTACGCGATGCTTGTGTGTTTGCAAGCACGTCGATGTTGTTGCTGCGTTGTTGTTTCAAAATATATATGTACATACATGGGCAAGTGTTTTGCGCGCGTTTTAGTTAATGAACCATTTGGGTTCGCTCCACTTCATTCCCGTCGTTTGCATATAATTACGTTTTCGGCAAATAGCTAACGATTGAAATTGCATTTAATTGAATCCAATCATTATTGGCTAATGGACTGGATGATGGACTCATTGTAGACTTCAAAGAGCTGAATTTTAATATTTGTGATTAATTTTAATTTTCTTTATGAAATCGAAAAAAAAAACAACTACATTCGTGAATGAAATCATAAAAATACCACTAAAATTCATGCCCCAAGTAACTTTCAAGCTCTTCCGTAAAAATAACTAGACTGCTGTGTTATGTCACGCTAAAGTCGACATAATTGATACGCGAATCTCCTACAACAACAACGAGGACTAAAAAAAAGAAGATGGTGCACAGGTGAGTCTCTTGTTTCGTCATAGCGGCGCATCATGTGCACATTCGTGGTACTACGTGTGTGTGTGTGGACAAAAGTGAAAAGTAACAGTTGGTGCGAGCTTCCGGCGAAACGCAAAGTTCGCATGTATGGCTATACGAAATGATTAGCGCTGTCCTTTCATCGGCTCGCGGCGGATGTTCAGGAAGCGAAAGAGCGAGAGAGAGAGAGAGAGAGAGAAACAGGAATGCTTTTCATACGCACAGTAGTACCCGCGCAACGATGAGAGATTTTTTGTTCGCCACTTTCGTGGTGCATTTTTGCGCGATGTCATTGTCATCATGAATACATGCAATATCGTTACCTTTTTTTTCGTCCCGAGGATACTGTTTTGTTCGTTGTGTCGGATGTTCATTTTATCGGTGCTAGAAAATTTGATAGAACTGGAAAGTAGTGCTTGCAATATATTTAAATATTAGTAATTTTTCAAAAATACAGCACTTTCCAAATTAACTGTTCATGTCGTATCAGACAATTGGAAATGATGTATATTTTTCCAAAATATATTTCACTCCCCAGTACCCGTAAACGAACGCAGCGAACAAAAAAAAAACTGGCGTACACGAGTAAATTATTCGCCAGCAGAGTACAACACCACCCGCGCCCAATAACGGAGAAGGCGTTCCAATTAAAAAATCGACAGACATATCGCGTCGAGAGAAAATTAATCCGCGACCCCGGCGTCGTAACAGCTGGCTGTCGATCGTAGCAACAGCGGCAGCAGCAGCTTCTTGGCAAAAAGGAGCATCGCTGCTGTTGCAAAAAAAAGGCATATAGCTCTCTCGCTCACTTGGGGTATTTGCTATTCGCGCGACGTTCGCCGGATGTCCGGCCCCGTCGCTCGCAAGTATAAACTGCCAACGTGAAACTATACGCCGCCACCGCCGCAGCGCAATCCTTTTGATGCGCGCCGGAGTTTTAATGATTTCTCTCTTTCTCTCTCAATACGTGTGTGACACGCTCTCTCTCTCTCTCTCTCTCTTTTTCTCTGACGCACGAGACGCGCGATTTTCGCCCTCGACACGTGAGACTATTTTATGCGAATCGCGCGAAACAGAGATGCCATGGAGTTTCGATTTTTATCCGCACGTCGAGATTCGTAGAATATTCAATCGGACTTTTTTTTTCTTTTTTTTTAGAATATATCGGCGGGAAAGTTATTGAGATATGAAAGCTCTGAATGGGAGTTAACTTACGGAGGCTGGTGGAGTTTTGAAATTCATGGCTGAGGAACTTACCTAAAACCAAAAAGAAAATAAAACATATATATTTATTGGTAACTTACTTCAAGTTTTACTTTAAAAATATTCTGATAGAAAGCGCATCTCATTATAAATTAACGATACGCTCACTCAGAAATAAGTAAAATTTCGCTCAGGAATAGAACTTGTGTAGAGAAGTATCTAGCTGAATATAACATTATAATATTCATGGCTCTCTCGGAGCAACATAATTTCAAATCCTTACTTTCCAAGCATCAGTTGCTTTCAAACCAAATATTCATCAAAGTTTCGTATAACCCAGATAAAGTACATTCAAAACATTCGCTGCGAACGAAAACTTCAGTAAAATGATAATCAGAGCAAACCTGAAAACAGAACTTCATCAACAAAGTTACAACAAACGCGCAGCGAGCCTCTATTCATCTCTCATCCGCGCGTTTCAAACTGTATATGTGTAACTTGCACTCGGTCCAATTTGTAGGGCATGTACTTTATACAGACACGCATATACACGCAGTAGCTTCCGTTCACGAGACAAGTAAAGAAACACATTCTCTTCCTCTTCCATGGCAGACATATATATTCTACAATTCGCAGAACGCGAATTGTCGATATAAATGCCGACGCAGCGAGCGACAGCTGAAAGTGTAATCGACTCTCGTTAACAACTCGAGAGAGACTCTGCGATGCGCGCTTCTCATTCAGCATGCGACACACATTTTCAACGTTTAAGTACTTGCTGCCTGTGCATGAGAGTATGAAGTTTCGCTGCAAGTACCTTCGTGATTGTTCTACAATCGTTATCGAAGATAATTATTTTGTCGTTCGTTCACGAAAAAAACATCTCACCGTCATATTAAAAAAAAAAAAGAAAATTGAAATTTTATACTTGACGCAAGCTCGCGGGACGTTGTACATTACAACTCGCTGAAAATTTCATTTAACAAGCACGAATGTTTACAAGCCGATGTATATATATGGTTATTCCATTAGCGTAAAACAAAATATTATCGTTTGTCATCGCGGCTCTCCCGTGACATTAAAATGAAATCACCGAAAATACATTGCGCTGCATTAATGGCATCGATACTCAGCCGATGAGGGGGAATGTATATAGCAGTCAATTCAATTTCGATATTTTATGAAATGGCAGTCGTTAAGCTTTTACGTCAAGTCCATAAACACGATAAGGCCATCAAGCGTTCATTGAAGATGAAATCAGAGGGGGTAAAATTATTTATCTTTTAACGAAGTTAATGGTTCAAGCGCGAAAATTATACATTCAATTAACATCGCAGCTCAAAATCGGCCTGCGCGTCCATTAAATCCGGTTATACGCACGAGTGGTGTGACATGTGCCCTCCTCGCGGGCATATATATCCATATCGGATTATCCATTTGAAAACACATTTGCACACGCGCATATAATCGCTCGCTGTGGGCCTGACATTGCCGCAGCTCGATATTCAAATTCAAGGACTATTTGCATCGCGCTGTATATAACGTTTAAACGATCACATATATATATATCTCAGCTGATGGGTTTTCGTACGTATTAATTTTCGCTGAATCAATGTGTAAAATAGGGCGATAATTGTTATCTTATTATTCACTGTCGTGTGCGCGGAGAATTCAATTAATCAGTATTTGAGAGAGAGACGCATGTATAATATATAGTAGTATGCAGCATTATTGCATCTGAGTAAGCAAGTCATGTGTCTTAGGCAGTGCAACATCTGGCGATCAGCTGATAGAGGTCAAACTCTGCATGTCACCTAATATTGCACTATAGATATAATTGATTATGTCAGCATAGATTAGCAACGGATCAGTAGCTTTCTTCACTTGTAATATTAAAAATAACACCTGCAGACAAATTGATTACTAATTTTTAAAATAATGTGTCTTAATATGGGTATTCCAAAATAGACGATGCAGAGAATTCATCTAATTTGAATAACTACTGCGTTGCTATCGAAAATAACAAAACAAGCATGCTCGTCTAGCTGTTAAAAGGCAGCGAATAAGAGGATATAAAGACGTTAATAATCGTATTTTACGCGCTTCAGATCGAAAAAGCTCGCGAAATTTTTTTATACCGCACGGTCGATTATCGCGTTCCACAATTAATAACCATACTTTTTCAGATAAATTTAATTTGGTATGAAATTGCAGCTTGCGAACGCGCTCGCTCTCTCAATCAGGGAAAAAAATTTTCATTTTTATCGTCAAAGAAACAAATGAAAAAAAAAAAACTGCGCGCTGCTTGAAAATTACCAGTTTAGCGCGCTTATACACATCGGCATCCATAATCAATTTAAGAAAGATTAATGGGCTTCAGTGTATGTGTACGTTGGCGATCTCCCCTCTCGAGGGGCTCCGTAATATAATCGATTGGCGTGGCGCGGAGGACCGCCGAAAATTTCGCGCAGGCAAACTGCGCAGCAGCGTTCGCGTTGTTTGCGAGGATGGCCAAATTGCTTGGAATTCCTTGCGCCTATAAGCTTCAGCTGCTTCGGCCGATCCTCTCTACTTTTGCTCAAATTCCCGGAATGCTCGAGTGCTAGAGAAAGAGAGAGAGAGAATAAATTGTAAACGATCAATTATTTTTTTTTTCTCCCCCGCTTCGATGACTCCACTCTCTGTTATACTTTTTATCGCAAAGTCTAACCGCGCGCGAGCTTCGCGTTATCTATATATTGTCTTCCACGAATTAGCGTTATTAAGTGGAAAAAAGTCGTCGCTCATCAATTTTCGCGGTAATGACTAACGATTGATAAGTGTCTCTCTCGGCATGAGCTCCTCATCTCTCTCGCGCGCATATTTAGTCATCTCGTCGGTATAAAAATGAGAGCCGATCAAGCCAACAGCTTACACAGTGTTATTCTTCGTCGCGAAGATACAGCATCATGAAGATACAACTTCTCTTGGCAACCATCAGCTGCCTGGTTGCATTTGCGAAATGCATCAGCGAGGTAGAAATCGAAAGAAAGTACACAATGATCGGTACCACAACGGCGGCGACGACGACGTCGACCGAGAGTGATCCGTTAATTAGTTCCTTGGAAAACATCGTGAACAAGGTGAAGTCGATGAAGGAGAGAGTGGAGAAGACTTTGAACGATACGGCGACGACCGACATACTTGAGAAATCGCATCACGACTTTCTCATAGCGAGGGGCTACACCTTCACTTCCGGAGTTGGCTATCATAAACTTTATCTCACCGAATTGACGTGGAAGGAGGCGTTGCATCGCTGTCGCAAGGAAAAAGCTCATCTCGCTGTTATAGATTCGCTTGCCGAAAGAAAGGTACAAACTATACACTTATATTATCATTTTATTACGTTGATTAAATATTTTATCGTATAAATCAACGAAAAATGTGATTTAGGCTCTGGGTGATTTGATGAAAAGCCGAATGACAATGCTACAAGGTGTCGAGAGCTTGAAAGCTTACGTTGGCATTCACGATTACTGCAAGAACGGATCTTGGATAACCATATTCTTCGATGTATTGGATAACGCAAGGCACATTCAATGGAAAGAAGGTTCACCCGATTACACGAGTAACGTCAAGGGATCCGGTCCAAACTGTGCCGTTATCGACGACGAAGAATACCTCTCCGACGTGAAGTGCATGAAAAAGCAACCGTTCATATGCGAAATGGAAGCGCCATAAAGTGTTTAATTAGTAAATAATTCACTTAAGAGTACGATCGCGTCTTTGTATGTTCATTCGTATAAGCGATATTATTTTTATCGTCACATAAATTTTTAGCGCGAATGTAAGTACTCGATAACCTTTGACACTTTCAAAGATAATTCACTAACGACGCATGACTCACTCATTGCTTTGCTGTTAACATTACCAAAAGTTATCACGGTGGCTAGTGTTACATAATTCCAAACGATATAAAGTGAAATATAAAAATAATTGTCGAAAACACATTTATACTATTTTCAACCTAAACCTTTATACATTAACATGATCGAAACTGCACAAGAGAGCTCGGGATTTACGGCCATGAATTGAAGCGCGCGAGCACGAAAGAGCCGAGGAGACGCCGATTAAATCATAGAACGCAGCGCGTATATATATATACGTCGGTCGGGGCGATCGGCTTCGCTACGATGCAAATCGACAGTACGCGCACTCACGTACCACGTTAACAAGCTTCTCGCACAATGCCCATTATTGTTCAGGCATCCCACTGTACTTCTCTCTCTCTCTCTCTCTCTCCCTCTATACGTACACGTCAAAGTGCAGCAGACGAACATGTCGATGGCGCGCATCAGAGAGCTGCTATTTGGCGAGTGAGAGATATCGGGCTAATTCTATCCGTTCGACATGCGGATGATGCTGCGAGAGATTTTTCATTGGCAAAAAGTTCGTTGTTCGTTAAAATTTGATATATAATTTGTTTCACCGAGAAGTTTCATTGAATACGATGAAATTCGCCAAAATTGAATTAGTTTGAAGGCACTTTGCGCATATAGCATTCGGATTATCATAGAAGTAATTCACGCAGCTTGAGCACACAAACGTCGATTCAGCTTGGCTTATTATAAGACGAATGCATCTTGCTCTCTCTCCATTAAGCTATATATATGGAAGTGGGCGCGCGCGCGCACACACGCTCGTGGATCAATAGCCAAAATATCCATTACCCAAGCTGCGAAGTGTAATTTCATCATTCGAATGGCGCCGGATATCCCCTGAAGCATACGTCGTCAGATCCCATTCAATGTACCTATACGTATGTGTGTGTGTGTGTGTGTGTGTGTGTGTGTGTGTGTGTGTGTGTGCACGTCATTCCCTCTCTCTCTCTCTCTCTCTCTCTCTCTCTCTCGTGCTCGATATCAAAGCGCACAACGCCGCTTTTGTCTTTGAAAGCCTTTTGTCACCCTCCCACGGCTAAAAAAAAGCTCCTTAGTCTTTGTCTAATTTGACAAAAGAAGCGCGTACGCGATATGCTTTGGAATGACGTCTGTCTTGTTTAACCGAGACTCGTTGCACGTGTGTGTGTGTACGTGTATAGGTGTTGCACGAATTAATCAACGTCGATGCACTTCATGCGCGACAACTTGGGCTGTAGCCCTCCAGCCGGTAACTGTCAACGTCGCGGGAAATTTTGCGCCGCGCGCCGCTGAAGTTCTCTCCACGCGAGCGACGAGCTAATTGCCAATTAACGTTACCTAAACAGCCCCAACCTCATGTGCGCCACCGCTGCTGCTGCTGCTGCTGCTGCTGCTGCTGTGGCGAAAGTACTGCTCTTTGTGCAACGCAACGTCGTGATGCGTGTATTACAAGTTTCCGCGTGACACATGTAGCAGTGCATACACGTCTCTTTTTTTTTTTTTTTTTTTTTTTGAAAAATGGAACGTGCGAGCTTTTGTGACGTGATGCTGCTGCGCATTTGATCGATTGGCTTTTTATTTGCCATTTTTTTTTTGGAGTGGGGCTGACACTGTGTCGATGATGAAGTGAACTGCGTGATGCTGCTCGAGTTTCATTTCGAGACTTGATTGTTTTTGGTGGGAGTTGATATGGTTGACGTTTTGATGCTGTTCGATGAATGTCAATATTAATTTAAATTTATACTTTTCTTAAGGTAAAATGTGATTAAAATCTTGAACAATTTTACGATACTTTATCAATTTATTTGAAAAGTAATTGCAAAAAAAATGCGATAATAAAAGCCTAATAAAATTAAAAATATAAAAACTGAAAATTCAGGCAACTGTTACGGATGCGATTCTACACATAGTATAGCGCCGATTCGCCCGGCACCATGTGACTGAGCCGTATTTTTCTAGGACCTCCGGCGCCGTTTATCGCCCAAAGCGCAGAATGGTAAGAAAAAACAAAAATAAAGCCAGAGTCAAAGAGTCGCTGAAAAGAAAAAAGACGAAGGGAGAGACCAGACTGACGTTCGCGTGATACAGCAAAAAAAATTTTTTTTCTCCCCCCCCCATGCTCGACCTTTTGCCTGACACCTATATAGCTGCCCTCGGTAAAACAACGCGAACTAATGGATTTTTCTCGGCGCGTTGAAAAGCGTTCATTAGATTTTAAGAGTATCTCCACCTTATGGTCAAGGATCGCCTACTTTGAGAAAATGATATTACAGTTTTTTTTTTCTTTCCTTTGCTTCTACGCGCGCACGCGAGCGGTTAATAACGCAAGTGCTACTATACTCGATGCGCTTAGTTAGGCCAATTGTTTTTTTTTTCATCCTGTTTCTTTTGAGGTAAAAATTTCGAAAGTCTGTTTCTAACGACTCAATTGATGATGTGTTATATTATATATTCTATAGCGTAATTTCTGGCACGAGTCTGGAAATATGTGTAATCTATATGGATGACTATTGTCCGCGCGGGGAATTTGTGTGAAGCTCTCGGTCGATATTATTGAAGGACTCTCGCCATATGGCCAGTATTGCATGCCTAATTCAAATAGCGGTCATCTGGTCCAAACTATAACCGAAACTTCTTTTTCGTTTTGTTATTCTTTACTATTTTCTCGTGGCGCAAACAACTTGTTCAGCTGTTACACGAAACCGTTCGTCTGCCTGTGGAAAAATAACTAATAAGTTATGCGTATTACAGAGGATTAAGATAGAAAAGGATATTCTGACAAAACTTTTTTCCTGAAACAGTGACGTTGAAAAAAAAAACTGGAACATTACACGAAATAACAACGGCAATAAAAGTCGAAAAACTGAAGATTGCATCAATCAACAAAAATCGAAGCGATCGCGCGCGATTAATCGAAGAAGCGTATACCTACCCACAGTTCTCTTTCTCTCTCTCTCTCTTGCACAAAAATGCGAGCACTCAAGGCAAGTGGTATATAGCCCCGCGAGGAATTCTCCGGAGGGCATAGCAGCAGCAGTAGCAGCAGCAGCGCGGACAAAAGAAACGAGACAAATCGGCAAATTCGCCGGGGGAATCTTCACGCCCGTTCGCTGAGCGCGCGGGAAGGCCGACATTAATTACTTGGCTTAATCCACATTGCGAACGAGAGAGAGAGAGAGAGAGAGAGAGAGAGAGAGAGAGAGAGAGAAGTTGAACGCGGTGCTCGCTGGAGCGAAAATCGCGGAAAGAAGGCTTTTGCCCGTGGGAAAAGACGATGACGGACGAGCGTTTTTCAAATGAAACCAAGTAAGAGAGCAAGAGAGAAAGAGAGAGGGTTGGTGCATTGGATCCTGCTCACGGCGATTCTATAGCCTTGTTCATTTCGCGATTTTATAGCCTCTACTATCTTTTTCTTATATAAGCGCAGAGCCAAAGAAACGCGATGATTCACCGAGCGTTTGAAGAAAAACTATTATTTCACACACTTGCTTAAAAGTTACCGCGATAAATTGGCGTTTCCATGCGAAATCTAATCTAATATTGCCTCTCAGATACGAAACGTCAAACAAAAGGTTAAAAGTGTGTGCGAGCGATATTAGAATTTAAATCCCCTATCTGAAGATTAAGTTTTTTTTTTGCAAGCGTTCAATCAGGCATGCAGCCAAATAAAAAAAGAGAGTGAGAGAGAGAGAAGAAGAAGCAGTGAGGTTCCGACCGCACATCATCGCCCGAGGGGTCCCCCCGTCAATTTCGGAATGCGCGAGCGTGACGAAACTAGTCGCGTCCGCACCTGGTGCTGCTACTGCTGCTGCAGCGCGGACACGGTCAAATATCATTACTCTCTGCGGGCAGCGAGAGATCGATCGACGTGCTCTCACTCTCTCTTTGAACGTCGCACGATCATCGCTACTACCTTTTTCTTTTCTTTCTTTTTTTTTTTTATTAATTTTTATCGATGCATAAGCAATGAGGAGCGATGATAAATCGAGAGGCATTTTTCACGAGGGCAGCTTGTTGCACGTAAACCATATACGCTGACGTTTATAATGAGAGTTCATATTCGCAAAAAAAAAAAAACGCTTTTTTTTCGCCCGATATGCATAATGTCAATTCGCAAATTAACTGTAGAATCGATGACGAGAGTATATTAATTTTATTTTTTTTGTACGTTCGGACGCTAATTGAAGAATTTGTCGAAAGAAAAAATCTGTACGATAAATCAATTATCAAAACAGCTTGAACAAAGCAAAAGTACGTAAGGCGACGAGGGAATATCGCATCTGACTGTCAAAAGAGCAAGGTGCAAATGATCCTCACTTGAGCGCTCATTTATTCTCCGAGTCGAGCAGAGCAGCAATATATCGGCGGCACGTCATTGTCTACCGAAGCGCAATATTTTTCAAGTCCGAAATTATAGGGCCCCTTGCTTCTCCTCGCCACTCTCTGACGCGTGCTTCAAGCACAATGGCCCCGAAGAGCACGTGCGCGAGAGAGTGGTGTCCGTTTTCAGCACCTGTGTACCAGCACACACACACACACACAGACACACACAGGACAATGCCATCTCGCCGCCAAGGAAACCCATTATCTTTGCGCGAGAGTGCAAGCAAATTGCCTATGCTATGCAGCCTGTTTGTTATTGAGATTCGGCGCCGACGATGATTGGCTCCGATTGCTACTGTCCCGCAAGACCCCCATTCAAATTTCGGATTATATTTGTGCATCTGCTGCTGATGTGATTTGCGCCAATGTATTATATCTTCGGGGCTGGAATTGTTTCGTTTTATGCTGCGAGTTGTGTCAATCTTCGATTACGTATTCTCGGCATTGATTATTCTTTTATGAAATATTGAATTTGTTAGATAGAAATTCACAAACTATATCTCCTACATTTTTTACGTTTGAATCGCGAAGGTATAGCTGTAATCCCAAAATAATAAACACAATGAATAAAATCCAATAACAATCGAAATTCAATCGGGAACAATCTTCAAGAAGAAATAAAAAAAAAATCTTATATATATAACACAAGAACGCCGTAGCGCGCGGTAAACATCACGCGAAGCGTAAAAGATAAAAGCGCAAACATCGCATCAAGATCAATCCATCGGCGGTTGGATTAGCAGCAGCGAGGAGCAGCAGCAAGCTCCGAAGGAATGAAAATTGCGGCAGCCTCAATAAAGAAGCCGGCGAATTTATCCACTGCAACAGCAGCAGCAGCAAGCAGCAGCAGTGTTGCCTCAGGCTAAGAGAGCCAGATAAATTAGATCCGATCCCCCTCCAAAAAAGAACCAAAAAAAGAAGGACGAGAGAGAGAGAGAGAGAGGAGGCGAAAGAGAGAGAGAGAGAGAAAGGCAAGTTTTAGGCTCCAGCGGCGCTCACCACCTGCCGCCACGCGCCTACACACCTGGAGTCTGCGCCTGCACGTGCAAGCCGCAGCAGCAGCAGCAGCAACAGCAACAGCAGCAGCAGCCCTTTTTTTTCGCGAGTGTCGTCTGGCGCGTGTGCGATGTCGCCTAATGAGGCTTCATCGATCTCTTTCTCTCGCTGTTGACCCATGCGATGGCGCGGCTGTAGCTGCTCCAAAATTTTCGACCTTTGCGGCTAATTAGTTTGCACAGGGCGAAATGAGCGCGGCTGTGCTGTCTGCGAGAGTCGTTAGGTAAACTTGCTTTTACTAAAGAGTGCTTAGTTATGGGGTTCAGGGAAATGAATGATTTCCTCGATTTCTTCATAAATAAGAGGAAAAAATTAAGTATTCAAAATTATTCATTAGCCTTTCCCATATAATTTTTATTTTTATCAGTTTATTTTCATTTTGTAAATTTCATAAACACGCATTTATTAGGATACATAAATAAAACATGCGTCCACCAGAGCCCAACAAAATATGTGTACCTATACTTTGTAATAAACTCGCTCTAACAAAGTGTTATGTCGCATTTGTCGAGTCATGCTGCTATAACGACGTCTCACAAGCATAACGAAAAGTCAGAACAGACACACACACACACACACACAAAATCATACAAAGACGAGAAAACCCATGAACGAGAAAATTGAGTATAATTTCCGTAAATTAGAGGATTTCCCTAATATTGACGTTCATCCACGGGAGATAGGCGGCACGAACGATAATTACAGAGCGACAGGGGCATAAACACGAAGATGGCAATAAGCTCTATGGTCGTTGTTGTCACCGGTCTACTTAGCAAAAATTTACGGGTGAACGACAGCAAAAACACTTTTAGTACTATGCAGGCAAGAGAGCCTCGTCAAATTGCGAGTACACATTGTTATCATGATTCACGATAAAAGAAAATAAAAAGAAAGCGACGAGGCCTGGGTTATTAAAAGTGGCATCGCAGCGTTGGAAAAGAAGTAGGCCGTCTTCCGTGTCAAAATATTGTTTAAAGTATGATTAACGAGCGCGCGAGTCCGTTGGCTTTAACGCTTACGCTCACTCGTTAATCATCTAATTGTTGGAGGTAATCGATATTACGTTCTTTTATCTCTTGATCCTTCATTTATTTTTCATTTATTCGATATCACAATTAATAGCTATATCGTGAAAAAGAAAAATTAACTTTCCTACGCTGAAAAAAAAAAATATAAAAGTCATGTAAACGCGTCGAAATAACAAGTGTATACCATAATCACCTGCCGACAAAACCCACCACAAACCTCCCTAATCCTTCCAAACGCCAAAAGGAAAAAAAAACCCCCGAAGAAAAAGAATCTTGGAATTAGGACCACCGACAGTTGTAAGTCAATACCTCGTCAAGCCCTCGCATCCGTTGAGAGAGAAAAAAAAATAAAGGCATGCAACGTCTGTCGCTCTTGCACAGCAAGATTTGACGAGGCGTAAACAGCTTGGCGCCACAAGCTCATTATTCAATTGTGCGATATATAGGATAATCGCCGTCGACGTCTTTGCCTTCTGGGAATCCCCCTCGCGCGCGCGCAAGAGAGAGAGAAAAGTGACGAATTTTCGCGATGTCGTAGCAGGTGGTACGACAACATTGAGTCAAGCGCTCGTTGAATCGTCGCGAGTGTTTGTTCGGCGATTTCGTTTCACGTAATTGACCTACTTCCTTCTGACTGTATATAACATTCATCGGTCACCGCTCATCTCGATTCGTTCAGACGATTATTACGCTCTTCCGCTCTTGACGACGGGCTTTTGTTTGTACGGTTTGCCGCATGAGCTTTATCTAACTTAATGTTTTCTTATGCTGTAATTATTGCTTTATAGCACGTCGTTATCGCGTATATATAGGGCAACTGTAATATTCTTTTCCCATCTCTGTTATTATACTCTTCAATGAATAATATATAGCTTCTCCGGGAAAAAGCTATATAGAATGAAGTATCGTAAAAAATAATTCGCTCTGGCTCTACCGCAAGTAAAAAGATAAGGAATGGAAAGGCGGAAAAAAAAGTATAAGGGCTTTATCAGCCCGCATCCTTCTCTCTTTCTCTCTCACCAGCGACAATAATTTTTTTCTTTTTCTTTTTTAGTAGCGCCATCGAACCATGGATAATAACTCTTTTGTTCATTTCTCATTCTTATCACAATTTTAAACTACCGTGAAAAAAAAAAGAAATCAAAGCTTCGATTCTCTTTAAAAAAAAGCTTCATCCCACTGTAATATTTTTTCATCAATGCTCGAAAAAAAAATCCATGGCAACAAAAGCTCGATCGCGGAATCATTTAATGAAAGTCTCGCGCACGGGGATGGGGGTAGAGGCGGCGCGACTGGCATTTATAGAAAATTTCCCGAGCACGCGCAAAACACTCAAAAGCGCGTATATACAAAGCTGCCCCGCGGCAAGTAATTTATATAGACGGGCGGAATAGTGCGCGCGGCTGCATAGCGGCGTTTTATATGAAAACGCGCGAGCGCGATGCGTATCTCCACACACATGCATATACACATACAGATACACACAGGCATGTGGCCGTAAATTATTAGAGAAGAGTATTCGCTAATATCGGCAAAGCAGCAGCAGCAGCAACCCACCGGTATAATTAACGTATCGTGTGTCCCATATTTTTCGAGCTAATGCACGAGTTATTCCGCCTAGTTATAAAGCCAACTTCACGGGGCACGAGGCCGGTTAGGAGAAGCGCTCGACGTTTTTAATATATTATACTCGCGCGATTCGCGATGCTTATATGCATTGTGCCGCACGCGTGCACGGCTATGAGGCCCAACATAATTATTTTTTTTTTAATTGGCGCGTGCTACACGGTTTTAATTGTTATTCGCAAGCGTGCAAATGCATTCGCTGAGTATGGTTTTGTTGAAAAATGCGAGGTGATTAAATGTGTCTCGTTCGAGTAATAAAAGTGCCGTTGCTTGTGGGGTTATTGCGCTGAGGATTAAAGTATTTTTGCTACTGTTTGTAATAAAAACGAAATTATTACCCACATAAGTCGAGAATAATTTTTCTCACTCGTAATGTCAACAAATCACGAGAAAGGGATTTTCAAAATTGAATTCATCAATTCAACGATATATAATGTGTGAGTCAAAATATACGAATGATGAAAATAAAGTTTGAATCTCAACTCCTTTATACTTGCGATCACAAAGAAAGTAGAAAAAATGAAATATAAATATCCGACTGGAAATTACAATACAAATAAATTATGCGCATTCATTAACCCGCGACTTTTCAAAGTCACCCCTTGCGAGTCCATCAATGCCCCGGTCAAATTAAAATCTCACGTGCAACAATCGATTCCGCGCTGAGTTAACTCTCGAGGCGGACAAAAGAGATGCAGGAGCCGCAGATCGTCGAGTCGGATAGGCGACACTTTAGAATTTCTTTTCTTTTTTTTTTTCAACGTTGATCCATATCATTTTCTATATAATAATACAACACAACAACTACTACTTCTACTATACTACCTGTGCTTTCGGTTCTTTTTTTTTCTCTCGCTCGCTTAGGAATGCTTATCTGCGTTCCTCGCCGATCGCACTTTGTTTTTACACTTTGCTATTTTAACCGGGCGCGCAGAAGCCCATCTCAAAGTAGTTTTGGGCTACTCCGCCCATGCATTCTTTCGCTAATTTCGTTTTGATACTCTTCTCATATTCCTCCTTGTTGCTCCTACTGCATTCTTCGCGGTCTATACATATATATGTTCCGTTGGGCTTTGAATATTTTCAAAACGTCTCTTTCATTCTTTTATTTGCAACAAATTTTTTCGTGCTATATATCTCAACGAATGCACAAGCAACAATAACAACGTCATATCTCGCGCGTCTCACGTTCTATCAGTTCGTAAGAATCAGCAGCAGCAGGAGCACTCCCTAAAAGTAATTTACGTCGACGTAGGGGCAACAAAGCGCGTCGCCGCGCTAGTTTGCATACACGCGAGAGAGATTCATCTTAATCGAGCTTGCGGTGCGACGTGACTACCGTCGCCGCCGCCGCCGCTGCAAGGAGATTTTTCTCTCCCTTTACGAGCCGCGTTACACGTAATCAGCCACGACGACGCACACATAACACGAGCATGACGCTTTTGTATTCTAATTTATATCGTAAAGAGAGGCGCGTGTTGTATAAGTTGTGTTGTATGCCGCCGCCTTTTGTGTCGCACAATTTTTCATTTCGCTCGTATATCGCAATTACGTTACGTCTCTTTTTTTTTATTTCTTCTGTGACTGTCGATGTTTAAAAATGCAGATGGATTAGTATTGCCTGCAAAAAAATTCTCATAAAAAAAAACGAGCTCGCATATGTATAAGTTAGCACACGATAAAGTTGCACGCGCGGTGAGAGAAACCCCCCCCCCCCCCCGCATATTTTCCAGCAATTAACAGCAATTTTAATTAGAAGGGCAGAAAAAGAGGTAGAAGAATAACAAGCTCGCGCGCGTACGTTTAATGGCAGTAAAAAAGGCTTGAAAATTTACCTAGGAAAAAGAAATTAAAAAAAAGGCGCACGAGCAGCCGCGGAAGGACATCAAACGCGCGCGTTGTTGTATATAATATTTCTCTCTCGCTCTCCTTGTTTTTTTTCCACCGGACTACTATATACTCGCTCTCCTCTTTTTGAACGCGTTATTCTAATAAGCGTAGGGTTCTCGCAAACGAGCGGCGAAAATAAAGAGGCATAACTATCTCTCTCTTTCGAGCGAGAGAGAGAGAGAGAGAGAGAGAGCGCGAAAAAAGGAGAAAGAGTTACGAGAAAGAGTCTTTGTGCGCGAGCGTTATAAATGAGAGGGTGGCCCCGCGAGCGACCACACCTATGCTACCAAAAAGCCAGACGCGACCACCGCGGAGAATCCTCGACGGGTCCTTGGCCCCTTCTCTTCCCACTCTCACACACACATATACACACAGACGCATACACACGTATAGCCGAGAGAGGATTCACAACGAAAATATAATACCCAACGAGTGAGAAAGACGCGGGATATATAGAGGCTAAGGTATACATATATACGAGAAAGAGAGGTGTCTCACAATGCTCTCTCTCGCAGGTAAGTCATCGTGTTTTTAACAACTTTGCGTTGTTCTCCGCTGATGAGCTTGGGTGACTCATGCGAGGGTTTGTCCTCCAAAATATAAACAGACACTTTAGTTTTCTTCTCTCTCTTTCTCTCTGCCTTTTTTTTAGAATTGTACTACGTGCAGTGATCAATTTGCTAATAAGCGTTTACGTTTGTTTATTATTCATCTGAGCTCCGAATGTCGATACGAGCTCGAGGTGCGAATGAAATTTTGATGCGAATAAATATCGAGCGGTGGACCAGTGAACAGTTGATGAAATTATAAATATTATTGTACGTTGGTAAATGATTGGTTTTCAATAAACGATGAAAGTGGGTTACGAACGTTATTCTGTCAATATTCTCGTTATTCGTCGGCTAATAAATGCACGAGTATCTCGTATTAACAAAAGGATTAATGTTGATCAACGCGAACACGCAGAAAAGAAAAAAAAATGTCTTCGGAGAACAAACACAAAAAAAAAGGAGAGATAAAGAGAAAAGAGCGTATCAAAAAGCAAAAACGATCGGCAGCGAGCGAATATATACCTGCAATACGATTGCAAGGTAATTGTCAAGGTGGTAGGTCTCTCTCTCTCTCTCTCTCTCTCTCTCATACTGCGCTTCGCTTCTGGTGCACGCAGCAAATTGCCACCGCTGCCCCATTATATTCGCGTCAGCGGCTCAATCCGTCTCTTTCACTTTCCGCGAGAATAGAAGGTGAACGCACAAGAAAAGAAGCATAAGGAGAATAAGAAAAGGAGAAGACGAGTGAGATATATTGAATGATCGTCGGACAAATTGTGTGGAGCCTATATCCACTTTCCAAAAAAAAGGACGGTTAAAGGAGGGAGGGATAAGACTTGTCCGCGTGTGTGAGATTTCTTAATTGACGCCTAAAGTATCTTTTAAGGCTACTTTATTATGCTCGGGTTTCAATGCTTTTTATATATAAGAAAGCTAATCCCGCAAGCGAGTAATACCCTTTTTTTTATCTCAATTGTTGACTGCATCTTCATTATACTTTACGTCTTGGTTGGTATGATAACTATTCTGTTTTATTTGGGAAGGCTTCACGCGCGGCTAATGCGCGCGTTATATATACGGATGGGCAATAAAGATTGAAATGAATCAAAATAGAGTTTGTGTCGCTTGAGAATACTAATTCCATGTTCTCTACCTACGCGCGAGTAAAATTGAAAAACTCGAACATTAGCTTTTCTTGTTTCATCGCGATGAAACACACATAAAATTATTTGCACTTTCTCAAAAGGGAAAAAAGAACAATTTTTTTCTCGTTCTGTATATCTGTGTTCGAAAGAAAAAAAAACGAAATCAATTCGTCCGTCAAGCAGAGGAGAAGAATTTCAACCAAAGAGATAAAAAAAAAAGAAAAAAAGATCAATCCTTTCAAGCCAAACCGCGCTGCCACTATCGGCCAAAACACTCGAAACAATCTTTGACTCGGTTGAACGGTTTTCTCAATCAAATCGTTGGCCCGTGAGCGTTTCAATCTAAGCGATGAGCTATGCGCGCAGGTGGCACGAGCAATGAAACATCAAGAGAGCGAGACAGAGGGTATTGTTTGTGTATCTCCGAGGAGATGGGCGGCTATATGTATATATAGTAAGAGGTGTCTGAAAGGATTCCGATTAGCATAATCGGCTGCCGAGACTTTCTCACGTGTCGCTTCGTATGTGTGAGTCAGCTACGCGTCAAAATATTGGAGCCTCCAAATTTATATTCGAGCCTGGCTGAAATGCTGAGTTATGAAATTACACGAGTGCAACAATCTTTCTTTTTCGTTTCAAAATCGATATTATAAGAAAAAAAAAGAAGAAAATACAGCGGATACGGTAAAATTTTACGTGAGAGGAATCGCGCTCTTGAAATATTAAATTCCGCAAAGGACGAAGTGCACCGCGCGCAAAAAAATGTGAAACAAGCTGGCTGGGCTAAGTGTATATAGAAACGAAAATAACAGAGTCCCCCCTAGCAAAAAAAAGAGAGCGTGGAAAAAGCAAGTCACATAACTCACATAAAGTCATACAGCGTAACGCATTGGATAAAAAAAAGAAGCGATTTATGCTTGTTTAATTTATACGAAAAATTGAAAATTGTACGTGTATTCCACATGAATTCTCCAAATTATCAGCTGCAATAACGTATATATAAGCAGAGTTTTATTTTTAAAGTCTCAATTAGCCGAATACTTGATCGATCCGTGAACATTCCACAAAAACAGCTCGGCGAGTGAGAGAGAGAGAGAGAGAGAGAGGATCATAAACGCGAGAATCCGCAGAAGCGTGAGCCGCGGAGAGAAATGATCAGGAGCGCGCGAGCGATGAAATTCCGACCAGTCTCGATCGCGAAAATTCACGACTAAACTGCGCCGCATGCCGATCATCATCGCGTGCATAATATTTTGCAAAGAAAAAAAACACTAAAATGAGACCACCGCAGCAGCCTCGCTTTCGTGACGCGAGCACGCGCCACGTGTCTTCGTGTGTGTATACTTAAACACTTTTTTTTTTTGGTTTCGTAAATTGTTGCTTTGAATAATGACAAAATTTATCCATTTCGAGAGACGATAACAAAGATAGAACTTTGTCCTGAGACAAAGGTTTGTGGGTTTATTCTTTTTTTTTTTTTTTTGGAACCGAAAGAGAAATAAAAGAGGAGTTTTGTGCTCACGCGCCTGCTTATTTCGCAAATTATAAGCTTGTATAGATATCTAGGCAAAAGTATATAAGATGCGCGCAGCGAAATAACTCGCCCGTAAAGACGAGAACCGATATGTCCCTTTTTCTCTCTCTCTCTCTCTCTCCAATATTCGAGCGATATCGATGCGCTCTTTCTCTCTGTCTCTTTTTTTTTCTTTCCATTTGCTCGAGCGAATCCCTTTTTCGCGTGTACGTACGCCCGAAAAAACGCCGATGCGCAACTCGCTGGAAAAAAGCACAAAGACTACGGAACTGGAACGCTTTTTTGTGCACGTGCCAACAGATATAACGTGAAAATATTTTTTTTTCCTTTTTTGACATTTTTTTTTTCGCTTTCCTTTGTCCGACGAAAATTACTTGTTTTTTTTTGTACGTGTAGACTTTTAAATACAAATATTTTCGTTCTACGGATTACATGCATGCCGATCCGAACTGTGTAGCTCTATTTTATTGGTTGAAAATTAAAACGAAAAAAGAGGCAGTAAAAAAATCGTTCGGATGGTAATTTTTAATTGAAAAGAAAAAAAAACATTTCCGTTTACTGTTAGAACGATAAAACTCAGTTGCAACACAAATTACCTGTAAAATGACGCGTGATTACAGATATCGTTGGAACGCAAACAAATATTTCTTCGCTCAGTATATGGGTGATCGTATACGTGTGTTTGCATGGCGTTAATTTTTTTTTTTTTTCACGATTTGCATCTTTGCTCGTGCAGCGGTATCCCCGAGCCGATAATAGCCGCTACAACGAAGCCCCGTCAATAAACATATATTTTTCCGGTTTATCTAGGCGAACTTCCTACTTCTCATGAGATACGGTTGTTGAACTTACCCGCTTATCGCGTGCTTTTGCAAACTTAAGACTTTTACGCGCGTGCATTTTTCCTTTTTAATTAATGCCATTTTTTTTTCAGCGCAGCTGTTTTAATTAGTTTTAGTAGGGCAGCCAATGTTTGAAATCCAATTCGAAATTCTTGGCAGTAAGATCTGTTCATTAATTTATTATTCCTTTGTGTTATATTTGTGATAGAACGACATTTTCTTGATTTAATATTGATAGCGAAATGAAACGCGCCATCAAATGTTTGAATTAATAAAGAAGGATCTGATTACGATTCATTGTTGAAATGAACATTTGAAACGAAATGGAGATCTCTGGTATAACGTGATGTAATAAAACTGTTCTTCATCATTTATTAATATATTAGGAATGCAGATAGCGTAGCTAGTTAATAATGTAATTCTAAGCCACAATGGATTTCGAACACTCGATAATATATCTAGATATGGATGATATATGTATCACAGAAAAGCCAGATGATTAACACAATAACATATTAAGTCAATTACATTTAATTAATGATTAACAGTACAAACATAAACCCGCAAAACCACGCTATATTCTATAGTGTTATCATAAATCTGATTCATTAAAAAAAAACACGCTTAAACAAAATAGTATATTTCGCGATCGGAGCATCGAATCGTCGAATAATCGACGAAATAACGCATAGTAGCAAACTGGCATATAAGCAGCACGAGACGGCAAAGTGCCGGCATTTTCGGAATTAAGCGCATGCACTCAGAACAGCATTGACTCGTAGATGCACAGCTTCTCTCTCTCTTCCCCATGCATTAACGTGGATAATTCGAGGCTTCTCTCTCTCTCTCTCTCTCTCTCTCTCTCTCGCGTGCCTTCATACCGCCCAGCACACGTTAGGCGCGTGCAGTGCAACGGAGGAGAGAGAGAGAGAGAGAATCGGTAGTCTGTTTTGCGGCTCGCCGAATTACTGGGCTACCCTAAGCGCTGAATATTGAGAGAGCGAGAGAGAGAGCTGCGAATATCGCCCCAATTTCGCCAAGTACTGCCGCGGCTGCTACTACTATACTGCCTTCGATTGGAAACGAGTGCAGTTCACGTCTACATTGTGGTATTTCTCGCCAGTGCTTTCTTTGCTCATTCATTTCGAGATTTCGAATGGATAATTCAAATTAGAATATGATTCTTAACTTGTTGATGAATATAGAATGGAATAAAGATTCTTCATCTAAATCATTTCGTCCGAACAGCTTCCTCGTCATTAATTAAGATTTGTAGAGCACAATCACGAGAATGCGCGCTCAAAAGGAAAAATTTTCCATTCAAACTCGCAGCAACAATCAAAAGCTTGATCATACAAAAGCCGCATGATTAACGCAATATGTCGAGAGAGAGAGAGAGAGAGAGAGTGGACGCGCGCTAAAAATGAAAAATGAACGAAATTGGGGAAACATACGGCATGGTTCGCATTGTCCCGTATAGCCGCATCTATACCTACCTAATCCGCGGCGGCATGCATCGGAATAGACAACAACAACAAAAAATAAGAGATGCACACGTGCGCTCATGCAAATTGCAAGCGGGTTCAATGTCCATCTGTGCCATGCGGTCCGTCATTATCCGCACGATCGACGGGGATCTCGTGCACTTGTGTGTGTGTGTATGTGTGTGTATACGAACATCCCCTAATCAGACGAACAGGCTTGGCGGCACACGCCATTGTGTTGCAGGATCATCTAGTCGCAGCAGGAGTGATCGATGAATATCTGCTGTTGCCTTTCGATCGCGGGACTTCGCTATATATATAGGTACATATATAACGCATGGGATGATTTTCTTTTTTTTTCTCTCTCTCTTCTTTTCGGGGGCGGATTGTGGGTATTCCGAGGTGTCGTGCATTGATGCTGATTTATGGATTAACGGTGAGATTTTACCTATTGTATGTTATGGATGCGTGTTTGCCTCGTTTAAGCTCGATAATGTTTGACGTTTGTTTAATTGGGATGCGGGAAACGGTTAATATTTTACGACGATGTTTGCCGAACTGTTGGAAAAGCTCAATTATAAATTAATATGCCCATTCCGAATGCGACGGTCGTCGCATCGGTCAACTGATTTCATTACAAATGTTTATTTTGTAATTCGGATAATTAAGGCATCGATAACTGAATTGTTGATTAATCCACTGAAATGTTTGCAAATCAGGACATATTAAATGTAATTGACCCAGACGACGGCGCCGGTCTAGACTAATAAAAACTTGGTAATTTAATTGCAATCAGAATAAATCACTCCTGCGTTACAAGAAATATAACAATAATTTATTTTTCGACACGTAAATCAATCTCGAAATTAATTTGTCGAGCGAAAAAAAAATCTTAATAGCCACACAAGAGTCTATAGCCAATTTGCCATTCAAGATCGCCTATCTAGGCGAAGCATCGAAATTCCCTCATACACAAACATCGTCGCGATCTCTCCGTACGATATATAAAACACAACGTATACAATATATCTCAATTTCTCCTCCCAAAAGACAAATACCAAGCCATTCGAGAAATATAATAGACCATTTCGAATTCGACTAACGAATTTGGCGTATATAGAAATCGCGCGTAGAACAAAAAAAAAAGAAAGAAACACAGAAAGAGTGTCGAAGAAGGAGGGGTGGGGGCGTGATCGAGGCGCCACGTCAGCATCGCAGCAGCCTGTGAAAGGGCCGAAAAAGGTATGCGGGCGCGTGTCGAAAGCACAGCGGGGATCCTCGATCGCCCGAGGAGAGTGGAATGTCGCACGCGCGCCTCATGACCGCCATTTCTTCCGGAATCTCTGGCACTCCGCACTGATCGCCCTGATGCATCGCGTGCACGAGATTCTTCTCGCAGATATGACTTTTGCTGATTTTTCATAACTAGCTATGTTTGAATTTTCGATTTTTGTTTTAATGCACACGCGACGGAATTATTACAATAAAATCACAGGAAAAATCACAGTCGGTTTACGTCTGATTTATTGAAAACCAAATTCCTAGAAAAAAAAACGAACGAACAAACGAATCGACGAATACGTGAATAATGAAAAGCTGCGCTTGCAGCGTGAGAGTTTGGAAGCGTGGCAAAATCGGGGAACAAACTTGTGAAAAAGTTTTCATTAGCAGGGACTGCGCGATCTCGGGGGAGGGAGGTTCCAATAAAATCGAAAAACCGTTGGCTCGTTGCTGCAGTGCAAATAACGAAAGTACGTTGTTTTTCCTCTCTCTGCCTCACTCTTCTTTTTTTTCATTGCACACTCGCAATGACACGACTCTCGACAAACTACTATCTATAGCTTGCAGATAGAGAATTTGCATTGCACAGTAGGAACATGTATATATACATAGTTCGTCGTAGATGTTTTTTTTACTACGTCATTATATTACGGATATTTTTGAAAATTGTGTGGGCGACGACACTTTACTCGGTTGACTGTCGCCGTCGCAGTAGTCGTCGTTATCAAAACGTCACATCTCATTTGAATAACGATCTTCGCTTATACGTAAGTCTTCGCTTCATTTTTCTTCGTACCTCTCGGAAAAAAATGTTAATTCGTTCAATATTTGCCATGGAAAAAAATTCATCTCAAACAGAGAGAGATAGAAAGAGAGTGAGTCTAGAGATAAAACTCGTCGAGTCTATGTTTTTTTTTGTTGGAAGCAAAGCACACTTTTATTCGTGTTCGCGTTGCGAGAAGAAAAAAAAAGAAGAAGAAGATCGGAGGTTAAATGGTGGAAGAAATTATTCATGAGTAGGTGACACAAGCTGGTGTGCATGTATGTGTGTGTGTGTGTGTGTGTGTGTGTGTGTGTGTGTGCAGCAACAAGATGAAATGAGATTGCCGAGCGCGGCAAGATATGAGATACGGATCGGTGCTAATGTTTGGCCTTTATTCCGCCGCTCGGTCACGTACTACGCGCGCCCCCACTGTACCGCACGGAATTTTAAAGGGAAGCTAGGTAGCTCTCCCTCTCTCTCTCTCTCTTCGCTCGCGAGCGCGCATTTTATCGCTGGGGCCGGCTGCAATATTCATAAACGGCGCTTCTACGAAAGTCTATCGCGCCCTGAACGCGATCCTAATCGTCAACGACGACGACGACGACGACTACTACGATGATGACGATAGTGCACAACTGCGAGAAGTAGCCTAGATACGCAGCGGCACCCGCATCATCTCTCTTTCTATATCCCTCAAAGTCGTTATACACTTTTGCTTTTTCAACGCCAAAGGCTGCAACCGCACGCTTACTAAGCCTGTCTACACCTCCTTTACACGTCTCTTTAAGATTGCTCGCCTGACGTTTTATCGCGCTACACTTTGCTGTGTATATGAATATACTCTGACCTATATATTTTTTTTATAGGTTCTTTTTTTAAAGTTCGAATGTATTCATATTTTGATAGTAAGTGTTACTAGAGTCAGCAATTTTATTATCAATTTTTCACACATTTTTCAAATCGAAAATAAGCGTATTTTACTTCATTATCAAGTGATCAGTTGGATTTATTAATTTGAAGTTAATCAAAATTTCTACAATATCTGAAACTCACTTTGATAAGCATTAATAAAGTCATCGATAAACGAAAGATAACATGTAAATTAATAATTTGACACGTATATTCTAATTAAAAAAAAGAAGAGAGATCGCAAGTGAAAAAAGAAGGCGGTGAAAATTGAGTAAAGCTCATATCTGACAGAAAATCAGACAGCGGAAATTAGCATAAGTGCGTCTGAAACGTGTGCGGGTGCACGTGTAACGCCCTATCTACAAAAGCCTTTTATCGTCTATCGCAAATGCTGCAGGCACAAGGGGCAACCAGGGATGAGAGTAAAAGTCATTTAAAATGGACCGCACGATTCGCACGCGCCCCGAGAGAGAGAGAGAGAGAGAAGGAGATCTACAAGATGCGCCGGCAACGATATCGCCACGCTTTTCGAGGAAACAAGGACCGAGTGTTAAATTGAGATGTTAGTCGGCTTCTTCTCATTTGCTTATACGTATACACATATGCGTAACCTTTGTTTTTCCTTCGAGCTCTTAATTACAGCAACCAAAAAAAAAGAAGAAGGTGTTGGTTGGTTTTTTTTCGGAGAAAGTTCTCGAGATATCGATCGTTATTGCCTTTCGATCTCTGCTGCAGCTGAAGATTGTCAAGAATCCCGAGTTGAAATATATATGATTATTACGTGCGAGTGAAAAAAAGATAATCTTTGTCGCCGCGTATCCACCGATCTCCTGACATTCGTTGATTATTCAGGAGACTTCATGTCAGTGGCGTCGAGTTTACACGATCGAAATGGGATAATGCATTATTCAATTCCAATGAAACCAGGTCATCACAATTACTTTGGAGATTTTCAATGAAATTTATACATCTTGTTATCTCATCAGATTTGCATTCATATAAAATTTAGAATTTGAATAAACGCAAATAAACATCTCGACCAATTCATTCGCGAGATTCATATTAACCGTGACAACTGGATTAAGAGAAATAAAGCATTGTATCAATAAAAAACTTCATATACATTATAGAATGCGATAAAAAGAGGACGATGCACATTTAATGGGAGCGTGCTGGTAACAGGTAGCAATGAAGAAGAGAATGTGAGCGAAGACAATAATGGAATGTCTGCAATGTAATAATAGCAGTATAAGAGTCGAGAGAGAGAGAGAGAGAGAGAGAGAGAGATAGTTGTCAGGGAAAAATCCGAATTTCCGCAAGAAAGAAATTCAATTTAGAAAGTAATAAAGCCGGATACGCTCGGACAATAAATCGTCGTGGCAACAATAAAATACTCGAGAGTAAGAGAGAGAGAGAGAGAGAGAGAGATTATTAATATTTGCAAAGCTCTACTCTGGCATGAAATTAAAAAGTCTGTCGAGGACAATGGGGCCATGTACACACGGTGCAAAACTGACGCGCTCGCAAGCAAGAGAGCAAGCAATATAATGCACACCGAAGAAGTATGGAACGGCGGCGAAGCGCGCGCAGTTGCACGGGACAGCGCGAGAAGAAAAGAAGCGTAAAAAAAAAAGTACGAACGAAGAAGAAGCAGAAGAAGAGAACGGTATGAAAGAAGGGAGGGCGAGAGAGAGAAGGAGAGCGTGTGTGTGTCGCAAGATGGAATTGAACAGGACTCGGATGTGTCTCTTATTCTTGTGATATTCTCTCGCGAGAGACGCTGGAATAATGTAATACCCTTGGATGCATGTACGCGCATTACTTTATGCATGGTCTGCTCCCTCGTCGCTATATATATACATACGTACATACGTATACAGATATACGAAAATCGGGCGCGCGCACGCGGCGCGCAAGGCGAAAGAATTTTACTTTTTGATTTGGCTGCGAGGTGCATTAGCTTGGAAAATGGAAAATTGCGGCCCACAGAAAGTTACGGTGAATAATGCATTGTTGTGTGTCGGTGTATGCTCGCGGCGCTCTGGCATCTTGGCTTATATGATTTTTTGATAGTACATATTGTAAAATGTAACACGTGATAAGGTGTCTGTAGTATCCTCATCAAAAAATTAGGCTAATTGCGAGATGCTCTCAAGTTTTTTCGATCCGTTCAACATATACTTTATTTTGCTATATTTCAATAGGCTATATATACATAAAATCACATAATGCGTTTGATTAAAATTAATTTAGAAATCACAAAACTTTGTTTCCGCGGACAATGTTTCAGCAAATTATACAGATAGCATTTCTCAAGCAGAGAGAAAGAGTGACATTTTGAGAAAACAATTTTCATATGGAAATACCGTATTTATGAAATTAAAATGATGCGAGTTGGCTTGCGCAACTACTTTTTTTTCATGTAACGCGCGCATTCGTAACCTTTTTAATTCGCATTTAAAAGTTTCGACTGTATACTTTTTTCACATATAAACACGTATATTTCACTAAATGCACACATGAGCACAGCTTCATAAATATATATAGACATGCATGCGTGGAGATATAAAATACAATGCCTCGGCACAACGTGAGAAAACCTTCGCAACACGCCCCCAAATTATTAGCTATATGTATTCAAATGATCGCTGGCTCACGTACTCCCAGTCGCACAGGGCGGTGTGGGCTGAACGCCATCCTTTTTTTTTCTTGATTTTGCCGTTTATCTTTTTTTTTATTCTTCTTCTGATTCTAGCTTGTACACATATATGCTATTTTTATCTACGAAGGTAAACCAAACTCGCTAATTTTTCGTAGACATGTCCCATTATAATGGCTCATATCTACATAATATTTACCGCGGCAAAATTTGTTATTTACTTATACATTCCAAGCGTTTATTTCCATTTCAACGTTGCACATTTTGTTCGACTTCTTTTTGAAGTTCATCGGATAGGCTCTAAAATTGCATTTGCTATGTTCTACTGACGATACCAAGTATTCCGTAGCTTTGTATAATGGTTGCAAAGTAAGTCGTCTCTTCTTTTTGCTAAATGAAAATTAGATTGACATGCTATTAAACATAGTTAACGATATAATTGATAACAATTTAAATCACTTCTATTTTGCGCACCTAAGTTCGCTAATAATTCTGGCATAGATACTCCAATAGCTATTTTCGAGATTTTTTTAGAGTATCTGTAATTATGCTCTCAGTGAATTACTTTATTATCTGATTTCGACAATCTGGTTTATGATCACCATTGGCTGGATAAATATCTATGTGACCTAATGTTGATGATTATATACGGTAATTTGATTATTATCATAGAGACACACACAGTAAGCTTCAGTGAACTAATTCGCATTTTTTTTACTAACTGTAGTGTAAGCATTTGCTCATTGCCGCAATGAATTATGTTCATATAGCTCATTTCGTTGATTATTTATTAGTTTTTTAAATATCGTTAGATTAATTTGATATTTCCACTGACGATTTTTCGAATATTGCTTTTAAACCTCTGGATGTAGATGCGTAGTTCGACCTATTCAATACCTTGGTGCATTGTAATTTGGAGCGTACAAGTGCTATAGGGTGTGCAAGCTTTTAACGACCCTCACCCCCTTCGTTCGGCGCCTTGTTTATTCCAACCCACAAGGGACGAGAAGGCACTTCGTACTCTCCGCTAGTCTGCTGCAGATACTGAGACCCCACGAATAAGAAACAACAAGAGGCAAATAAGGGCACCGTAAAAGCAGGCTAGATAGAATGTATTTGCTGAGATGTCGTAAACCCAAGTTTGATGGCCTACATTTATGAAAACAAAATTGTTTCAGGGCTTTAATAATGATTTATCATCGGGATCTCTCGGAAAAGTTTTGAATTAGTTTCACTCCCATTGTTATTTATTGTTTTCAAAGTGATTATCATATTTATTGCGAGAAATGAAATAAAACTGAACCCAAATTATTACAGCGAGAACTCAAGCTAAAAGTGACTTCTTTTTAACTTGATTGATGATTAAATTGTGAAAAGAGGTATTTACATCTTGTATGATCTCTAAAACCCCAATAAAAATTCAAATTGAATGAAAATCTAGCTTTAACTTTTATCGAAGCTATACCAATGAAGTAACATTCTTGCGAAACAATCGAAAATTCAAACAACAAAATAGTTGAACTCGATCCCCACATAGTTTTGTAGAAACCACAGGAGCAGTTCAACAAAAGCATGGGGGGAGGATGTGGATAGGGCGTAGTGTCGGTAGAGAGAGAGAGCGAGAGAGAGAGCATGTGGTTCTAAAGCCGTAAAGCCAAGCGCGATGACCACCCACGCCCCTCGGTCCACACACACGAGAGATGGATGCAAACTTTCGAACGCTCGGCACGCGTCTATACGCGTCCGAGTTTACACGGCACCCACGAGGGCATACCTTCACGAATTATGCATCCCTTTGAATTTCCCGCTCCACCACCTCTCCTTCATCCCTCTGCTCAGCTATCAAGACAAATAAGTTTAATTATACCAACCGGGCCACTCGTGCGAGAAATAGAAAAAGTCCAATTTTTTTTCCTTTTTTTCCTTCTAAAGGGAGAAAGATTCATTTCTCCGCCCTCTTCTTTCTCTTTCACTAAATGGCCTGCGCCTGGTGGGTCCATGTAAGAGAGATTCTCGCTCGCGCGAGCTATACGGAAAAATCAATTTCACCTCAAAGTTAGATGTATTTGACGTGATTTATCACAGAGCGCTCAGCGCGGCCCTCTAGCTCTGAAATATTGAGATGATTCGTAACTTTCTCGTTTTTCGACGCTTTCTGCGCATTCATGGGCCGCGTGCGCGCGCGCGAGCGTCGTTAAGGAAATTATTTTTTTTTTTTTTCATTCTCTCTTTCTTTTCGTGAGAAAGCGAGTGGGTGTTTTTTTTTTGTAATTTATATTGATTGAACTACTTGGTTTATCGGGTGTCAGATGTTAAATTGCATTTTTATGTGAAATCATCAATTTTGGGAATGAATTGCTCGGAGCTTACTTGCTAAAAAAATTGTAATTTGAATAAAGTAAGCTTATTTGTCTCGTGAGAAATAGACTTTGAAAATAAATTGTGAAAAAGAACCGTCGGTAGTTGAATATACATCTCATGAAAAATGATGGCAAAGAATTAGCAATTTTTTTTCTCCTGAAACTGTTTCTACAAACAAACATTTGAATATAAACTTTCAACGAGAAATGGATGTTTAGACTTTCTTTTATCAATTTGAGAGACGAAAAAAAAAATGAAACACCGTAGAAAAACTCGGAAGAGTGGAAAACCCAAGACGTTTGTCCGCACGCGTCGTCCCAAGAGGGAGAGGGAGAAAAAAAAGCAAAGAAAAGAAAAGAAACTCAAGGCGGCAGGTTGCAGCCGCAATTTCACGCGATCGACTTGGCGGTAAATTAAAAACTAATCGTTTTCCCCCCGGCAGCCGGGAGCATCCCGCTGGGTGGCTCGTGCCGCGATGAAATTGTGAGGACTGTAGAAGCCTCGAGTCGGTTGCTGCACCTCGAGTGTATCGATTATCAGCGAGTATTAGCGCCGCCTCGCTTTTAAACAGCGCTCTTATTGAGAGACTTTCCTCGAGCTTTTCCATCTTTTTTTTAGTTCCAATTTTCTTTCTTTTCATTTTTTTTCCACGGCATAGTGGTGAGAGCAAAAAAAAGTAAGTACAATGGGCTTATCTACTTCCTTTTTCGTATGTCAAAGGGAGAATTTTGGAAGAAAATTTCGAAGAGACATTTTTTGAGAGTGGAAAAAAAAGTTTAGTTTTGATGCAAAATGTAGAATAATATTCTACGAAGGTTACCAGTCATATCGTAGAAAATTTTAAAACGTAGTTTGTTTTGTCAATAAAATGTAATGGGATTTAGTTGGATTCAAAGCTTGAATTTTACAAATTACCCATATTACGTAACTTCTATTTTAATAACTTAAAGCTTAACATAATGTTCAAAATACAACATCTAAAGCACCTAAATTTAATGCCAACGTGTATACTACACTCAAATTTATTCATGCATATAGAGCTAAGCTGCTAACGTCCAACATTTGCTTATTATTTTTACGTATTCCTCCCGTGTTGCAAAATCCATTTCGAGGGCAAGCTACAAAATTCGCAAAGCTCTTTACCGGGAGCTTAAAAGCCTCGCTAAAAGCCATGAGATCGCCAACATCGTGTCTAGTGCATCAAAGTAACATACTCGCGATGCAGCTAGCAGAGCATGTACATCGGCGTCAGTGGTAGTGGTGGTGACAACGCTCGCCGGGAGCGTTTATCGAAGCGTTGTCGAATCGATCGGACAAAGCGCGAGTAGAGAGAGAGAGAGAGAGAGAGAGAGAGAGAGAGAGAGAGAGAGAGGCAAGTCTGCATCGTTCACGTCGCATTCGAGGACAGCTAGACATGAACACACCTCGTCAGCAATCGGCTTTTGATGTACCCGCAGCTGTACATCCTCCATCGAAGCACGCCACGTAGTGTATTCTCTCTCTCTCTCTCTCTCTCTCTCTCTCTCTCTCTCTCTTTCTCTCTCTATGCCGCAAATTTAACGTTGCATTAACATGTGCACGCGAGACGTATATAAGTATACAGCAATTGCGAGAAGCCAAAATATTCTTTTTCTTTCCTTATTTTTTTACCTTTTTTCTGTCCATATGTCGCGCCACAAGTTTTTTTTATTTTTTTTTTTTGGTAAGCGTGGCTCTGCTAAATGTGAGGATTTCAAAAGGTGTTGTGGCTAACGTCCGCGATCGGTTATCTTTTGATGTCGACGGTGGTATTGCGTGCGATGACAGCCATGTCGTGTATACAATATATAACAGATGGAATTGGCACATGCTGATGTCACTTGTTTGCCGCTAAATGCTATGTTATTGAACGGTGTACGTATTAATCGAGACCGACGATCGATTGTTCATCATTCTTTCAACACTTATTTGCGACTTTTTACGAGTGAATATTTTGTAATGTATCGATATGTTATTATCTTATGGGTGTTGAATGATAACCGTTTTTTCTTCTTCTTCTGGAAATTACGATGCTCATTACAATTGTAAGTTACTGATGAGGCATTTCTGTATTGTACAGTTTTTATTATACGCAATTACTTCATTATATTGTAACATCGTCATCCCCTATCAATTTTCAATTGATTTGCATTCCTTTTATTTGATTTTTATTGAAAACGACGTGACTGATAAAAGCTTTAAAAAATATGCAGATAAAAAAGGAATTTCCTGTACTTGCTAAAAGAGCAATAAATTTTCGTTGAAGTAATATTTCGCCAGGAAACAAACATTATATACCGCCTGAAAAAGCAAAAGTGATCACATCGCAAAAAAAAGTAGGTATACGAAACTGTCAACAACTTTTATTTGTCCTTAGTGATCGAAACCAAACGATCTCCGAAGCAGCACAAACTCTGCGCAAGTATACATATCGTACACACACGTATACAATGTATATGTACCAAGCCAAACCATCAGAGTTACGAGACACCGCGACGTCGCGAGCTTTCAATTCGCCTTACACATATATATCTATATATACACAGCAGCAAAACTAATACTTTTGTTTGTTCCACCTACCGTATCTCAGTGGCTCAACGTTTGCTTTCTCTCTGCCCAAGAAGTCGAGAAAAGCAACTGCCCTTCCCGACAACAAACCTCGTGTCCGATCGCCAATGTATACAGATATACATTTGCGGAGACAAATAATATCGCAATCGTGTAAAAAGCTCGGGCGGGACGACGAGGAAAAGCGCACTTACCTGAAACAAAGAAAGAAAAATTATATGTCAATACACGTTCGCTTCTACCGTTGCTATTGTTATTCTTTTTACGTGCGCGTGTATTATATCTATCTATATATATACAGCGATCGACCACTGGCCGAGAGATTTTTACTGGCATATAGAGCGTATACACACGATGAGGGCGGAGGGTGAGTGGTTCGGGAACAAGGATGCAGCGTATTGGTATATTTGCGATAAAGGTCAAGCACGGATGATATCGGGAATACGGCGTTTTTCAGAAATCATTGGGGTTACGCTTTTGCCCTCGTATACGCTCGCGTTCTCTTTCCTTCGGACTGGGTTATATACTTCGCTTTCTTTCTTCTTCTTCTTTTTTATCTTTTCTATATACTATCTCTCAGATGCACTTCAATTTTACATTCGAGCCAAATGTATATCCCGTCCTAACGTTAACTTTTTTTTTGCTAGCGGGAAAGAAAAATAACCGGGAAATATTAGAGATGAAATATTAAATGAAAGAAGGGACATTCGGGCGAGCGTATAATACTGCGTAATAATGACATTTTTATGTTTTGACTCAGCTCGAGCTATACCCCGTGATATAATGTGCGTTATATCCATAAAGTCGACGTTTAACGTTCCATTCCTCTTAAGATACGTTTTCCTCATTTCTTTTCCGCGCAAACCAGGAAATAGGGGCAGTGATTATGATTACGAGCTGTCTGTATATAGAAACAGTCGACTTTGCGAGAAAAAAAAATCACATTTTTTTTTTCAAACTTATATATTTCGAAAGAAAATTTTCGAAACGAAAAGCGTGATGGTAATAGAAGGTACGTCGAGGGTGGCCTCGTTAGCGCGATGTCAACTTTTGCCCCGTTAATTACCCTCGATACATCCCCTCGACTTTATCTCGAACTCTCAGGCGAAGGAGAGAGGCAGACCCAGGTGGTACCCAGAGCGCACCCCCCGAAAAGATGCTCTCCCTCGATAATTAAATTATTAATTACGGGCGGCGCTCCTTTAAGTGTATACGCGCCGAATCTATATATAAGATCCGCTGGCAGCAGATAAAGCGAAGGTTATATAGTCTAGGAGGAGGAACGCCCATTTACCCAGTGCATGCAATCGCGTTAAGGGCGAAAATTCCCGAAATTGTTGAGCCTCTCGTACTTGAACGCCTCGCGCGTACCCGAATTAAATAGCCCTCTGGCAGCCACGCTTTTAGCTTGATAATCTGCTTAATGAGGCTCATTTTTGACGCCTTTGCGACTTTTGGGAATTAATTCGATTGCGCCAGTCGTCGCTGCTAAGTAGTCGCGACGCGGAGAATAGTCATTTGTGGAAACAACGGATTTTCGAAGATATCGGGTGGAATTTTTGTAGATGGTAATTAGCTTACGAAAGAAAATGCAGTTTGCTAATTAAATGGAAGGAAAAAATTATTCAATTACTCAACGACATTCCACTCTGTCAGCGCAGCTTTGCGTGTAATATACCACAGTATAAAGGCATGATGAAAGTACTGACGCCCTTAAAGAAGAAAGCTGCGTTAGAGAAGATTAAAAAATAAGAGAACAATAATCATCACAGACGCCAAGGGAAACATTAGCAAGCGTATACGGAGTGCATTCGCGCTTTGACGCTCTCGCAAAAAATAAAAATGAAACGTAGTGCGCGCGCTGTATAGCAAAAAGAAAGTGGCTCGCTCTTTCATATTACGCCATTGTTCATCATCAAGTGCACATCAAAGAGAACTTTGGCGAGACGTCCCTCTGTATATCCAGGTTAATTATGATAATTGATAACGCTGGTATGCGAGTGCGCGTGCCATAGCTACCACCACCTGCTGAAAAAAAAAGGGAAAAAAAAACGAGCACATCGCATACACACAGATACTGCCCCCTTCTTGAGTTATGGAAATTACAAGGCTGCTGCTGCAGTTCGAGGTCTGCCTGCAGGAATTTCAGGCGCCGAGCGCTCAATTATAGAGCGACGAGTTCCTTTTTGTCTGCACGCGCGGATACACCTAAGATTGGATCCCTGAGTATTTTTTGGTTTTAATTCTGATTTTAATTGCGCGATTTTCATTCACCAGATTTCATTTGCGGTTGATCTTTATTGATTTTATACTGTTGCGAGAGATTAATGTCGCCTTTGATTAAAAGCCCGAGTATTCGTCAAGTCGTTTTCATTTAAAGATTGTCGCTCGCCGTCTGATGTATTTATAGGATGGCGTAGACTATTTATTACACAGATGAGATTCTACTCAAGAGACAAATCGAGCTCAAGCAAATTTATCACACGCCGAAAATTGCAGAATCAAATTGGATACAGCGTATGAGTATAATTCTGAGTATTATCCAGATTTTACACAATGCTTCATCAGTTTATGATCGAATATAAAAATTCACGAGCCTTAAATTATTGTGAACAATCATTTTATACCTTGGAGTATTATTAAACGTCTAATTCTACTTTCTTTCGCAATCTAATACTATCTAGAAAGGGCCCAGCAAGTTTTGTCGGGATTTTTTATTACCTTCGAAAATTATGCACTGATAAAGTCGCAATGATCAACATTTTGGCTTATGGTCGTTTTCGACAATCACTGAAATGGCTGCGACAACCTCTCAAACGTCGGCGAACTCTGATTCGACTTCCCATCTTATTTTAATACTGTAAAGAAGGGCCACCGCAAGTTTCGTCGGAATCTTTTTTGCGTTCAGAAATGATGAACCGATAAAGTCGCAGACGTCAAAATTTGTGCTTGTGTCCTTTTCAGCAAACATTGAGATTGCTGTCCTCTCGACCTCCGGCGAACTCTGATTCGATATTCTATGGTATTCTAATAGTGTACAGAAGGGCCACCGCAAGTTTCGTTGGAATATTTTTTTTTGCTTACAGAAATTATGAACCGATAAAGTCGCAGAGGTCAAAATTTGTGTTTGTGTCCTTTTCAGCAAACATTATTGACATTGCTGCCCTATCGAGCTCCGGCGAACTCTGATTCGTTTTTCTATCGTGTTCTAATGATATACACAAGCTATCTAGCAAGTTTTTTCGGGATTGTATTTTGCGTCCGAAAATTTTGAACAGATGAAGTCGCAATGGCCAACATTCTGGCTTGTGGCCCTTTGCGACAAACATTGAGAAATGATTGTTCACAACAATTCAAGACTTGTGGATTTTGGTTTTCGATCATGCACTGATGAAGTATTGTGTAAATTGTTGATAATGCTCAGGCTTATACTTATACGTCGTGTCTATAATTTGATTTCGCAATTTTTTGTGTGCGATAACTTAGCTAGTGCTCAATTTGTCACTCGAGTAATTGTGTATAAGAAATAGTCTATACCTGCAGGATTTCAATGTGGTCAATTGTTTTGTATTTTATAGTATGCATATTTGTACTTGTGAAATCATAAATATATTGAATCGTTAATCACACGAAACATTTTTTTCTCATTATCAACGCTTGGTTTCAATTTTTGCAGCAATTTTGAGGTAAAAATATATATTTTAATGAAGTCACCGAGAAAATGACTTATTGGGAAATCTCACGTATTAATAAAGACTTTATAAGGTCGTGAAATTTTATACGGTGGAAAATTCGCTTTTTCTCACAGGAGCCAACGTGTAATACGATCCACAATGACCTAATTTAGGAAGACCCATGGCGCACAAAACACGTCCAACAATAGTTTTCAGGAGCCCTCGCGCGCGCGCGTTCGGAGTCGTTCGAACTCTGGCGACGCGTAATACCCAACAAAAACCCCAAAGAGAAAAAAAATTCCCCTCGCGAAAACAAACATAGAGAAATTACTTGCTCCCCTCTATACGATTCCAAAATCTTGATATCGAAGCGGCGCTCCATTAGGCATAAGCTCAGAGACGACTAACCGCCTTACTCGAGATCAAATTGCGCCCGACGACGACACGACACAATGCACGAACGCGCGCGAGTGAGCGGCAACATGGACCACCTGGAGGAAGTGGCGCGGTGGCGGCAGCGCGGCACGGACCCGACGAAAACGGGAAAAACAGGGAGATATAGGGGAGCTACCTTCTCTGCGGCAGGCAGACGGATATGGTGGTCAGCTTTCTTCGAGTTGGAATTTATGTGTGTTTTTTTTTCAGTGGCTCTTTTTTTTCATTTTCATATTTTTATTGAGAGATATTGATCTAACGATTGATTAGATTACGATTTTTTTTTAACTAATAAAAAAATCAACAAATTATTTCTTTTCTTTGAGTAACACTTCGTAATTTTGAACCTTATATTTATATACATTTTTCCATGTACACATCCGTCATGATCGTGATCGACGTTGAGAAAAAAAAATAGTTGGAAATGCGAAGCCAAAGAAAAATTTGGAACAAAGTCATTTGAAAAAGGGGAGCAAAACTGACAAGAATCTTGAAGCTTGACAAATTCACGTAACAAGTCATGCGAAGTGACACACATACCTAAATCATGCGCTTATTCAAAACGAAGTTGACATGTATAATAAAGCAAAATAAAAAAAAAAGACTCGAAAGGGGTTGATCATTGTAGTCTCAAGTTGCAATGCGTCTCTTTAAACAAAAAAAATCACAAGCACTAAACTTGTCGAAAGAAAACGAAGGCATATTGTACCATAATTATTTCACAGACGCGCACCTTGACGCGGAGTTTCATTCTCTAGCCCAGCACAGCAGCGTCTTGACGAATTGCCAACGAACAATGGGCCATCGAATTGCCACCGCGTACTGTAGTCCGCGAAAAGTTCGTTGCTGCGGCAGTGCGAGAACGCGACGCGGAAAGTAGGTCGTATCATAAAAGATTATTGTTCCTACATTTCGAGATTGGCAGCGGCGGCGGCGCTCGGACGTGTATTTACTATGGTTTCTCACATTTGAAAAGGCTCGATTCCATTGTAAAACAACCGTCGCGGAAAGTTTTAATGAATTTTTGCTGACTGCGTGCGGCTTTGGATTTTCCCTCGACGGGCCACAAAACAACACTCCGATAATAATAATAATTGAGCTCTTGTCTTAATTTGAAAAAAAAGAAGTCGGATTATTATACTCTGCCAAGTTAAGCCAATTGAATTTGCGCAAAGGCAAAAAAAAAGAAACTCGTCTCATCGGCCTCTCGTTAGCCCTGTATTCATAGTAAGGGAGAGAGAGAAGAAAAGAAATGGTGTAACTGGGTTTCTTCTGGAACCACCCAGCAACAAGGACTACACTATATACCGCACGTCGAGAATGAGAGAGAGAGAGAGAGACCCCCAGCTGCTTCCTGCCTTCGCGAGCGAGCGAGCAGCCTACTTTTCTACGTAACCTTTTGCATTGTGCGTTCGAGGCAATCCATTATTGCTGTCCGCGATTATTCAGCGAAGAGCGCGCGTTTGATCTCGAAAAAAAAAGTAGGTTCGGCTATTTCTTTTCCTTCTTTTTTTTTTGGCGTGTATATGGCCTACTGCCTTCTTGCCAAAGGAAAAGGCGCAAAGCACAAAGAGCGAAATATATACATGGAAAACGTTGACGTTTTGCTTTGGGCGTGCACACACACACACATATTCATGCGTCAAAGCTTTACCTTGCGTCGCGCGAGTGCGCCTATATGAAATATCAAACTCCCCGAGTTTCCATCATATGGAAACACACGTCGAAACAAAAAAAAAAATTCTCCATTCAAGCACAAAGTTCAAGCGATGTTTGTATAAAAAAAAAAGAGGAAAAATGATGTTTGAGATTGTCGAAAAACGTTGAAATCGCGCGCCTCTTTATATATCTATATA
>JAWWMK010000278.1:0-37872 GCA_035047105.1 Galeopsomyia nigrocyanea
ATGGCCGTTGATAACCACGGCCAATGAAAGAGAAACCCAGCGTTTTCCCAGAGCGTGGCGTGCTCGACGCGCACAAAAAACGTTATGAGGCTTGGTGGCGCAGGCCGGTATACAGCTGGCTTTTGAGGATTAAGGGTGAACGATTGTGGTGTCATCTGGCGTACACTGGCGGTACTACATAGTGATCTCGAAGAACGAGACACGAGGTATAATAGCATGTATACACCAAAAAATTATTATTTTAAATTGACGAATGAAAATAGAAAAATCATCGGCTTGAAAAAAAAGCTAATTGTCAACATATTATCAAAGTATAAATATAGTAAAATATTAAAAAATTTTGTTTCTATAAATCACGCATAAAAAGATTTTTCTTACATGAGGCCATCATTGCGTAGATGGAGTAGTTGATACGACTGGAACTCGGGGTGTGGACATCGAAGTCCTTAATTCTCAAGATCGTTCTTGAGCAACCTTCATTCTGCTTCTTAATAGGTAGTCTCTCCTTGTCATCCTCGTCGTCGTCGGATGGTGCCTCTTTCCTCTTATTCCCCATTTCCATTCACCCCAGTATTATCAGGTAGATAATTTCCTCCATAAATTCTGCGAATTCCTTATTCCGTTGAGCTTCATCCGTCTGTCCCGTGATATGCTGGAGGTGTTCCATATAAGAAGGGTATTGGCGTAATCTGTCGAACACCTGTTGCACGAAAAATATTATTTTAAAATTGCATAAAAGATACTGAATTTTTTCAATTTTGCCAGTGGCGCAGTTTCTATATTTAAAAACTTCCAAATATTGTTCAAACAATCCAAACAACCGCAATCAGCCAAACTGCAATTGCCACATTTCGCAAAAAAAATCAAGGTTTCTCAATAAACTTTATAATTTACAATCAAGAAAATTATAAAGAAGAGATGGGTAATTTGGAAACACGACGTTGGTTTTTTGGGAACAACGACCAAGGGATCAAGCTTTTTTCCACGCACGCATGGTAAGATATAAAATCATATAAAAAATGAAGGCAGAACCTTATTCTAAAAAACGCTTGTTTTTCCATTGATAGGTAGTTATTATTTATGCTTTATTGTAAAATCAATTCTCAACCGACTTCCTATCCTCAAGTACAGCCGTATTGATACAATTTTTTTTCTTTCAGATTGATTTATTTGAACAATAACAGCAAAGGATGATTAAGCCAACTATAATATACTTTTTTTATATTGGGCAACCTTCAATTTTTTCTAATCGAAATTCGAATTATCCACTACTAATATTATCATACTGTTACCATTTTGAAAACTAATAAGGCTGAATTATTTGAGGATACGAAACAACTACTTCTGTTACTTATTCGATTTATTTTTAATAAAAACATATGTTATGACAATACAATAGTGTTGGATGCCCATGTACTCCAATAAAAATTGATCTAGAATTGATTTTGTTGAGCAGTAATCCAGTCTAAGAAAGTGTACACCCGTGTGTATACGTCTGGTTTGCCAACAGCACATGGCTTAACGAATGAAGCGATGCCTATTTGAACACCGTTAGCGACAAGAGCACTGCCTGAGTCACCCTAAAAAATGAAGAAAAAAAAAACTGTTCAATTGCTGCGAGTCTAAAATTTCTATGTTAATTTATGTATGTAAATGTTTCTAGTATTTAAATGTTTATGTTTCTATGTAAATGTTTCTAGTATCGTCTTTCATGTTAGTTGGAGTTGCGCCGTTTGATTTATAAAGATAATTATTTCAGAATCTTTCATTGTCGAAATAATTCAAGTAAACTTACATGACAGATTCCTTGCCCATATTTAGTGAAAGTGCAAATGTGAGAATCACTGATGTCACCTATTTCGCTCATTTCCTTCTTGCATGTCTGTTGATCATAAATCTTCAAAAATACTTCTTGAAGGTTGTTGGAACTACCGCCCCCAAGCTGAAGAAACAAATATAATAAAATTATGGTAACTATAAGGATAAAGCATTATTATTGCTCACCTTAGTGCTACCCCATCCACTGAACACTGCGAGAAGACCAACTTTGTAAACGTCAGTCTTTGGTAATTCAACAGGCCGAACTTTATCGTTGAATTCGATGTCCTTGTTGACACGGATCAATCCAACATCGTTGCTGTACGGAGGGTCATGGAAATTTTTATGGGCAACAATGTAATCAGACTTGTAACTTTGTTCGTTGCCACCTTTCAGTAGAATGGTACCGGCTACTACTTCGATCGAGTTATTTTTCAAGCTAAAAGAGCGAATAATAGTAATTTTAATTTTATAATTCAAATATCCAATCATACTTTACTATACTGGGATTTGAAATGTTTAAAGCGAATGCTTCAAAATACCCTCGTAAACAATGAGCAGCAGTGAGAATCCATCTCTTGTTTATAATCGAACCACCACAGAAATGAAATGAACCCGATCTCAGCGATACCATGTACGGGTATTGGCCATCAGTAGCGTTTCTACCTCCAATGATCCTTGGAGCACCTAAACTTTTTATACGTAAAGTCAAATGAAATTTTCCTTATACTTAGTTTGTGAGAAAACTGAAAGTATAATTCTACAGTTAATCTTGAAATATTCTAGCTTAAAACGAACGTACCGTATGCTGCTACTGCTAAAGATAGAAGAAAAATTGCACTTAGAAGCTTCATTTTTGCCGACAATAAGGCAACCTTTTGTCAAATGAATTGACGCGAGCTTGTTAGTTTCGTATTTATACGTAGCAATATGTGTTGATAATTCACCTTTCTGATTAAGGAGGGTGGGGACAGTCAGTTACGAGAATGGCGCGGGGCAACTCCCCTCTCATCGCGCATCCGCATAACCGATAAACTCGAGTTTCTGTTCACATTTCAATTAATTATCTACGATTTTTACTGGTGACCTTACATAGTTTTAACTTTGAATTTAGGTTGGGCGATATTTATTTTAAATGTAAGTAGATTTTTTAAAAATGTTTTGTACATTTTTTCTGAGTTAGCACTCTAAGTTTATCATCTTTGATGTCGCGTCTCCATAGTAAGAGCCCGCGTATAAGAGGCGATCTAAGAGCGAAAAAATTCAGAGACCTATCGAATACTCTAATCTATCATAGTTTTGAATTTTATCGCAATCTGTGCATTTTGCTGTAAGTCCCCACTCTCCACCAAAATTACAACAAAAAATTGTGAGTGAAGTCATAATACTGATATCGGCGGGTAAAAATGGTTAGCAGAGGATTAATTTTGTAGAGATTAAATTTTCCGATGTGTTTTTTTTTTTTGTATAACAGGTGATTGAATGCTACTACGGTTATCAAACCGAACAATACATTCGAATCAATATGTAATCAGTATGTAATATTAGAAGTAGATAATTCGAATTTTGATTTAAAAAATGGAATATTCCCCAACAAGTTATAGTAAGGTTGATCATCCTCTGATGTCATTGTTAAACTTAATCAGCCGCAAGAAAAAAAAAAGATTGCTATCAACATACCAATGTACTCGAGAACAGGAAGTAGTAAATTGGTAGTGAATCGATTTCATAATCAAGCACAGATAAAAATTCCATATCAGTGGAAAATGAAAGGTTTTTTTTCAGAATAAAGTACTGTCTTTATTCTTTATATATTTCATATCATACCATGTGTGCGTGGAAAAAAAGCTCGATGCCTAATACCCACACATAGTTTCATTAGATTTTAACAGCCGCTCATTACATGAAATAGTAAGGAACCGTCAGTTTTATTATATTTAATCCAAGTTTCATCTTCAATGTTGCTGCGGTAATGGTGATTACGTGTTTTTTGATTCGGTTTTTGATAAAATTGTATTTTAAATGTTTATAAATTCTATTCTTTCCACACCACCATGGAGGTAAATATCACCCCGCAGGAGGCCTATTCCACTGAAAACTTAAATAATCATCGGCTCGAAAGAGAGCTAGTCAAAGTATAAATATAGTACGAATAAAATAGCATGCACAGACAAAAAAATTATTATTTTAAATGTAAGAAGAAAAATAGAAAAATTATCGGCTTGAAGAAAAGGTAGTCGTCAACATATTATCAAAGTAAAAAATATTGAAAAAGGTATCTAAAAATCATGCATAAAAAGGTTTTTCTTACATGAGGCAATCATTGCTCTTCCGGTGTAGATGGAGTCGTTACTGGATCTCGGGGTCTGGACGTCCTTCTCACCGATCTTGATCAACCTTCATGGCATCAACTAGATACAAGCCGACAGCTTCAGCTTCTTGGTGGGTTGTTGTCTCTCCTCGTCCATTGCACTGGTGATAGTTGCGATGTTCAGGATCGACTGATGACTCGTACCTCGCCAACAGCATATTTATGCATTACAATTACCAAAGGGATTAGTCCCCTTTGTACGCTTGCTCGAACACGCCTATTCGACGGTCTCAATTGTTCTTAGAAACGTGCTCCTCAACTCTACTATGGCTATGGGATTATCTTTATAGATCAATAAGAAATTATGGCTCCGTTTATCCGAAAAAAATAAATGCACATGCAACATCAGTTTACTCGTCGCAATGACGAAATTCTAGAAATGATCCGAAACTTCCATTTATACAAAACTATCCGTTATCAGTTTCTATACTTAGAAACTACCAAACATTGTTCAAACAACCCGAACAACCGCAATCAGCCAAATTTCAATTGCCGCATTTCGCAAAGAAAAGTCAGTCAGGCACCAGGTCATGGAAGTTATCCCCCAATTTTCATTTTTTTTTTACTTTTTCATAAACTAATTAGCTCATCAGTCAGTAATTCAGCGCATTGTAAATATTTGCGGTGGATTATTGTAACCGTAGCGGGTTTTTAAAAATTAACCCTGTCCGGAGTTATTGTTTGCCTCAATAAGTATAAAAAAAAAGAGTTTGTTTAGCGTTGAAATGATTTGGTGACCCTGAAAAGGGCCGATTGGCATAGCCGCAACATGTTAAACAGATATACCGCGTGACAAACATATAAAATCTAACGGCAAGATCATCAAGAAGTCGTCAAAGGCCCAGAAGAACATCATCAAGGGTGACAGGAAGAAGCGCGGAGAGACGGCAAGGTCACCCCGACATCAGTATTTCAAGCAAGACCATGATCAGCGTCGTCAACGACATCTTCGAGCGTATCGCCGCTGGAACCTCTCGCCTGGCTTACTACAAGAGATCGACCATCACGTCTCGGAAGATCAAGACTGCTGTTAGGCTTCTCTTTCCTTCTCATCGGAATTTTACTCGCATGAGTATGAACAAAGTTTAGTTACGTACTTCATTTTGCTAGCTCTAACCCTGATAATATAGATAATACAAATAAGAGAGTAATGGATGTAATGAAGAACTATCAGAGCGATGATTTCATTCCAATCGATTTTATACGAACAAGCCTTACTTGAGCAACGACGTTGGTTTAATTCGCGTCAGCAAAGACATCGAATTTAACGACAAGGTTCAACCAATTAGATTGCCGAAAGAGGATTTCAGCAAAATTGGCCATCCAGTCACGATGAGCGGTTGGGGCAGTATGAAAGTAAGATTCTAATTTTATTACGATTTTAATAAAATTTATCTTGTACATAGAAGTTTAATTGCTAAATTGTGTATTGTTTTTTTTTAAGTTGTGGGGTCCTACTCCCAACAAACTCCAAGAGATCACTCTGAAACTCGCGGATCATAAAACATGTGAAAAAGCTTTTGCCGGTGTGGTCGAGGTTAACAAAGGTCATATCTGCACTTTTACGCAATACGGACAGGGTATCTGCCACGTAAGTTTGATTCCACGTGTAACAAAGAAAAGGGATATTTTATGTAAGACCGCTGAATACTAACATATTTCTTTTGATTGTTAGGGTGATTCGGGTAGTCCTCTCGTCGTCGACGGTGTTCAAATTGGCGTTGCTTCCTTTGTCATGCCATGTGCTATTGGATCTCCTGACGCCTACACCCGAGTGTATACTTTCTTGGATTGGATTGCCGCTGAGCAGGCTAAATTCTAATTTTGACACTGTTAAAAAAAAAATTCTAAGTTATTATTTATTACTGTACAAAGTATGCAAATGTTAATAAACAATAAATTTACATAAAAAATGAAAATAGAACAAAGTGCTTTGGTTTTTTTTTCCTTTATTATTCTACGAATGAAAAATTAAATCCAAACTCGCGATCCACGTGTAAAAATGGTTTAGAGTTGAAAGAACACATTAAGACGGAAGTTTATAGAATGTCGCATATTAGCGTATAATCTTATCAATTTACGGACTTTATAAAGATTGGAAAGATTCAAATCGAGAGATAGTGAACATCAATGAGCTTGTAAATGATATATATATCTACATTGTCAATCGCGCAGGACTGTCAGACGATATGTCATTGCGATTCAACAATTAAATTTGAAGCGATAGATTGTAGTATGCTACTGGTTAAAATTAATGATGATACGAACTGTTGTATGTCCATGTGAGCGTTATCAGACTTAGATTTTATTGTCAATTGCTGTATATCTGGCTTTGATGAATATATTTGGAACTTGAAAAAATTTGTCGAATTCACTATAAGAAATATAAAATATTGTAGCACGTTACCTCTTCATAAAAAGACGAAAACCCTCTTGGATTTCAGACAAACGTAAGGTTATACTTCGCAATAGAACAAAAGTAAACAAAAACTGTCCGACGATCGCTAATCAATGACGACGTCAGCTGGTCGATCGGCTGGCTAAACAAAGAAAATTCTCAATATGGAAGTCACCAGTAAATTGGGTTATTTATTTTTGTGTTTCGTAATTGCTTTCCTAACCATTGTAACAATCGGAATCACAATGAATCCAGGTTAGCGGTGAAATTGTCGCGCAGACATTGACATTCAATTCTACATTAAATTTTCAGTCACTCCCCGAATTATCGGAGGTAAAAATGCTCCCAATGGAAAATATCCGTACATGGCATCTTTGAGAAACATAACAAAGGGCAGTATACATTTTTGCGGTGGTTCGATCATCGACAAGAGATGGATCCTCACCGCTGCTCATTGCGTCGAAGGGTATGACGTGATTATCATATGCTTACATTTTTTTGGTTGCTTTGTACATTAAAAAAAAAATCATATGCACTTAGTCGATCGTAGATACGAAAAGAAAATCGACATCCTGAAAGTGGTAGTAGGTAGCAATAGGCTTGATTGCGGTGGTGACGTTTACGATACCGAACGCGTGAAGGTTCACGACGGTTGGAGTGGTAAAACCTTGGCGAACGATATCGCTTTGATTCGCGTTAAAACAGATATCGAATACAGCGACAAGGTTAAACCAATTAAATTACCCATGGAAGACTTTAGTAAAGCTAGATATCCGGTCACGATGACTGGTTGGGGACGTTGGGACAGATACGTGGTAAAAGATTATGGTTTTGTTCCCGTTTAACGATGTTTTTTTTTTTTGCTACGGAAGTTCGGTACCGAATCGTAAATTAAATTCGTACAGGTGCATACCGCCAATAGACTTCAAGAAATCACTCTGAAAATTGTTCGCCAGTGCGAGTGTAAAAGAAAATTTGTCCTTTCGGTCCACATTACTGACGCTCACATTTGCACTTACACAAGATACAATGAGGGCATCTGTAATGTGAGTGATTGTTCTACATTTATGAAGCATCAGAGCAATTAGATCATGAAACATCCAACACTTCTGATTTCGTTTAGGGTGATTCGGGTAGCCCACTCGTTGCCGATGGTGTTCAAATTGGCATCGCTTCGTTCGTCGTCGTTCCGTGCGCTGTTGGACATCCAGACGTCTTTGCCAGAGTGTACACGTACATGAACTGGATTGAGAAATATAGTGGAGTTACATGGAATAGCACATTCTATAATTACACTCATTAATTGTATTTATATAGCAAATACTTGTTGCTATACAAATTTGCGACCTTCCTATGAACAATATTATTTTGAAAAAACGAACACAACGAAATTTGTTTTGATTTACGCTACATCAATGTCATTGCCAACAATGCAATGTTATTAATTTGCTAACTTTGAAGGTTGAGATAATTCAAGTCGATGGATTAGTGAACAAATCAATGAAAGTACAAAGAAATACATGTGATCGCGCAGAATTTCCAGGTGATGGAATTGCGATTTAATAATCAGATTAAAAACGATTGATTGTCCGCTGAAAAAAAAACCAATGATAAGACAAACTGCAGTCGCAAATAATAACAATACAGCGAGGTACTTGCAAAAAATCGCATCAGTACAAATTATTGCAGGCAGCAACAATGAAGTATCTCGTTGGTTTTGTTTTCTTGAGTTTGGCGATAATAATTCATGGTAAGAAAAATTGTAGAAATATTAAGCTCAAGTTCAATCCTCATACAAAAAATATAAAATTCCAAGATTTAAAAATTGCAATTTTCTCTTCTTCCACAGCTGCTCCTAGAGTTATTGGGGGTAAGAATGCCCCCGATGGTAAATATCCATATATGGTATCCTTAAGAAGGGCTCCAAATTCTCATTTCTGCGGTGGTTCAATAATTAATAAAAGATGGATTCTTACCGCTGCTCACTGCGTCGAAAAGTATAATGTTTAAATTTGAGCGACGTGCTCTTTCTATTGTTCTTCAATCTCACACATATAAATCAATAAACATACTTTAGCCGTGAACACAAATCCTTGAAGATTATTGCGGGCACCAACTTGATCAACGGTGGCAAGGAGCAAGTTTACGAATCGGAGTACATCGTTTCTCATAAAAGTTGGAACACACCCGCCTTCAGTAACGACCTTGGTTTGATTCGCGTTAGCAAGGATATCCAATTCAACGACAAAGTTCAACCTATAAAACTGCCCACGGAAGATTTCAACAAAGTCGGTCATCCGGTTGTGATGAGTGGTTGGGGTACCACAAAATTAAGTATCAATGCTTCGAACTGATCAATTTTATTAAAATTGAAAAGCTGATAAAAGATTCTATTCGATACAGTTGGGCGGCACCGTTCCTAATAATCTTCAGGAAATAACTCTAAGACTATTCGATCAAAAGCAATGTAACATAGAAATGTCTGGACTTATCAATCGTGGTCATATTTGTACCTACACCAAATCTGGAGAGGGCATTTGTCATGTAAGTTCAAACTTACTGCTCATTTTTTGAAAATCTTTTATTGTTGCACATGAATATATTTTTACTCTAGTTATTAACGAATTCAATATATTAAGTTCGATTGATTACCACGTATAATTAATTGTTATATTTCGTTTTTTAGGGCGATTCCGGCAGTCCCTTGGTTGTTGATGGTATTCAGATTGGAATCGCATCTTTTGTTGAACCGTGTGCCGTTGGAAAACCAGACGTCTATGCCAGAGTGTACACATTCTTGGACTGGATTGCTAAACAGCAGGCTAAATTCTAGTTCGATTCAGTTGTGAACTAATTCAAGTTATTTATAATATCTAATTAAACGATTCTAACAATTTTCCAATACATTTTCACTTTACAATATTTGTACTTGCTCATTTCGTTACCCTCTTACTACACTCTTCTATATATTATAAAGCACACATTAAAATTTTACATGTTTACATTCTTGTACAAATTAACAGTCAATTAATAGTATAAATAACGTTTGCTAATTATTTTAATCGTATTTATTAATATTATGCAACTATCCATGAATATTGCCGCTGCAAAGCATAAGAAGAAAATGTCGATAAGTAATTATTATATGCTTGCTACAAAAATTAAAGCTTGTCACCGTAACTTCAGCAAAACTGCTCCTGAAACTGTCGATGTAGGTATAAAATTTTAATAAATTTTGATGTAACTAATTTTCCGATCCCCTAACGAACCTAGAATGCCAATATACACCGAGAAATCTGATAAAAAAGCACTATAAGAAGGAAGTTGCCATTTTTATATTGATGAAATCATTTGATGATTTTTTTTAGCAGATGATGCTACAGATAGAAATCATTCTCAGTAATCGTTTTCTCGAGAATTTTACATATATTTGAAGATAAATGTAACAACAGCAGAATTATGATATTACAAACAGATTTCTCTTCTTTTCAATGAACTAACAATAAGTATACTCTCAAAGTGAGGATCAATTAGACATCGAGAATTAAAAAAATGTAGATTCCTGAAATATCAATTAAATGTTTCCATTAATTATAAAGCCACGATTTTACTCAAGTACATCCTGTGTCGTGTTTCACTCACTATATCCCAATTTCAGTGACATTAATTCAGAATGAACTGCTCGCAAGTTTCAGTTTCACTTAGTATTTGTATTTTGTATTTGTAGCCAGTATATGTACTTTTGAGCTTTATGGCGGCTGTATAGGGGGGGATTTAGAAAACTGTATTATCAAAATCATCGAGAATAATACATAAACTGAAATGTAATGATCTAAACTCAGATGGATATCCCGAATTTTACACCAATGTGTGAATGGATTAGGGATGGTCAAAAGATTTTTCTTCCGGAAATTATCTATTCTATCACGGTTGACATTTCTCATTTACAAATGCTATTGTATGTATAACTACGCGGCTATTGCAGATAAATAAATATATAAAGAATATAAAATTTCATTACCACCGATGTAATTTATCACGCTTCTATAACTTTTACAAGTTTTTAAATCTTGCTTCTCATTGGTAAAATCCCTAAATACCTGTGGATCGAATGACAGTGAAAATACGACTGAAGATTTACGAATTCGGTGTAATAAATAACGAAAATGACATGTTAATCACTCGATACTCGTTTTTTTAATGTAAGATTATCTGCCGTGATTATTTTGTGTAATCGGGCATTGCGGAGCCATCGCGATGAATTTGACAATCCCTTTTTACGAAATAGAGATGTTTTCTATTTTTTATCGCTTGTAATATTGCGCTAAAAATATCGCAGATTTGGTCGTAGTGTTATCATTTAAATTTGTGATAAACAAATAAATAAATAAATAAATAAACTGGAAAATATTAGGAAATCTAAATAATTTATAATACCAATGCTCTTCTCTTCCATTAGTAAAAAATAACAATGATACTCACGCTCTACTATAATTCCATCAATCAACTTGTAATTTAATTTAAGTACCATCATTATCTGCGAAAGTGCTTTGTCCCAAACGAATGCAGCTTATTAACAAAATAAATCATCGCTGAAACGGAATGTGATCGATCAAAAACGGAAAAGCCTCCATATACGTGATTGCCAATCATCAGATTGCACTTTCTTCGCGTATTTCCTGATCCCTCAAGATTCACTCTTATCGGGCATACTAAAGGCACATTGCAGTCAAAAAAACCAATAGCTTGAGTATAAATACTGACATGTGCCGTTGCATTGGCATCAGTCAGCTTTCGAGTGAATAATAATTCGTACTTGTGGCTAACGATGAATTCTATTGCTGGTGTTATTTTCTTGTGCCTCGCGGCGACAGCTTATGGTAAATATTCAATATAATTACATTTGTTTTTTCAATATTTCGCAAATAATTTAAAAATATTTGAACAATAAAATACTTTTAAAAACTCCAAACCATAATATGTAAATGTAAACCTTATATTTCTAGCTGCTCCGCGAATTGTCGGTGGTCAAGACGCCGAGGATGGAGCCTACCCATACCAAGTGTCGCTCAGAGCTCCATCGCACTTCTGCGGTGGCTCGATTCTCAACGAACGCTGGATTCTCACTGCTGCTCATTGCGTTATCGGGTAAATATAACATTCATCGAAATTACGCATAGAAAAAAAAATGAATAACAAAATTCGAACGAACGTGTATAAAAATTCTATAGACGGCGCGGAAGTGCAGTGACGGTAGTCGCCGGTACCCACAAGCTCAACGGTGGCGAAGAACAAGTTTACAAATCCGAGTACATCGTCTGGCACGAGAAATACAGTTCGGCCAGATTCGTCAATGACGTCGGTCTGATTCGCGTCAATCGCGACATCGAATTCAGCGATAAAGTCCAGCCGGTTCCCATCGCCAACGAAGACTTCAGCAAAGACAACTACCCTGTTACTTTGACTGGATGGGGCAGAATTCAGGTATTTTTTTGTTGATATCTACTAATAATTGAAAGAAACGAGTCGATATTTTAATTGCTGTGATGGTTCAAGACTGGAGGTCGAATTCCAAACGTCCTGCAAGAAATCGTACTCCGAGTTATCAGTCAGACCAAGTGTGCCAACGACATGAGCGTCGCTATTACCGAGTCTCACATTTGCACGCTCACCAAGGTTGGAGAAGGCGCTTGCCACGTAAGTTACAAAACTATCTAACAGCTAAGGCCTATTCAACTGTGAATAATTGTAATTTTCTTCCAGGGTGACTCTGGTGGTCCACTAGTTGCCGACGGTGTTCAAATTGGTATCGTTTCCTTTGGTATGCCATGCGCTCGTGGTAAACCTGATGTGTTCACTCGAGTTTTCACCTTTGTTGATTGGGTTCAAGAGAAGATGTCAAACTTCTAAAGATGTTTCGATTGCGGAAGGCGATGATACGAATCACTGTTTACTTTTTTTTTATCGAGTTTGGTTGAATAAACAGTTTTTTCATTGTATACCTTATCTAATTTATTAGCTTATTACTCTATCCTAATATTTAATTTAACCTGATTTCACGTATTTGATTAATAGCTTTAAAAAATTATGATAAGATAACGTAAATGATTGATTGGCAAGTCAATTGAAATAGGTCACGGATGGATGTGACTAAAAATAATTGGAATTTCTTTTAAAAAAACCTCGTTTAATCTTTATAAAAATCTAAAAAATACACAAATTCAAAAATCTAAAAAATTCACACTTCTTTCAATTCGATTAATTAACAATTCTCAATATAATAATAATTCGATGCTTTGTACAAATTCCAGTTTACACAATAAATAGTCTTACTTGTTAAAATACTGAACGTTAAGCACATTGATTATCGTTCTTCTTTCTCTGAAACAAAAATGAATGATTGAACAAAGTTATTATAAAATACCATTGAAATTAGACTAATCCAATTCTAATGTTAAAAAAAAATTTACCCGAGGAGTCACTTTCTTGAGAGATGGAGAAACGTTGACAATTCGGCTCCTCAAATTCATCACGCGTAAATAGGATGTATCTTCAGTTGCTTCCGCTGCAACTTCTTTCACCACATTACATTTTACTGGAGTTTTACAAGGGGTAATTGCCCGAGGAGTTTTCTTGTTGGGGGATGGCGAAACGCTTATATTTCTATTCCTGAGATTCATCACTCGCAAAGGGCTTGGAACTTCTGCTGCTTCGGTTGCAATTTCTTTTACGGCCTTGCGTCTTCGCGGTGTTTTGCGAGGTGTATCGTATAACACCTAAAATATGATATAAAATGTCATTTATGTTTGAGCATGATTTAACATTATGAAATAATTATCACGTTATAGTAAAATTTAAAAAAATTTACCTCCCATGGCGCAGCGGGTGGAGAAACGTGCACAATCTATAAAGATTGAAATCAAACAATTGTTATTTTCATATACTGAAACAATTAGCGAAAGATTATGAACAAAGTAATTACCGGAATAGTTTCTGCGATAAAAACTGGAGTTTTCTTAGCTGGAGAGTTGACTTTATTAACAAGAGGTGACTTTGACGTACGGGATGCCGACAAACGCTGTGAATAATACAAGTACGATGTTGAAGTGAACTATAGTGGTTTACTACATACAATATATATATTCTTAAGAATTAATAAAATGATCTCATTACCGAAATATTTCCAATTGATGCCAGAGGAGTTCTACTCCTAGGACTTTGTTTAGGCGAATCAGAAGTAATCTTGTGCTTTTTGAGAACGCTACTCAGAAAGGAAGTGTAATCATCCTGCAAAAGTAATCAAAATATTGCATTAATACAATTCACTTTTTTGAAAACTAGCAACGCTCTTACATACCTCTTCATCCGAAATCAGATCGATAACAATATTCTCATCAGATCCCGACAAAAGAGACTTAGGCTTTTGATTTAACAAAAATAATGGCGATGGTTTATAGTCCAAGTCAGACTTTCGGAGCTCGGGTTTCGTTGATTTTCGACTTGCCGATATAGGAGAATCCGTCAAGACGATGATGGTCTCGTTGCCAACTGAATCGCGAGATTGCACAGGATCAGCATGCGAGCTCTAAAAAAAGTTAATTTTAACGTTACAAGGAGTTTTTATGCATTTAAAGTCATTATTTCTCAATTCTCACCTCGGCGTCTATGGCTACTGGTTTTTCCAATTCACTTGGAGAAGTAATTTTTATTTTCATTTTGTAAACTGGCGACGTTTCCCGAAGCGTGTCAGTCTTGCCAGATTCATTGGAGATAATTTTTTCAGTAACAGTCGAATCAGGTGAATGTTGAGTCTTTGCTGTCAGATCCTTCTACAAAGTGAACAAATATTATAAAAGAGTGCATTTTTGTTTCTTTGATTAATTTTTTATTTCGTTACCTCCTTTTCCATTTGACAGGAAGTAGCCATGTTAATCTCAGGTGAATCATCTGATGTTATACTCTGATCAATAGATTCAATACTATCAATCAACTTTATTGGGCACGAATATACAATCCTACCTAAACTTATATTTTTTTCCTACCAAGAAAGAAAATATGATAAACAATCTAATCAAAAACAGTCGATGCAGCTCAAGGTAATAAACATACCTCGGTAGCTCTGCGATTTGAAGTGTTTATTGATGACGAATTACATGGCTCACTGTCCTTATTATTGCTTTCAGTTGCTGGTTTGGCATAGTTAACTTCAGTTGGCTGGTCTTCAAAAAGAATTTGATCATTGCTTGATGTTGAATTTGAAACAGCCACCAGCTGTTCACTCTCCTTTGCCTGGGAGCGATCACTCTCTATATCAGTATCTGAACCATTCTTGTTCTGTCAAAAGAAGAAAAAAAGAGGATTATAGACAAACTATTAAAAAAAGTAAATGCACTTCAACTAATCATACTTACTTCAGTAATTTTGCGATTAGAAGTGCTCACTGATGACAAATTACATGGCTCACTGTCCTTATTATTGCTTTCAGTTGCTGGTTTGGCATGATTAATTTCAGCTGGCTGGTCTTCAAGAAGAACCTGACGATTACTCGATGTTGAATTTAAAGCAGCTATCAGCTGTTCACTCTCGTTTGTCTGAGAGTGATCACTCTCTACATCAGCAACTGAGCTTACATTTTTGTTCTGTCAAAAGAAAAAAAAAGAATTGTAGACGCACTATCGAAAAAAATAAAATGCACTTCAACAAATTATACTTTCCTCGGTAATTTTGGGACAGGCAGTGTTAATCGATGACAAATTACATGGTTCACAGCTGTCATTATTATTACTTTCAATTACTGTTTCTGCATGGTTCAGTTTGGTTGGTTGGTCTTTGATAGGTGTTAAAGTATGGCTCAATGTTGAATTTAAAGTACCTATGAGCTGTTCACTATCTTGTGCTTGAGATTGATAATCATCTAATTTTTTTGAACCGAAGTGTTCAATATTTATTTTTGGGAATGTTTGAATAGACGTCTCTGACGAATTTTTCAAGCTCTCATCCTAAAGAAATAAAAGATAATATAAATATTTATATTAATGAGAAAAATATATATACCACATAGAGCATTTTCATACCTTATCAAAGTTTATTTGGTTAGATACTAATGCAGGTGATGTGTTGGTGATGCCTTCATTAATTAGTTTTTCTGGTGACCTTTGAGGACTAACTGCATTTTCCTGAATTGGATTTATTTTTTGGTCAATGCAATTATCTTGTAAATTGCTTTTTGAAAGTAATGGCATTTCTTTACTATTTTCATTCTCTACTACTGATGATGTATTCTTTGATTTTGATGCATTATTAACAGAAATTGCATTATATTCTGTTTCATGCAAATGCTCATGCTCAACATTTGGCTGCAAAAAATATTTCTAACTGTAATATTTATAAAAATAAAAATATGTATATAAATACTTTGTAAATAATACCTTATTTACGCTGCTTGAATGTAAATTTGACACAACAGCTGAAGTATTGATATTATCTTTTTTCTTGTGTTCTTTATTTAAGTATTCAAGATTTAGTTTAACTGTTTCTTCTTCTTCTTCATCTCCTTCATCTTCTTCAATGAGTCCTAAAGTTTTCGTGAATGTTAAATTCAAAATTTTCTGCCTGTTTTCTGAACTTTCTATATGTAATGAAGTTCTTTCGCTTTCAATTATGGAGGGACTGCTTTCAATTCTTGAACCATTATTAATGGTTGGAGATTCTTTCACAGGACTAATTGTTGAAGTAACAGCCTCAATTCCGACATCTTTGTGGCCAGGTAAAAATTTTTTGACTGCATCTTCTTGAATGGTGGATGGAGTAGATGCATCCCTTGAGTTTTCAAATTGCTGCAAGTAGAGAACTTATGAGTCAAACGGAATTATAAGAAATAATTATGAAAGAAAACTTCATACCACTTGCATATCTTTTAAAAAGTTTTGCATTGAAGGTGTTGAGCAGGATAAGTTAATGTTTTCTAAATTTGTATTATCTCTTTCTATTGGAGTTTCTGGATTATCGAAATTGAACATAGTATTTGATAAAATGGTCTTTGGAGGAGATATTCGTGACAATCTGTAATCCATCTGTGTAGTCTAAAACATTTCAAAATATTTCGCATCAGATTTACATATTTTGATTTATGCATAATAAGTAATAAGTTGAAGAGCCAATAATTATAGACAAAATATAAAGATAAAAAAAGTACAGAAAGTACCTCTGCACTAGGAGTTGGCATTTCACTTCCATGTTCATTAGACATTCTAGAAGTATTTGCAACAGGATTCTGAATCAATTCAGTCGACATGCTTGCAATATTAGGCTCAACATTCAAATCAACTTTCAATTCCAAATTTTGAATGTTCATTTTGTCCAACTCTTTTTCAGTATCACTGTTCAAGCTAAAAATTAAGAACAGGAAACCAAATATTTATGTAAATGAATCAATTTTTTGTAATACAATTATTTTAGGAATAATTTTACCTTGAATTGGGTAACACCGAATAACTGATATTAACTTGTGATGAATCACTTGTTTCTTTTTCATTATCTGCTAATAAAATATTATCAATGATCATGATTATAATTTTTTTATAAAATATTATTGATATTGAAATTTAACCTTCAGACTGATTATCAAGTGACCGTGACATCCTTTCCATATTCAATCGACCAAAAACTGGTTCCTCATCCAAAGCTGGCCATAGTTCTCTTTTAGCATTTTGCTGCTCAGTATTTTCGTTTGCTATAAATAAGGATTGTTTTACTTTGCTATGAAGTATTGAAAATTTATTGTAAAAGTTAAAAAACATTTTAATCACCTATATTAAAAGCATCATTGAGTGCAGAATCCAAATAAGTTTGTTGCTTTTCGCGACGTGTTATATTATTATGCATAAATTCTTTCCTTCTTGTATTTCTGTTATCCAATTTGTTCCAAACTGTATTCAGTGCAAATGGAGATATAACAGGATTTTCCTCTACTAAAGGAGTTTCCAAGTTCATTGTCAATCCCTTGGGAATCTTGAATTTGTAGTTGCTTGGTGCAAAGGACTGAAAAAAAAAAAATGTTCTTTCTAAATAAAATCAATTTTTCATGCAAAATTCAATTTGTTCATCAACAAAATACAAACTTTTTGTACAGGAGTTATCAACTTTCTTTTTGGCTCTTTGAATTTGTATCCCCCGTGTAAAAACGGTGGAGAGTGAATTTTATGCTTCACGGTTCCAACAACAAAAGGACGCGGTTTCTGAATCACTTTTTTCTTTTCTCTGATTAGCTTGCTGATAGTGTCCCTAAAGGTGAACTTTGGAACTGGTTTAATATCTGTGAACAATTAGTAGCCAATTTAGCACATATCAGAGAATAATTTGTAAAAATAAATCTACAATTGCAGCAAGCAAACACACAACGATCAAGCGCTTACCTTCCGGCTCAGCCGCAATGTCACCTCTAAACAAATCAAACATTCGCGTCCTTCTTTCTTTTCGCACATGATTGAAAATACTCCTCCTGTTTTTTTGATGGTTCGATCCTTTCTGTTCATGTTGTTCATTATAAATTTCTTGATATCTATTCATTGTGTCTTTCACATCACATATACGGCTCACTAATAATAAAAACGCGCACAACTGTCTTCCTTCCCCCACAGTCGGATACTGAACAAGTCCGTGCAGGCAAAGCTATCACATCGCAGCTGGCCTTTTAAATGCTCAACCGCCGTTTTGAGCCGACAAAAACATTGGAGCGCTATATCGCCGGATCGCGGCCTTTAAATCCGGGCTGCGCGCGCATCTGTATCTGCGCAAACGTGTAGCGGCTTCGCGAACTCCGAGTTGAATTCATTCTGCACTCACACGTGTATTTTGTAGGTTATACTCTTATTTGTTTGTTGATTTTATGCAGATCAAAATGTAATAAAAATTGTTAAAATTAACCAAAACTAAAGAATAACACTATAGTCATTGAAGTGCATTGTTATCTAGTTTGTTTTTAAGACGTCAATTCTTATTGGGAAAAGCTTATTTGCAACATTCAACAAATTATCATCAAACACAATGACTTTATCACAAGGTAATTTAGATATAAGAAATTCACTTAAATAACTGAAAAATTCAATTGAAAGGTCTACATTTGCTACTCATAAATACAGCAAAGATTATTTTATTCTAATATATTTTGTAGGTTTAATACGACGTCTGCAAAGGGATACCAGTGATGAACCTTTACCAAAACGTTTAAAATTAGCAGAAAATGTTCTTTATTGTCCTGAACTTCCTATCGCACACAAAGAAAATTGCATATTGAAATGGCTATGCAATGAATTATCAGTTGAAAATGCCAGTACAATTTGGACAACGATTTATCGCTGCTTGTCAACAGATTCCAAGACTTTTGCTAAACTCTTTCCAGAGACCAAAAGTTTATTGATTGGAAAATTAATTGAAACTTTCAATCAGTATCCTCAAAGTTATGTGTCTGGAGACATCGTCAAATGCTGTCCATACGTAATTTCAAATTCACAAATCAACTGTTATTCCAAAGAAAATTCAGCTATTCTATTGACCAAAGCATTACTGGAATTCACGTTAAAAGCCTTGGATGCTGATAATTTTGAAAAAGAAACTAATATTGAATATAGCATGGTTGTAGAATGTGCTGAACAAGCAGTTGGTGCTTTTGTTCAAGTTTGCAGACATAGTTCATCAGAAAAGAAGAATTTTACATTAGTATTTATTGAAGAATTATTTTTTCCTCTGGCCTTTCTGAATGAAAAATTGAAAGCAAAGCAAATATCTTCAAAAATTTCCATAGAAACAGAAAAATGCATCAAAAGATTATTACTTCCATCAATGAAAAATACTACTCCCAATACAGATGAGGATGATAAAAACATGAAAGAAACTGAGTATGTTTTCAATGCATTAAAAGATGCAGTTGAGGTAAAACCATTTGAAGAAGTTGAGGCTGCATTTACTTTCTTATTTCAATGTTCTGTAAATGCTTTCTCTCAAAATTCTGTATTAATTGATATAATCTTACGCCGTCTAGTTAATAGTGTAAACCAAAAACATCATTCACAACAAATTCTGATTATGTTGCTTGAAAATTCAGTTGATGTATCGTACAATTTTGAACATGAGATTGAAGGAGTCACATTGAAGACATACTTGAAAACGCAAATTGAAGATATTTTATCCAAGAGTAAACATTTGAAATGTTCAGACTATAATTTACTTGCTGCAATTACAAAACTGAATCCTTTAATTATTGAGGATGTGACCCAAAGTATATTAGAAAGAATTATATTTGAGAATAAAAAGCATAAGAAAGAGGAGATAGCATATGACAAATGTTTTACAGAACTGTGGACAGCAAGTGTCCGTTTACGAAGACAGCAAAAATTTCTTTCAAAGTTTATAATAACAGTAGTAAATTATAAAGAGGGAAAAGATTCTTCTTTCATAAATAAATTTGACTTGCCAGATACTTTCATTTCCAAATTCAAAGAAGACTTGAAAGCTAAAACTACTAGTGCCCAAGTTATAGGAATGTTTCACACTCTTAATTTTCATTTACAATCAGATTGTTACAAAGTATTGAAAATGTCAGGTCCAACAAGTAAGTTTGTTCTTTTTCAGTTACAAAATTCTATTACTGAATTGTAGTTTATACTTAAGTCTAATAAAAGTTTCTATTATAAGTCTTACTAAAACTAATTCTTTTACAGCACAAGTTTATCTGCTCATGAAAATAATTGTGAGAATTTTCATAACTTATTTTGAAAATGCAAGTTTCTTGGACAATTCACTACCACAAGAATGGCAACAAAAATTCCACAAAGCTTTTGCTGAATTGAGAGATATTCTAGTTTCATTAGCTGAGACGTTGTGTGAAAGTACTTACAGTTATGAAGCTGTGATTTTTACTGCTTATTTTGACTTGGTTAAAATCTGGAGCGAAGTTCACGATTTATTGCATCATTATGTACCTGATCTTTTCTTAGTTGAATTGCCTTTTCCTATTGATGAATCTCAATCAAAAAAATTCAAAAAGCTGGTGAAAACAATGGAAGAATCTACAGAATGTCAAAAGTCTTTGGTAAGTTTTATTAAAACATTTGTTTGTATTAATCCTACGATATTGAATCGAAAACTTAGTTTGTCTTGTACTTACAGAACGAAGTATTATATTTCAAATCAGCAGTTTATGATAAAGAAAATCAAGAACCAATCAAGGATAAATTTTTATGTCAAATGTGGTCATGCATACTAGAAAATCATTTTGAAAATATTCAAAACATGACTGAGCTACAGATATTTAAACTTGCTCAGCTTCTTATTCAAGAAGTGAGTTCTGATAAAAGTGAATATCTAAAATGGTCAGCAATATTGAAACTAAATATTCCGAGAATGTCAATAACATTTGCTACATCAGTGGCTCTTCAAATTATTTTCAATATTGGGAATTACATTGAATCAAGTACTACGAAAACTATAATAGAATCCACAGATTTCGTATGTATATAACTTGCATGTATTATAAAAAGCAATCGATTTTACTTTTATTAACATTATTTTTATCTATTTAGGAAAAAGTATTACAAAGCATTAGTAATCCGGATCTATCCAAAAAAGTGTTCAAAAGTACAAGGAAAGAAATCGCCAAACAGAATTTCAAATCAATCAATGAATGTGACGTGGAAAAAATAAAGAGGAATTTATCGTTTCTATCAAGTTTACCGGTATCATTTCTGGATCAAAACATTCGTCTTTTCCTGTTTATGATTCTGTACACTTTTGATCAAGAAACTAAAAGTAGAGTTGACTTCAAAGACTCGATTCATAATTTTTATCATGGTAAGAATACACATGTTCGATAAATTGTCATATTATTACACCTGACAATGATATCAATTTTATTTCCAGATTTTCTACGAAAAAATGACATCGACGTTACAAGTAGTGTATCCGATCCTTTGATCCTTATACAGCATTTCCAAGAAAATCATGTATTATTAGCAAAGATAATCAAGTTATCATTAAATGATCCAACATCATTAACGTTTTGGGAAAGTTACATTGAAAAAGAAGAATTTAATCGACAAATAAGTTCCGTTTTGTTAATTTGTATTGATAGCTTGAAAAACAAAGCCTCGCACGAACACAAAACGTCATTGCAAAATTTAGCTCAGATCTTGAGTCATAAATTTGTTAAAAATCTTGAAGAAAAAGTTGGTGATTGTTTTGAAGTAGCAGGACTCAGAATTTCTTTGAAAACAGTGTTAGCAGAAAAGAAAAAAGTGAAAAGTAATTTGAAAAAATGCGTCGAATTATCCATTCAAAATTTGGTTCAGGTATAGTCAAACATTTTATAATCTTAATATTTATAATATATTATCTTGGATCTTACAAACTGTTATTATTTTCTTAGAACAAGACTGTGGCGGATAATGGCGAATTAGTTCAGGAAATTATCCAGTTGTCTCTGGTAGTTTTATCTCATAGAGAACATTTTAATATTGACAACGACGTAATCAAGAGAATTTGCGAAATTTTCATCGTCAATCCGGATGAGAGAACATTTTCTCATTTTCTCGAAACTCTTAAAGATAGTGAATTCGGATTTTTCGCCGAAGCGCTGACAACTCAAACGGTAATAATACCTACTAAGAATATTCCAACTAAAAATTAAAACTAAGAATATTTATCTAATTTGTCATAAATTTTCTTATTTTATAGGGAGAAAACTTAGCCATCGGTAAAATCGAAGCATTGGAAAAAATAGTCACAGTATGGCAAAGCCTTGCAAAAACCGAGGCTAAAGCTTCGCGATCAAAATCACTGTGCGCCTCACTCAATCAACTTCTCAACAACTTAATTACTTCAGAAGTCAAAGATATTTCCTGTCTACCTTTACTAAAAATATTCCGAGCTTTCGTCACGTCAAAAAGGCTGATACTTCTTTCAGAAACTATTATTGATTCCATTTTCGTGATATCGATGGAAAGTATGAATAAATTGGATCAGCAAACAATATTCATCAGCTGTCAAGAAGCCTTAGGACTCTGCCTAGATTTTATAAGATCAAAAGCTGAGTTTGTTCTCGATAGGCTACCCGTTTTGAACAGTCTGTTCAAAAAAGTTTTTCAAATCATTTTGCAAGAGGCTAAAGCCACAAACTTTTCAGACGAACAGATACTTCGGATTTTAGCTATTGAAATTGAAAAGTAAACAAACATTATTTCGATTGTGCTTCATCAATGAGTGATAAATAATCAATATATTTATAATTTTTTATTTTTTTTTAGGTTCTGCACATTTTACGCTAAATTGAAGAAAGACGTGGCGAGGATTAGTCCATATCTAATTGCCGATTTAATTGACATATCATCGCGCGTTGGAGTTTTACCTTCGTATTTAAAGGTAAGCATTTACCATACACATTCGTAATTTCGTATTTATTTATTATTCTTCAACTACAACTGCATGTACATTTAGGTATCGATCGATTCCGCGATATCTCAGCTTTTGAGTAACTGCGACAAGCATGCTGTCAGTTTTCTATCTCGAACTCTGCCGACGTCGACTCAGCAAATCTTCAAGACGATCTACAATAATTACGTTAAATATCACAAGTTCATGGGAAAAATATAATGTACATACATACATACAATTAAGGTTTGTAAAAAGTGATTTTGATAATGCATATATTGTACATAAGATATACATATAGATAAATTTGTTAAGTTTTTTAACGCACTTTTTTTGTCATTCAATTTTAAAGTCATATCCTTGCAACCGCTTCTATTTATATCTAGGTCTTGGTAGTTTATAGTAAAAATATATTTTAACAATCACATCGGTTTATAAATAGAGCGTAATTATTAACGCAATCTCATCGATCAAAAACGTGCATGCATTACTTAATCCTTCGTAAAAATTCGAGCGAAAAATTTCAATTTTCATTTTAGAAATAAATCGTTAAAACCTTTATACCAACAAAGCTCTTTAAACTGAAAGAAGCTCTCTGTTTTAAACTGGAATATTCAGCATGTAAGCTTTCAAGAGTTCTCTCTCTTTCTCTATCTACAAGTAAATCCTCAATTGTTGTCACAAATGTTTTATAATCCGCAGATCAACAATAAAATTCAAAAACATCCTTCAAAATTACAACAATTTTTAAATAAAAAAGAAAGGGAGAAAAGTTCATTGTCACTCTTCAAGATCTCGTCTTGCATATATAAGAGATGTATACCAACTCGCTGGAAGTATAAATAAACGAAGGCAAGAGAGTGAAAAGTCCTTTTGAAGGCGCGCAGCCACACTCCAGACACGCGTCCCCTATATGTGGTACTCGTGCACGCAGTTGTCTCGCAGCAACCGAGTAAAGCGAGGGAGCGAAAAAAAAAAGCCACGCGCAGTAGAGACGCGGATTTTTCAAGGCTCCGGCTTTTACGAGCGCGTAATGACGTGGATTTGGAGGAAGGGATGGCTCGAGCCGACAAGTGTTTTAGGGTTTTCTTTCTTTTTTTTTCGAAAAAAAAAGTTACAATCATTCCCTTTTCTTTTTTTTTTTAATTTTATGTAAAAGTTAAATAAAAATGAAATATTTCGAAGAATAGTTTTCAATGAGGACTTGGAAGAATTCTTGAAGTAAGAAAGAGAGTATTGATTCCGAGAAAAAACCTTAGCCTCACTGGTATACAGAGTGAGAGTCCTCGAAAGGTACTAATTATCACAAGCGAAGGGTCTCTCAGCGTAAGACAAAGTGTAATGCCTCCAAAGATTCCTACTCGCCATTCTTTCGAGCACAAAAGACAATTCAACATGAATTTTTTTTCTTAAAAAAAAAAAAAAAGAAAATTGTCATCAAACTCAAATATATAGGTACGGTCTATTTGAGATTGGAGCGTATAAGGAGGAAGGGCATCATGCGGCTCAGAGTGAAAAAAAAATCGAGACGCCGTGCGAGAGAGAGAGAGAGAAAGAAAGATAGAAAAGAGGGGGGGAAAAGAGAGAGAGAGAAGCAGATGGCGGAGCAACTCTCTCTCGCGGGCTCACGCATAGCACACTACAGTATTAGTTGTCGGCGCTTGCTTCCCTGCAGGTCAGTGTTTAAGCGCGGCGGCGGCGTCTTTCTCTCTCTCTTTCTCTCTTCTTCGTTGTTTACGCGCGAATGTGCAGTGTGTGTTGATATTTTTCGGGGAGGACCTCGTGTGTGCGTTTATTGTGCGGCTACTGCGGCGCGCATTAACAGGTGAGTTTTTAACCCAAAAAAACGCGGGCTGCTGCTGCTGCTGCTGCTCACTGCTGCTTCATAGGATATATACGTACACAGCTTGTGCTCCGAAGGAAAAGATTGGAATGCAACACGGTGTATAAGGTAGAGTCGACGGGGATGAGTGATTTTCTTGCTGCTGCCGGTTTTCTCTTTCTCTCTCTCTCTCTCTCTCTCTCTCTCTCCGACTCTCTCGCGATGGACAATAGAGGATCGCGAGTGCTGCGCGTTTTTTCTTTTGTTGTTTTTCTTTCTTCGGAAAAGTGTGGTGTGGTGAGAAACAATCGAGTTGTGATGCAGAAGAAAGACGTGTATACCGGAAGTAGCGATCGCCAATCAAACGATCATCAGTCGTCAATCAACAATTATTATACAGCACAGCGCACCCATTTCAAATCATAAAACCCACGCAGCCGCACAGAGTCGCGAACGCAAACAGCTCGTGCGACTTTATATACATATACACGCATGCACTATAAAGTGCACTCTCTGAAAACTCTGCGTAGGTATATACCGATCCTTACGGAAAAACCATCGTATTATACGCTTACCGGTTTTCTCTCTCTTTCTCTCTCTCCCTCTCTTGGCAGTGCAACAGCCGCTACTGCCGTGCTATTGATTATTTCTTGCCCCCCTGCGGTCTCTATATAAGTATATGTGTATACGTGTGCGAGAGAAAGAGATTTCGGAAGGCAGAGAGAGAGAGAGAGAGAGAGCACGTGCTTTTCGCCAATCGTGTGCCGCGCGTTCGATGATCCGCAGACTGGATTTTAATTAGTTGTTTAATATGCCGCGATCGTGACAGAAATTGCCTCGTTACGAGAGTCGAGACTTTTATATATGTATATCGTGATCCACGCATACTGTCGGTTTAATGCGAGCGAAAAGAGGAAGAAAAAAAAAAAGAAAAGCTCGTTTAAAAAAAAAAATACTTTCGATTTCAAGCTTCGTATAGCGCATATACGAAGTGCCGTATAATTAAACTCTCGTTGCATTTATTATACACGCGCGCGATGTATACATAAAACACTGTTGCGAACTTGAGATACTTTAAGGAGGAGGGGAGAGAGAAGCTCCTGTTTTGGTTTAATTGTGCGTACAAAACGGTTTTTTTTTTACTTTCTCTGGTTTTTTTTTTTCTTCTCTTCTTTACGGATAATAACTTGACGACTCACTCAATTACCGTTTAATCGTTGTATATACCGACGACGAGATTGACATTATTAAGTATACGCGCTGCGCTACCGAGTTGTTGCAAATTTAGAATTCACGGTGTGTATATTATGAGACATCCTATATATACACGCGAAACAAGCTTTGCGAAAGAGACGCGTGTCGCGAAATTACAATGCTCGTTGTTAAAAAAAAAAAAAAAAAAAAAACGCGACGTCTCGCGAGACGTACTGTTTTGTAATCTCTGTATAATATACGCACGCGACGATGAAATTAGCTTTTTTGTGTGTTGATTTTGGCATTGCTCGTCTTTTCACTTTTATTTTGTTGGAAAATAGTTTAATTTCGTATGCGAAGTGAGTAAATTTCATTGTCGAGAAAATCAAAGGAGATTCCTAAAGGTCGAGGATGATAATTTGTCGGTAATCTTCAACGATGACAAAAACTCTTTACACCATAGATTTTTTTTTTTCGTCTTGCTAAGCTCGTACGTGACCGCTTCAAATGGAATCTATCCTTTCACGTGATATTCTTTCAAAAAAAAAAACGACGACAATATAGTCGCTTTACGCTCTTCAAAGTGACGATCTAAAAGTGAAAAAAAAAGAAAAAGAATTTTCACTCGATAAAGCCATTCATTGGAATAACAGTCGCAGCCCTAAATCATAAAATGCCATTAGAATTCAACGAGAGAGAGAGAGAGAGAGAGAGAGAGAGAGAATAATGCAATTGATGATTTACGAATGTTGGCAACGGCAGAATATCGTAAATACTAATTTTGCAAAATGGTTCTGGCAGACACAACACAACACACACACGTATATAGAGTCACGCCTTGCGCGTGGGAGTTTTATAAGCTTTGGCGGCGCGAACAATTGTACAACGTCTCGACAGTGCATGCTTAGCATTTAAAAGCTGACAATCGACTTTAGTAAGACTGTCGTATTATTTATTTATTTGTACTTTAGATGTCTCGGGTCGATCGCTATCGATGATTATCAAAGTGGAGTTTTGCTCGGCGAATAGCAAGGCATTGAGTAAATACATGTATATTGTGCTATTGTGATTGTGTGTATTTTTTTTGTGATGTTTTGTATAGCGGTTTTGAAAAATATTAAATTATTTAATTTTTTTTCGTTTTATCAAAGTTTGTTCACTCGAATACCGTGGACTGGTATTTAAAAACTTTGTCCTTTCGAACTACACGTCACGCGTATATATAATTGCAAAACTTTTGAAATGCACACACATACACACACACACACACATAGACACAACGATACGCGTGCCGCGTTACAGAGAAACGGAGGGAGAAAATAGCATTCAAAGGTGATTATAAAAGACAGACGCGTGACGACTGTGAAAGGATATATGGAAATTAAAAGGGACGCAGGAAAACGAAAGTTTAAACGGCGGCAACGGCGCGCGTATGGACGCGAGTGGGCGCTTATTAAGTAATCGCCTCACGAAAGAACTCCGCATACACCTCTCGTACATATATACAGTAGATGTGTTTCTAGGAAATGCAAAAGCAAAAGAAAGAAGAAAAATACTTCCGTGATCTCGAATCTCTTTTCTCGGTATATAATGGGGAATGCTAATTTGAGGAATCCTTTTCATCTGACTTTGCCGCGTGTGATTGCGTCGTGCGTGGCTTACTAATTTCATCGTGTGAAGTGTTTGTACTTTTTTCTTTTGTTGTTGGATGTTCATCGGAGAATTTCTGGAAACGCATCGAATAATTTTCTCGCTGTTTTCAATACACATGTGATTTAAATTTTTCGTGGTTGTCATGTGTATTTATTTCCGTGAAAAAGAGATGTAAAATGTCCTTATGTATAATTTTATAAAATCGATTCTTGGATTTATTCGCGATATAACTGATAGATCGATTGTACATCGTCGACTTTGAAATCAAACTCGAATACAATCACCAAATACAATCACCAGAAAAATAATAAAAATATTCGTGGTTGTCATGTTTCGTGGTTGTCATGTGCATTTATTTCGATAGATCGATTGTACATCGTCGACTTTGAAATCAAACTCGAATACAATCACCAGAAAAAAAAAATTTCTCAAAAATTTTGCAGAATAGACTTTAGCACACGAGACAATAACAATAATTCAAATATCACAATAAGCCGACAATCAAAAACCAAAATCAGAAATTCCCACGTACATGCATGGCATACAAGTCTTCGAACTCGATCTCACCAAAGTGATAATATCCGCGCATTATAAAACACACAATTGCCCTCTCCCCCCCCCCCGTTCTCTTACAGCGTACGTAGCTATACAGTGTATGTCTACACATTGCGCGTATATGTATTACTCACACGTATATTTTCCTTCAGGGCGCGCGCGTTGACTTCCTTCCCTATACTATACGTACAGCGGCGATCAATGGAGATATCCTGCCCTGCAGCAAAGCAATAAGGGGCCCCCTTGGACGTTTGTATATATAGGGATATTTTAAGACCTCGCGTGCGTTTGATTGAATATTTATACGCCCGCTGTCTCTCTCTCTCACTGTGTATATGTTTGTTTCGGGTATAGAACGATAAATTGCAGTGCACTGCCGTGGGTGATTTAGTGAGTTGCGCGTGCCAGTCGGACTTTTTTTTTTTATTGCTCTATGTTGTGTGTGTAGGTATGTGTACTTTACTATGGTCAGTTTTGAAGGATTTTTCCTTGGAATCGCTATATACGACGAATAATTGTCTTTATTTGGGATATCGATTGAAGATTATTTTCGACGATGCATGTATAATGTACTTATATATTGCACGTGCCGAAACGACGAAAAAGCTCGACGACGCGTTTGTTTTATTTTAAGTATTTTGTGCACACGTTTGCGGGTGTTATTGGTTGCCAAAAAAAGCTCGCGGCGTTGGTGTGTTTTTGCTTATATTGTCGGGGTCGAGTGTTTGAGAATCACGAGTTTCGACGGTGATTTATTGTACAGCGAGATTTCTTGGAGATGATGAATATTTCGAGAATTTAAACGATGCACATATATGTATATTTTGAATGAGATAAATAAATGTAACACGAGATATTACGGATGTTCAACGATAAATCACGAGCGTCTTTCAAACAATAATGAAAATGTAGCTTCAGCATTCGTCCGCTTGGCGGCGCATCTCGTATTTTTGAGTAACTCGCGAGCGGCTGACATTCATGTCGATTAGTATATAACGCTGAAAGAGTATAGCATTCGGGGATAGCGTCGGCCGACGCATGTACAGACACTATCGAGCAATCGAAAGTGTGATATCTCTGCGAAACTCGCTGAAACGAGTAGCTCGCTGATATTTGCGTATGTCGCTAATTGCGGAATCGCACATTGAATAATTGCGGAATCGCACATTGAATGTGTGTGTCGCTTAATTGCGGAAACGCGCGGAACTCGCTTAAATGCGGGAATCGCAAAAAAAAAAAAAAAAAAAAGCCTAACGATACTAAAAACCCCGAGGTGTCCGAAGTCTCTCAGTATCTCTGTAGGGGCGACTGCGACATCTCATTTTGCACTTTGAATTTAAACAACAATCTTTTATTTTTTTCAAAAATCGCGTAAAAAATACGACGCAAAGACGAAAAACTCTCGCGAGCTTGCCGACTACAACAAAACACGTTACAAAAAAAAAGTAGGGGAGAGTGGGGTTCAATGGGCATAGTTGCCTTTAAAGCATTATTGACAAAGAACTAGACAACTTTTCAATGAATAAAAATTACTCGAGAGTTCATTATCAATTAACAATCTAATCTTGTCAGCCACAGTACAAAAACATTGATCTTTTTCTGAGAGAAAAAATAAAAACGAAACTAGTATTTTTGCTCATTTTACCCTACCGTATAGGACGAGATGGGGGTGGTCCTCAATGAGCATCAATGGATAAATAATTATTTAATCAATTAACAGTCTTCTCAAATAGTATTATTGGTTTCTTGTGCTTGCAGAGTTGTGACACAAGCGTTATTTGCCAAATTAAGTGAACAAGCGTATAAATGCAAGAAATAGAGTAATAAATAATTCGAGTAGCATATACTTACAAATAACAATCAATTATCAAGTTTTTTTTTAATTTTACAACGGCTTCAAAATTAACATTGTCTTATATGGGCTGAACCTATGCTCATCGCACCCTATTTTGGGTGCTCATTGGACCTCACTTACTAACTTTTTTTTAAACTGCAAAATTGATTATTGAAAGTTGATAATATATAATTTTGATAATACCTATTGAAAGAAGAAGCTTTGAAAATATTATAAAATCAAACTCGACTACTTTATGTTATTTTTTCACGGTTTATTTATAAAATTAACCACGTAAAAATTTTACCGATTCTACTACTGAAAACCAGACTATATTTTTCAAAGCTAAACTATAGTAATAATCACTTTACTTTTATAAACATTTAGATATATAGCTTATAAACTACTGAAGCAAAAATAATCAGCGTAAAAAATCAATAATTTTTTAAGTAAAAGGGGGTGCCCATTTTACCTGCCATGCTCATTGGACCTCGCTCTCCCCTACACCCAAGAAAGCTAAACATATAGGCGTATACATATATACATCGTACTCGTGTTGCTCGCGTACAACACGTAAAACGTATATCCCTCCATTGACTGCGTATATAACGTCTTGAGAGAGAGAAAGAAACCTCAAGTTCTTGGCAGTGCTTTCAGCTACCGGTTTCCCTCTCTCTCTCTTCTTCTTCTTCGTCTCTTTTTCTTTATATATTCGCTTGCTCTCGCGGCTTTTCTTTCCAAGCCAACATCCTCTGCTGCTGCGGCTGCTTGCTTCAACTTGGAGAGATGCTTATCTTCGACTATACGTACGCGTGTATATTGAGAAGGGCTGAACGATGATGATGGTGATGAGGGATATACACGATGAGTTTGCAAATTATGCGTATAAGCGTGGATAAGAACGTTGGTTTATTTTCGATTTGGTATCGATATATTGATATTAACTGTATTTTGCTCGCTGTCTTTGTGAAATGAAGCTTCGAAACATCTTTGGAGAAGGATGATCTAATATTTGAAACGTGTGTTTGCTTATCCTACTTCAAATTTAGACTTCTCAAAACTGATTCATCCATTTCTCTCACGAAGAAACGTGTTAATCTCATTACGAGCGAAAAAGAAAAAAAAAAGAGGAAAGAAACTACTCATTCGTAGACAAGCCATTATACTTTTCCAAGCAAAGCAGCACCTCACGGAAAAAACGTATACTTATATACCTCGTTTCTTCTTTTTTTTCTTCTCCCAACAACTAACGCCTCGCTCTTAATCAGCGGAAAATTACGCGGTAGAAGTACGCGTTAAAAGTACACCCTCGGTTTTTTTAAACAGAAAAAAAAAGAAAGAAGAAGTCTCTCCCACACTAAACAATTACCCGAACGTTCTTTTCCTCTCACTGTCGGGGCAAACAAGAGAAGGTTGTATTCTACGGTCTATTACCTTTCAATTAATGTACAACCGAGCCAAGCAGTGTGCGTCCGTTGATGATGAAAAAGATAAAAAATAAAGCAACGGTGTGTTGCACGCACACTACCGTTATGCACTTTAACACGGAAAGTCCGAAAAGCTAGATGATGAGCTGATTATCGTGCGCGGTGCTGCTCGGACTATAATCACGATAGAAAGAGAGAGAAATCTGAAAGTAGGTGTATATGGGTGGCACGTTTGTGTGCTCCGCTATGAGGAAGCACGAAGTTTCTAGAGGTGTGCGTGTGTGTTCTTTTTTTGCATTTTTTTTTCTCTTTTAAAAGATGAAAATGGCGATGCTTATCTTCATGCAGATTCACGCATTATACGTTGGTGTTTTAGTGGCCTTTTTTTTTAAATTACAATCGAACGATACATTTTCGAAGTACTGTTACGAGAACAATCAGTCAAAGATACGCGTTGAAGAGGTGTTAATCTACATAAGCACGAAGCGTTATATTGAATATTTTATGTGTGTTGAAAATATGCTTACTCTGTAAAAAAATGGGAGTCGTATATTTTTTATTTGTTGTGTTGTGTATTTTGAATAATTATACAATTGGTTTCAATTATTTTAATAGAGCCATAATCATTGTTGTGTACTTGTAATGAGTTAATTTACTTTAATTACTAAATTATTATTTACTTTTAAAACGAAATTTATTGAAGTAAAATTTAAAAGTAATGATTTAAAAATAAGCCATTTATTAACAATGTGTACATAAATAAAAATCATAAAAAATGAACTTGGAAAAATTTATCTATGTATATGGGATTCACATGAAAAGTTGCCTACTGTTGGCCTGCTATGTATAGCATTGCTTTCTTGGTATATAATACTATTTTAGAAAGCGATTTCGAGGTATCGAAATTGACGCAATCCTCTTCTGGGAAATCAATTGTATATATTCGTCCATGTTTTTATCGATTCGATATCCGTCGGTTCATTTTCCTTCTTGAAGGGTGGTTTCTGCTCGTCATTATCAAGTGGTGCCTATTCGATTTTGAGGAATTTTTCAGTAAACAGGATTTCCATCGTTGTCATCATTTTCATTGCGCTTCTGTGATATACTTAAGCATACTCATGTAATCTGATAAATATTGGATTAACTTATTATTAAAATTGGTTTTTAGAGTAAAGTAAGATTTACTTGGGAAACCATTAGATTTACAATACTTTATCTTTATCTTGTCTCCAAAAAAAAAACATATTCTGGTTAGAAAAAGAAATATTCATAAACCAAGAAGAATCTTTTTTGCAAACAAGCCATTTTTTTTTAAATTACATTCTCCTTGACCCAACAGGACTTTCTCTCCCTATACCAAAGACCAAATCATAAATTTTCAATCACGACGAAATATTCATGTTCCACTTGTTTTTTTATTACGAGCTATATTCAAAGCAAAAAACCACAACACCACAAGTCAAATTACCCAATACATATACATTTTCCATCAAAATAACACCCAACAAAAAAACCTTCGTACAAGCAGTGCAATCTACGCGAACGAAAAAAAAAACTCAACAATTTGCTTTTTTTTTCTCCGCTAAATGCTCGTTGCATAGGTTTTGCATGTACAAGTATACACACAGCAACGACGAAGCGTGGGAGATGATACGCGCGTTCCGCCGTGCACAGTTGCGAAGCTAAAACTCCCTTGGCGCGCATCGAGATTTCACGGTATTGCTTACCCGTGGAATATTCATGCGATGCTTATTCTTCTTTTTTTTTTCGAATTAGGTCTAAGTGCTTTCTTTCTTTCTTTTTTTTTTTTTACTGTTGTAACGAGGTGCGAGCGAGTAATGAAAAGTAAAATCGAAAAAAAATCATGACAAGTTGATTGCTATACATGTATACCAGGAAACATTCGTTTTGTCGCCCTCGTTCATATGTACGGACGTCAATGATGTCGTTCGAAAAGTTTCTAGAGCAAATAATAATCCATTGTATATTCCACAGTCGCTGGCGGCGGCAGTTGTAACAATTCATAAAAAGTTAGCGGAAACTCCGATAAGAATAAAAACTGTTTGCTCTCTCTCTTCCTCTCGCGTGCGATATTATTAACGACGAGCGCGCGTTCGGTAAAATTTTTCGATCTTGATGTTATTTTCGAGTGCTTCCTTAAAAAATAACGAATGCCTTGTCTAAAAATATTGGCGGTTAGCCAAAAAAAAAAAAAAAAAATTACACGAAACCGTTTGCATTCCATAAAGCGAGCGTGAAAAAAAACCACCCCGTTCGCGCGCGCCTGACCTTCGCTCGATTACTGCTGGTGGTGGTGGTGGTAAAAGTGCCCAGCTGATCTACGATCGTCGCCGGCGCCTGCACGGCGGTCAGTCGGTGTTTAACGCTCGTCCTGATCGCGCGTGCAAGGGGGGTTGAAGTGGTGTTGTGGCGCTCGATATATGATGTGGTTACTTTGATAAATTGTTAACTATTATTTTTTTTTTAATTGTATTTATATAGTCCTGGCTTACGAGTTCTGGCGCCAAGAGGCGCTCGTCGAGTGTGCCGCCAAGAGGATGCAGCTCTTGTCGAGCTTCATGGCGAGACACCTGAAACGAGGGCCTTCCCTCAAGAAAGGTACTCTCGTCGTGCGGTTGCGCTCTTTTTTTTCTATTGTTGTTGTTGTGTGATTTAGTTGTTTTTTTTTTAGGATGGTTTAACGAGTTTTTGATTTGGTTCGAAGGATAAGTTTCAATATTGTTAGGAAGGACTCTTTTTGAGGGTACACTGAAAAAACAGGCCTCTTGTAACAAGAGGAATAATTTTAAATAAAATAATTTTATTACAAAATTCTTCCTCTTGGAACAAGACTAATTTCCTTTTTCGACAAAAGGATTCCTCTTGTATACCAAATAGAATCCTCTTGTTACAAAAAGAATTTTGCAGCTATATTGAGATGAAAATCCTCTTATATCAAGAGGAATCTTTTTGATATAAGAGGATTTTTTTTTCAGTGTAGTTTAACGAGTTTTTGATTTGGTTCGAATGATAAGTTTCAATATTATTCGGAAGGATTGCGCATGAATATAAATTGATGCTGTTCGGCAATATTAAATCAAATTTTCTGGTGATCTCTGTTTTTGTTTCACGAAGATCTATTTCGAAATTAGTTCGAATATAGAAATATAAAATTGAGTCTGGATTTTTTCATATAAAAAAAATACTTCTCTCTGAATAAATAAAATTTCTGAAAAAAAAAAAAAAAAAAAATACATTTTCATTCGAATAAACCGAAAAAAACAATATATTCATTACATAAAACCAAATGGAAATCCGTTAATTTTCTGCAATATCCACAAGAAGTTTTCAAAAATAATTATAAATTGCGATAAAACGAATCATTTTTACACACTTTAAATTTCTATCGACTTGTAAAATAAAAAATTAATATTCTTTAATAAACAACAGTTACAACAACAATATAGACACAGAAAATCTTAAAATTCAGTCGATATATATATATATCTCTACCTTATCGAAAGGAAACGATACATCGCATATAATAACAACAGGTCGAAATTTTTCATCTCAATCGTATACACACGTGATAATTCATCCATATATACAAACACGAAACTAAAATCGTTTGGTCGATATTATTCCACGCTTTTCGAACGGCATTTCCCATGCAGCACGCGATCTTTTACATACGAGCATGCAGCGCGCAATATTGTATATGTACATCGCAGTTCTTGCGCGTTTTAAGACGAATTTTTGCCAGTAACCGAGAAGAAACGTGAAAGTATACGCGCAGTTTTCCTTTTTTTTTCTTCTCTCGCTCACGTCGCCGTTGAAGAGAAGTGCATAATGGATGACGAAAAGTAAACGCAGTGAGTGAGTCACACTTTGTCTTTCAACTCTGTTTGACTGTACGACCGGATGTGCAATGTACATTAGTTTTTGTGAGTACAGTTTCGTTGACTTTCGCGAGTTCATTAGGTGGATGCATCAGCGTATTATATGTGTATACTTACCGTGTGCTTTTCTTCTCGTTCTCTATATAATGTTATTTTGTTTTAGACTCTCGGAGTAGGTGATTATGAGCGAAGTGACAAGTCAGTATATGCGATAAAAATCTTTAGAGTCGGCCAGTAACAAACGTAACGAGATTTTTCGCGAAACTGTCACCTTTTTACGACTCACTATATTTCTATTTCAAACTCCACATTTCGAATGAAAAAAAAAATTAACTCAACCAGATTTTTATTCGATAAAAAAAAGAAAATCTCGCCACACCGTCAAGTCATTTACCACAACCATCTATCAACTTATCAATCAAAATCAATCTTCAAAAGCCAGTCAGATTAAACGACGCAAGTAGGACTTTAGAAAGAATAAGGAAAAAAAAAATCTCATCTCATGGGAGGGGTGGATTGAAATCGATGCGGACTCGATTTTTATCGTCGGTTCTCTCTCTCTACACGTCGTAATAAAACACTCGCTCGTGTCACGCGAGAGAGTAACAACACTCGTAACTGACCACCCCGAACTTTCTTCCTTCCTCATTTTTTTTTACCGACCCTATATATAATACAGTAGCAGCAAATGGAATGACCTACATCTTCCCGCGCGATAATTTAACCAACCTGTCTTGATGGGATGTTATCTTCTTTATACGCAAAAGAGGGGTTTGTTAGCTTACAAAGATAAGAAATTATATATATTTTATTTTTGTTTGCTTTTTTTTTATCAAAGAATTTCATCTACGAATGTTAAGAAAAATAGAAAGATGGTAATTTCGCGATAAGAAAGTCCAGTGTTTCCTCGTTTAATGTTTTAAAATGAAAATTACAGGTTTTTAGAGAGGGAGGGTTGGGATATCTAATGCACAATTTGGCATGCAACGGATCGGGGTTAACTAGCACGTGTTTTGTAGTCTTATATATCGGCGAGTGTGCAAAATCAATTTTTTTTTCTTCTTTCGACGCTGCGTGACATGGCGGTTTAGTCTAGTTTTTTTTCTACCGGGGGAATCGACTCACAAATTGTTAATGTACGATTCAATCTTTCATGGTGATGGAGGGGTTCTGATGAGAAAAGTCGACGGTATTCATTGTGTGTGTGTGTACTTTTTCTTTTCTTGACATATTTACCTACAAATGATTTGATCGTTTGATACAAATCTTTTTTTATCGTTGGTTATTATAAATTCATTGTTGTGGACAGTTTTTGTATTCTCGATGGTTATCAATTGTTATAACATCTATTGTTTACGATCTATTGTTAGCGTTTCAATTAAAAAAAATATATATATTACACAATTCATACATCATTCAAAGACATCACACTTTCTAAAAAAAAAAATTTGTTCAAGATCACTATACACATACACGTCGACTTGTACATCGCATGTCCAATTAAAAATTTGCGCACTCGACTTCGTTCGCCGGAACACAATGCATTGCACACTCGACGAGAAAGAAAGGCAAGAAAAAAAAAGTTGGCTCGACAAAAGATAGTTTCGCCGAAAAAAAAAAACACAAAACAAAAAAGAAAAGCAAAACAGCAAGCTCATCGAGTTTATTCGCTCGATATATAAATTCAAACGATTGCATCGTCCTCGATTAAAAGGGCACCCTCCTACGAATATATATCTCGTCCTTCGTATGTATATACATATGTATACGAAATTTCGGAATGATCTTCTTGCGTATTATGGACGATCGATATAGATACCGCGAAAAAGGTCGAGGACGTGGTCGAATTAATTGCCGTCGTCAATGCATGTCTTTAATATAGATATTTCCGTATATGCATATGAAAGGAAACTAATGCGTTCGTTCATCATTGAATATTTTAATTATTTTTCTACTTCGATTAAAAAAATACAATAATTTGCATGGTGATTGTTTGCAGGGAAACGAGATAGCGGACTGAACAGTCCAGTGGGCGGTCAGCCGTCGCCGACCGGTGGAACAGCGGCGGCAATCAAGTCCTTGGCCGAGCTACCCGGACCGTGCAATTTCATTCCCCTTGCCGCCAATATGACACCCGACGATCCGGCCAGCGATGACGAGTTTGCCGTTGCCGTTGCACAAAAGTCACTGGTAACTTAATTATGTATTACCTATAATAAGTTACATCGATCAATCGAAATGATATCGTTATAATAGTGGTCGATGACCTTTTACACTGCATATATAGGGTGAATGTACCAATTACCGGCAGCTTAAGGAATCAATGTAGCAATTACCGGCACTTTAAGCTGTATATATTTTAAAAAGCTACAATAATAAATAAAAATAGTACCAAACTGTTTAATATGTACAGCAGCACACGTTGAAAAGATTACAAAACCTCAGTAAGGGAAGAAAAGGTCCATTATTCGCGTTTGTT
>JAWWMK010000335.1:0-37818 GCA_035047105.1 Galeopsomyia nigrocyanea
AAAATCAAAAATTGACTCTATGTTTTACAGATAGTTTTTGCGTTGTGTATATCCTGAAGAGGAGCTGCTTCGCAGCTCGAAACGTCGAAAAATGAAATCGAATTCTGTGCTCCACTCGATAAATCGAGTTTATTCTCTTCTTCATCTGTCACTAATTGAAGTCATTGGAATCCTGTCTATTCTTATATTTATAAATAACACGATGTAAGTTACCAAAATAGTAGCGAGAATCGGTATCCATCTATAGGGAAGTATTACTTATAGTTTGTCATTGATTTATGAAGCTTCGACCAATTAACAATTATTATTAATCGATCACGACCTTGAACGTGAAAGTGTAAACATGGCTACTAGAATTCGTCATCGATGATAAAAACGCATTCGTAGATAATCTCGCAAACAACCGAAAAAAAATCTTTCTCTCTCTCTTGATTTTTCACACAAACACAACAAAGCAAATTCAAAGATATCCGGGTCACTTAACGATACGTTAAACGGGCGGAGGCACATAGGGTGTGCCGGATGTTGCGCAGCCGTATAGTCGGGGGCGTCGACACCCACCCAACGTGCGCGCGTGCGGGACAATGAAAACCATATACGCGCGGAGATGAAAAAAAAAAAATGAAACGAAAGCAAGGAGATTGGCGCGCCCGCCGTGGATGCGACTGACTTTGCCGTGCATTCCATTGTTAAAGATTCTACGATTGAGAGTGTCGCGTGCGCGGAAAAAGAGTGCAATATTATCGCATGATTGAGAGAGATTTTTCGGCGGTGTGCGCATACTTTCGCGTTTCGTGGGAGGTATTATGTGATATCGCGGTTATTGTGGTGTAATTTATGAGTATACTCTTTTTTTTTATTTATCTCTCGGTGTATTTACTACCGGATTTTTTTAACGATCTTGCGTAATGATTCTTATAGCTATATTTGGCGCGAAAATTCCAGAAGGATCTTTTTTAAATGACTCTCGGGGAATTATATATTCGAAAAATTTGATGCCTCGAGCGTTTCTTTTTAATGCAGTGGGTGTAACGAGTTGACGATGGTAATTAAGGTTTTTTTTTGCACGACGACGATTCCATATCGAATTTCGTGATTAAATTGAAATAAATTTTTATCGTGAGGAGAGATTTCTTTGCGCAAGTATACAAGTGATATAAAAAAATCAGTCGGCGAATCGTAAAAAAGAAGAACCAAAAATGTTTCAACGAGAGTCATTAAGAACACTGCAATTATATCTTGAAAGAAATCTGTTCTGAAAAATCAGCTGCAGGGTCTGATGACTGATTTTCATCGCGAGATTCGTCGACAATACGTGGGCGTTTTCGAGTGATATCAATCGGACTTGACGGCATTTAACGAGAAAATAAAATTTCTTTTTTAACAAATTGAAAAATTATGTATTTTGAATATTTTTGAGAATGCGATGGTGATGCAATTTCTTTCGAGCGTTACACCGTTTATGCCAAAAATTTTAAGAAAGTCACGAATAAAATGTTATTATTGGTCGTGACTGTAAGTTCAAAATTATACTCACAAATAAATTGAATATTTTATTGCTAAATAAATTTGAAGCAATTTGTTTATTGACATGTTTGTTAAAATCTTGCAAGACCTGAAAAACTCCAAAATATTTTGTAAAAATTTGGAAAGATAACATTGAAATTACAAGAATTATATGTAAAAATATCTAGCAAAATCTGTTCTCCAAAAAATTAGAAACGAAACCGCACCAAAAAAAAATCATAAACACAATCGCGTACTCTCAATTGGCGCCTTTTTCCTCTCGATAAAAGCTCGCCGAGCTTGTCATGTAATCGGCGTAAATCACGGCAATGTCGAATGGAATATAAAGTGTTTTGGCGTTCTAGCACACACACACACACACACACACACACATAGCAAGTGCTATACGGTACTTTTGCCGCAGCAGCAACAGCAGCAGTGTATTGCGCAACGAGACGATGCATGTATGCGCGATTTATGTACAAATGTATATTATACGCGCGTCCGCGCGGTCAAAGAGAGAGAGAGATAGTTACGCGACCATCCTATAAGTATAACTTTTCTAATTGTTTTTTTTTTACTTCTACGAAAATCGCACCCTCGCCAAAAAGGACGTTTAATTAGCTCCCGTGTCGCCGCGTTCTCCGATGTACAACCCACGTTTTCCGTTATTTGTTTTCTTACGAGATACAACATCACTGCGCGTATATACTGCTGGTAAATTTCGTGTTACAGATGCGAGAGATCTTAAAGCGACTAACAATTAACTCAAGCGATTTATTTCATAATAACATTGTGTTGCAGAGTAAAGCTAAAGTAATTAGTTGCCGGGTAGAGTGAATTTCGTTTTAATACTCTTTTATGTATAAAGCGTTACGCAAAATCAGAACTCACCGCGCTAATTATTGCGTGTCAATTTTTGAACACAAAAAAACTTATACAATTTACGACACTCTGAAAGCTTTTTTTTCACCCATAATCTCTCTCGTCCATCAAATATCAAAAGATCGCACACACCAAAGAAAAAAAAGAGAGAAGTAGAAGTGTTCCATTAACCGAGAGTGTGTCTTACGTAAGGTCGGAGCCGTCGCGCGAATGAATTCACCATCGATTTATAAAACACACAAATATAGATCGGCAATTTTTTTTTTCGTTCACTCACTTCGTAAAGTAACACATTGTAACACTTTTCCGAAGGGTATATGTTTTTCAACAACAAAACGTGTACGTACGTCAGCGAGAACTCGCTAAAAGTGGCGCGTGCGCACGAAAATCTGCCTTATCGCGTCTCGCCATTGACGCAAGTGTTTATAATTTTAACCCGCGAAATGCGAACGGAGAGAATCTTTTTTTTTTAAATGCGTTTGAATTATTCACATTGCAATCTTACGAGAGCGAGGATAATGTGCATTTATTATTTTTCGCGCTTATCATTGTATACCAATGTCAGTTACACGTGTATGTATCTCGAGATAACCGCGCACCTATCGTTCAATTGAACCAGCCTCCAAAAACGTATACGCGGATACAAAATAATCAACGAGCGATAATAAAAAAAATGTGTCTGTCGCCGAAATATATTCATATAATCTTGTTTGGGATCAAAACTCTGCTTGTGTCTCTCTCTCGCATTACAAACATGACGTAAAAGACGAACGACGAAGAAAAAAAAAATATATTAATCATCTTATCGGCTATACGAGCGGCGGCTTCCCTCCTCGCCGTCTGGCTGGCGCTCGCGCACCAAAGCAATAACAAGCTTGATAAAGCCGGAATTCCCGCGAGGCAGAAGCGCGAGAGTTATCGTTCAATTTCGTGTAAATTTATTAGAGAAAAGATGCGCGCGCGCGAGAGAAGAGGAACCAAAACGAGAAAAAAAAAAGGTGAGTGATGCTGTAGGTTAATCGTTCGCGAAGTTTACAGGATATGAAGAGGATATACATAATTGAAAAAAAAAAGTTAAAGATCGATTGTTTCGTTGATTAATGCGTTGATCTATCGTTGGATCTGGCGTAAATATAAAACTGATAAATGAAAAATATTCAATTGTGCGAATTTCGCGAAGAGTGCGCGGCTCTGTGAAATTGCGTTTAACGGCGCTTGTATATACCAACGAGTTAAACCACAAACAGATTAACTTTTCTGACATAGTGGCGAATACAATTTTCGCATGCAGATGTGTATGTACGGCGGAAAAAGGTAAACGCACGCGACCTCCAGCTGCAGCAGCAGCAGCAGTGAGCGCGACTTAAATAATTATTACATAGCATAGTCAAGTTCATCGTGTAGAAAGCCAAAGGGTCAACGAGAGGTCATAGGCCGTAGACGAGAAGCTTAAACAAACTTGGTAATTTTCTTTTTTTTTTCAGTTTGGATTTGTATACGCAAGCTGGCATTACTAGTTCTGAATTAACGATGGATTTAAAAGAGAGAATTTTTTTTTTGAATGTATGTGGAAAGAACGCTTGAATTTTCTCACGCATCATCAGCGCCGAATATAGGAAACCTGCTGCTACTGCTGGAAGACGGGATTTTCTTGTGCGTGTGTGTTTGATTTTCGCGAATCATCGGCGATTTATGGGCTTTCGGGTTTTGCGCGTGCGGCGGACGGACGCATTTGAAAATGTGGTTTAATTGATTGTTTGGTATTTGCTGTCGATATGTGAATTATCGATGGTTTTTAGTTTTTAGCTGGTATCGGGATAACCGAGGTTTTGTAGATGCATTTATCAAATATTATTTGTCAGTAGTATTTATTCCAAATTTATAAATATTATTATGATTGTGATGGGCAAAATTATAGGTCGCTTTCTATCGATTTTTTTATAGAAACTTTTACAAATTCATAGTATTGATTATCGGATTTATTTAATTAGATACTATAATTATTGATTAGATATTATTAGAATATAAAATGCTATCTGAATATCAAAGATATATATTAATTACAGCCAATTATTAGGGAGAAATCCTCTGAAAAATTAGCTTCAAGTTACATTTTAAATCAATTTTCGAAGGAATACGCAATTCTATTCATCGTTATAATTATAAATGACTCAATGTAAAATATCAGAAAAGTAGCGAGAACTAGTATCCACCTATAAGAACGCTACAGTTACTATCTTTATAACGTATAGTCGTTGATCATTAGCATTTTAATATCTGTATTCATTTATGAAATAAACAAACGAGACAATAATAAAAATTAATCTCTCCGAAAATTCGAAAAAATGTTAAATATAATTACGATGACCATCCCATTTAAATAAAAAAAAAACAAACTTCTACTCCCAAACTAAAAACTTAAAATAGAAAAACAAGAAAGAAAAGTCTGCGTAACGCGATCCATATAACCATTGCAATTCACGACTTTAGATCAGCGATGCACATACACACACACACACGTGTTTAATGTCGGCTCGTTCATCACGGTGGTATAAAACGCAAAATTTTTGCCGTGCAATGTGTCTGATTCACTTCTTCCGCGCGAACATAATGCATCACAAGTACGTTATACGTGCTCGCGCGCTCGTCTTATTACGTGATACGTACGCCGCAGCCGCCGCGAATCGAAGCACCCCATTAGGATCTACATAAACGCGAGCGCGAAAGAGCTGCACGTTTTCAACGCTAAGCACGTGCCGCTGTGAAAACTTTTTTTTTTCTTTTTTTTTGCTTTCGCGTTGGTGTATATCGAGAGAGTTATGGCTTTTGCTAAATTGTTTTTGTGCTGTTAGAATTAGACGTCGATTATACCGATCGACTCTTAATGCTCGACTATTGTTCGTGATAAAATGTGAGTTTTGGATGAAGATTATTATAGAGGATGGCTGTGAAAATTATTATTTGTTATTTGACAATTTACGTATCTATTTACGATTTTCTAATTGCTTTTTTTTATTCTACTGGTTTTGATGAGCAAATGAGATTTAAAATTAACAACTTTGTAGAATATAAGAATTATATATGTCTTTTCGTGGACCTTGATGAATTCAAATGATGTAAAATTTCAATCAAGCCGGAACACAAGATACAGAAACGATGATCTCACTAATAATCCACAAAACATTCATTCACTTCTAATATTTCCATCAATGTATCCATCTATCGTGAAATCGTAAAACACATTGGCAAGCATTCCAGGAATTATGAATTATCTTCAAAATTCTACTTCGTTAAAAGACATTCGACGATCGATCATCGTTTTCCCCAATATTTTCTATAAATTATTCCAAAGTCAACAGTAACTTTCATTCGTCAAAGTAAACAGTATAAAGATTCAAATTCACTCAAGCCATTTTCAATATCAAATCAATCATAATCGCATCGCTCGTTCCTGCGACCACTCGCTAAAAACTCTCATAGAGTGCACGTGTAGTATCAAACGCACGTCCATTCTCACGATGAATCGGTAACATGACACCTGGCGGATATACCGATTTTTGCGCATCTCCTATACCTAATGCCTTTAAAATGAACGTCGAAAGTAATTACAAGGCGAGAGAGAGAGTGAGAGTTTTTCTCTTTTTTTTTCTCCTTTCTTTTCCTCTCTGATTGAGCTTCCATTCGGCGGGATTACGTTGGCGAAATTAATTGCGCGTTAGACCCCCCGGAAGATAGAGTACATCTAATTACGCTCTCGAGGATATTACCGAGTAAAAGTTTATCTCTATTTCGATAATAAATCCCAACGCCGAGCGCGCTCGCTATAGCTCGCGCTTTTTCTATACCATGCGCGATTTCAAAGCGTCAAAAATCAATTCGGTGCCTGCTTCATTTATGGTATAGTAATAATTGTTTTGTATATATATACCTCTCGGGCTAAATGAAAATGGACTTTAAATGCTATATTTATTTAATTGACGTTGCGATTATTTTTTAACCAGCGCGATACGCATTTTCGATGGATCTTTTCAATAAAAAAAATTCAATCCACGCGTGCGCCTCTTCGTGCGTATAATATAATGATTATCCGTGCGCGAGAAGGTGCAAAATCGTAAAGACCACCGAAACACGGGCAGCAATCTATATAATCAGTATTAACGCAATATTCAAAATACTCGAGGGGAAATTCTTATGTTCCGAGAGTTTTGCTTTATCACCTTATGCTCTGCTACACGATTTTTTTTTCTTACGATCTCGTAACACGCGATCACGTCCGGGGACGTTCAACGTTAAAATTTGAATACATATATACATCATCGGATGTTTTCGACGCTTGGCGCGGTAAAAATTTTCTTTTTTTTTCGGTGGTCTGCATTCATCACTGTAATAAGCATAAATAGCCACTGGCGTTTGCGAGATTTTTCGTAAACGAGGTGCGTGATAGAGGATCTCGTTTACGTGTATAAATGTGGATATCTTTTTGACAGTGTAAAAGGTAAGATATTATACAATCAGATTTGAGTGATTGAAATTGAAAAAAAAAAATCATTTCGATGACGTTCAGATAAGAATAAAAATTTTTAATCGTTTATGAATAAAAATTTTGAATTGATTAAAAAATTAAATGTACATGAATTAAAAATATTAAACTACACATTATGAAAATTCCACTCAAAAATTCAATTTCTTAAAAAAACCTAATCTCCCAAAAGATCCCAAAACATGCAACACGCAGCGGCGCCAAACAACGCTTGCTATATGCATACACGAAACAACCTTCGAAGGGGGTAAGTATAAGTGAATTTCAAGATTCCCCATGGCATTCGATGATAAAATTTCAATAAGCGCAACCTCTTCGCACGACGTTGACTGTAGGCGTGTGTGGTATTTCGCGTAGAAAACGAAGGAGAAAAAAAAAATTGATAATTACACAGTTGGCTGTATCTTTAGCCATTGTTCTACTTGTGTCAGGTGTGTTCTACGCGCACGCGCGCATGGGATACTTATGACTTACGGTACTTTAATTGCCACGTGCGGGAGAGAGAGATTTCAGGATTTTTGCCTTTTTTTTTCGAGCAAAAATTTCATGCTGCTGCTGTAGCGGAGTGCGTTGGAATACGATACTATATGAGCAGAGGGGTTAATTAAGGTTTACTTTGCATCTATAGATGGCGTGGTTTTTCTTGAGAGTGGAGTTGATATTATACTTGGATTTATTTGATCGGTTGATAGTGGATAAATAAATCAACAATGTTTTAATCCTGGGAAAATGTTTCTGTGCTTCCAAATTTAAACTAAAAAGTACAAAATCGAAAAAAATTTTGTTAAAAAATCACTCAATTCCAATCGTATTTCCGAAAGAATATCTCAGCCAAATTATCCGCACAGTATAATACAATGACATACACACATCCACCAATATAAAAAAAAGTAGAAATATTCCCATTAGATATTAAAACATCAGCCTAAATCACATCGGATAAAACCAGCGAACGTGCATGGAAATTATTATTGGTGGGCAAAAAGGCTGCATATAATAAACTTGGCGGTCACTCGATACACCAGCACGCGCAGCATTTTACCGGGCCGTGTACTTACAATTAGTTGCTAGCTATATGAACCCTCCGCTCGAGTGAGAGAGTTTTCTCTCTCATCTCATTTCTCTCTGTCTCACCTGGGCTCTTTCATTTTCGCACTTGCGCTCTCTCTCTCTCCCGCTCGTCTATTTTTCAATTCCCCTCGTTTCTCATGTTGTGTGTTGCACACACGCGCTTGGTTCTCGAAGCTTTTCATCTTGTTAGATGCTCTCTCGCGTACGTGAGGCGTTTGAAATTTTAAACTTGAAAGATTGGAATAACCGTGCGCGAAAAGTTTTGATCTTCGGTTGATGCGTGCTTGCGAGATTTTTGGTTTTGGGATTTGACGATGGGTGGATGGATTGTTGCGAAATGGTAATAGTGAATTAATGTTGCGTGGATTTATTATTGAGTTGAGTTTTTGTTAAAACTGAATTTTAATTTATCGAACAAACAGAAAAAATTTAAGTATAAGAAAAAAGTATGATATAATTAGCCATTAAAAGCGCATAATAACTCTTCGAACAAATTTCTCAATTTTCAATCGCACTTACTTATCTAACCGACCCGTAGGCTAAAAGAAACGATTAGCAAATGAGCTCGCATTAGTAAAACTGCGTAATCATCAGCGGCACAATACAACAAAATGAAATTTACATAAAATGCCTGAGGGTGTCCAATATAAACGTACATCATTCAACAACTCGCACGCGAAAGAAAAAAAAAACATTCATCGAGGTGAGAAACGATGCCTTCGGACATTTTCATTAAGATCATCGTAGATTCGACGAGAAGAACTTCATTCATCCGAGAAAATTGAGATATCGTTAGATTTCCATTATTGATATCGTATATAATTTAATTATCCGACACCTGAATCATATTGCACGAAATCTATCGTTTGCCCAACGAGATATACAATTAATATCGTATCATCCATATATACACAATTTCGCTAATTGAACTCTCTCTCTCTCTCTCTCTCTCTCTCTAATTATTTTACATACGCGCAGTTAACAATTTGGCTCTATAACGCACGTGTAATTAGCGCGAAACGAGTTTTACCACTCGTTGGCCAAAAGACTTCTTCGCGACATATAGACGTGCTGTGCGCGAGTGCGCGCGTGCAAACGACCGAATTGCGGCGAATAAGGACTCTCGCGCGAGCGCGTATGAATAAAAAGATCGTCTACGCGCTGCATTTTCTTGGCCTTTTTAAGCGCTTGCCGGTGCACTTGAATTAGATGTCGGACATTTGTCAAACTCTATTGCGCTCGCGACTAATTAAAACTTTTGAGAGGTTTTAATTGTGACTTTATTACGTAGGTTATGTCATTGCAAGTGGTGATTTTTAAAATGGACTGCTTGAATAAATGTCGTGATATCATAGGTACTTACATTTATTTACTATGAACTATTTTTTTTCGGGTGCAATTAAATAAAATGAGGCAAAGTACGTTGGCTATAATGAAGCCCATACAAAAAATTATGTACCATTGCATCAAATGTGCTTCAATCAAACGTAAATATTGAGATTATAATGCTAACGATAGTGCATATACATTTTGTAACCAACCTCAAGACGTAACGATATATATACAACATAACCAAATGCACTTCTTTCACTCTCTTCCCTTTGAAAGAAGGAGAAAAGAAAAAATCAAGCTAATCACGTATCAAACCTAATGCACCATTAGCATCTCCATAAAAAAATCCCATCACATCAAAATTAACCCGATCAATCTACACTTTTACACACGAGAACGTATATACATATATACATACATATATATATATATATATATATATATATATATATATAAAAGTTGCGCAACGCATGTATATACGAGACTTTCGAAATCCGCGAAACTCGCCTTTCCCTGCGGCTTCGAACTCTGCGTGTAGTATATCGAGGAAAGAGAGAGAAATCAATTAACGTAATGATCGGCGCGTGTTTGCGCTTCGATTCCGCCGAGGCGTTAATTGAAAGACGCGCGTCGCGCTTCGCGACTTTTGTTATGGATGCGATGGCTAATTAATGCTCGACGATGTTATTGCTGCGGCTGCAGGGCTTCAATTTCGTTGCGTGTGAGTTTGATTTGTGGTTGAATGATTATTTTTTGTTGTTGTTGGTTATTTTCTTCAAGTGCGTTTTTTTATGTACATATAGTTATTCTCCATTGAGATGGTCGATTGTTATCGTTGCTCCGCTAGATGGCTTTAGTTTATTGCTTGATTTTTCATTTCTGAAAGAGAGTTGAACGTTTGAAAGCAGTAAAGTATTCGATTGATGTCGCTTGAAATGTCATTAAAAATTTACTGATAAAATAACGTTTGAGATCGCGTGCAAGCAAGTAAAGTCATACATACCTGCAAAAAAGAAAAAAAAATTGTTCTAAACTAATGTTGGTTGGAACAAAATATAAAGATCAATTGTACAGATATAATAAACCAAAATATAAGCAGGATAAATCTTGTGATTTACAAATAAGCATCAACAAAAATCAATACAATATCATCTCGTAAAAGAAATCTTCGACGAAATTCAGCAGCTCGGAACCAGCAAACAAACCCTTTTTTTAATTTCCCATATAGCCCCATTCGTAAATAAATATATAGTACAAAGTGGCCGAGCAACAAGCGTTGACAGGCATTACACGCGTCATTTACGTTCTCTCTCTCTCTCTATATACCCCTTTATTGCGAGTATATAGTTGGAAAAGCGCGCGCACATACTACTACTACTACTACTACTACTACTACTACTACTACGGCGACGTTATCGATTACCAGCCGTTGGCAGCTCGATAGATTAACCAGATTAGCCGGCGGCGGCGGCGCGTATACACACTTGGACTTGTTATTTGATTTATCGGAACGCCGCATCTCTCATATATATACTCTATACACTATATACTTATATATGTGTACCGCCAAGGACTTTAACCGAGCGCATTACTTATACGCGAATATATTTTCGGTAATTAGGCCTTCAGACCTTTTTAACGCTTTTGCCGAGAGGACGAGCGTTTCGTAAGCGATTTTGTGTATAAATTGTAAGGGAATTGGCTGTGGCGGGTTTAATTAAATAATTCGATGCAAAGCTGACTTTTTTTTTAATGGTTAATGACAATGTTACGCGCGGAAAGTTTGTGTAATGTGGCTTTTTATTTGAGGCAGGTGTATGGGCCGATGAGGAAAACGATGCATCAAATTTTATGTATGTCGATTTCGCGTTGAAAGTTTTTTTTTCAATTTATTTATTCATTAATTTGTGTAATTGATTGATTGTACATGTAAGATGAAAACATTATGAGACCCAATTATTATTTCACGTTCACTACATTATAAGATGGACAACTTGATTTTTTAACTAATGATTATTTTGGGAAATTGGATGGGATGTAATTTTCCATCGCCGTGCTAGGCGGCATTCTTTTTTTTAATCGAACTAACATTCTTATGTATAAATAAATTAGTCTTTATTCGTTTTGAAGCAGTTATTTTTCCGCCAGTCAGAAGTTTATGATATTTGAAATTGTTAAGATATGATTGCTTGTTGACTTTTTTCTTCAACAATTTTATTGAAGATATCGTTCAACTTTCAAATTTTTAATAAAATGAAGCCACTCTATAATTTCGAATTTGATAAAATTCATTCATGCTATAGACAAAGAGTGATTTAAAAACTTCTCGAAATCAAAGTAAATAAACAAGTAACCGGTAGTTTGTGAATTTAGTTAATATACCGTCATTATCGTTATAATTTACATTATCACGTATGAGGTTCATTAATTATGAATATCAATTTATTGCTCAAGAAAAGTAGGTTTCAATCGTCATTTTTTCAGAAGATTATAGTCTTAACAATAATGCAAAATCTCCGAGTGCAAAATCTTGCCTAATTAGTCTCAAATCGTTCGAACTTCTGCCCCTAAAAAATTTCGAACAACAGTATATACCCTATATCCATTTTCCCACTACCCACTCAAAGTAAATACTTTTCCTCCAACATACAACAATTATTACGGAAAATAACATCAGAAACACACGGCAAGAGTAGTTTAACGACGAAAAAGCACACACATACACATACACGAGCGTTTACAAAACTAATTTTGCGCAATGATGCGGCCTCTCGTCGTTACACACTCGGCACTCCAATGCTTTAAAAGCCACTTTATTTTTTTTTTCAAATATATATACCACTGCTGCTGTTGCCGCGTTTCTGGCGCCTTCGTGTATTTACATTTACTTTTTGCTCCAACGTTGATCTCGTCGAGATTAAAGCCCCTTCTGTTAGCCATTATTGCTACATTATTAAATGATCGGTTCGCCGAGATATCCACGGCTAATACGAAGGAATACTTAATCGACAATTACTTAATTCGTTGCGTGTTATTTTGCGCCAATATTAAAAGTATAAGGCGCACGGTCGGAGTTTGAGTTTCTTTTAGTGGCTGTTTAGCGCGAAATTCCGATATGTATGATGTAGTTGCGCAATATATAAATAGTTTGGAATTCAAATCGGAAAAATATTTAACAGCTTGTCGTTACGTTTCAACCGTATTTTATTTAAATGTATTTATATGGAGAAATCGAATCTGTCCACTCTTCGAGACACCTGCCACTCAAAATCTACATTACCACACGAATCGAAGTCTAAAAAAGTCATCAGTATTTCGAAAAATTCTCAAACATTCCTCAAAAAACCATAACTGTCTCTGTGCACATTCATCGAAGTCCAAAAAAAAAGTATCGGCGACCTTCCTCGCCTTATATTTCTATTTCTCGGCGCGGGATACTTGGTTTATATCAGATGATCCCCGTAGCGGCGGTACGAGAGAGAGTCTCGTTATCAGAGCGGCTACATCTTATTTTACGCGCTCGCCACGCTGACATTTCTATGCACGGCCTATGACGTCGAAGACAACTTTCCCCCCTACCCCATCCACCTTTTTTGCACACCCTTACATAGCACGTGGGAAAACGATCGGCAGATCGCCGCAAGGGTCGAATAGCTTTTGCGGGTGTCTTCTCTCTCTCTCTCTCTCTCTCTCTCTCTCTCAATGCGTATTGATATGCAAGAGGGGGAGGTATATGCAAGTGAATCGCGATCGTATTTGTGGTGGACATGTACTTAACAGGATGTGTTTCAGTTGATTTTTGAAAATTTGCTTTTGTGAAGTTTTTATGATGTTTTCGATATTTAATTGATAAATTTTTTCAAAATTTGTAAAAAGTTCGAAAATTCAGAATGTATAATAATTATGAATTTATTCCAAATTACTGTTACATTTTTCATCGTTTTGATATACTTTCAAATTTCCTCCATGTTCTGCACCTTACCCATCTACTGTCAAATCACCTAAACTATAAAAAAAATATATCAAGCGTATTGAGAAAGTTAACAACGCAAATTTATTACACACAAACGAACACGAAAAAAAAAAATAAAAGAAAACTCTCTCAAGGTACACCAAAAAAAAAAGACAGATCCGAAGGGAAGATTTTCGCAATCGCACCGACAGTGTCGCGACACTGTACACACAGGGGGGGTATTCGCAGATATAGTTGACGGTACAATGAGCAGCAAACGCACCTGCCCCGCGTGCGCGCGCGCGAGAGAGAGCAAATGCGCCGCGCTTGTAATTGGAGGAGTTGTCCCTTTTCCGTGTACACTTCTCTCTCTTTCTCTTTCTCTCTCTCTCTCCCCATAAATGCGGAATGCTAATATATACTCCTTTTTATTCGTTTATTAGCTGCCTACTCCGTTTCTTTCTTTTCTTTTTTTTTTTGTCTTTACCCATTGAAATCCCAGTCCCCTTTTGGTTCTCTCTCTCTACTTTGTAATGACTAAGTGGCAGGACTTGCTGATCGCAAGATACGTAAGTGTTACGCCGATTTATATTTATCGTCTGTAAAAATTTTGCACGATCTCGCAGCCTCGATAATTATTTTCCATGAAAATTAATGTTTTTTTTTCGCACGAAAGTTTTTACGGATAATTAAATTTGACAACGTAAGCAGAACAGCAGAGACGTATATTTATTCAACGCTAATCAAACCAAACGCAAAAACAAAAGCACATTCAACCATCAGCTATAAAAAAAAAAAAAAAAGAATAAGCAACTTAATCTCGGCCGGAAAAAGAAGAGCATCCCCATATAGCCGTGGGAATAGTTTCCGCGAGACGGCGGTATAATAAGCAAGCTTCCCTAGAACGGGATTTCACGTACACGCGTCCTTCCTTCTCTCTCTTTCTAGCGATAGGCATAACGGAATGGTTCTCTCTCTCTCTCTCTCTCTTTCGCTGATGCACTTGCACGATCGACGCGCGATATTCCGTCGTCGTCGCACGTTTCTTCCATTATCGCCGGCCCGTAAATAAAGACGCGCACATGCTAACGCCTCGTATACCGCGATTAAAACTCCTTTGCAGCCTTAAATAAGAGCGAGGCTTTATTTTCTTTTTTTTTTACTTTTCTTCTTTTGGTCTTGTGGATGCTGGTTTATGAGTTTGGTAAGGTGTGAAAATTGATGTTACAGGGGGTGATTGGATAGTTGGACGAGGGTTTTTAGAAATGTTTATCTATTTTGGAGCTGAATGAGTTTCGGAATAGATGTTTATTTGAAAGTTTTGATTTCGGATAATTAGTTAATATTCAAAATGATTAATTTAAGCCATAGAAATAATGCTTTTCCCATATACTGTATATTAGATAAAATGGATTGTGAATTGTGTCATTGTATAACATATGAACATGAAACTGCAGGTTATCAGGAATTTTTTTGTTATTATTAGGTCTTGAAAAGGATTGTACATAGTCATTCAAAACGTCGACGACTGAAATAAATTAAGACTAAACAATTACATCTGCTGTCTTATTAATTGACCCAGAAATCAATTGTCATAATTTATGAATATGCAAGTATTTATTTTTACCAAATTTCATGTTGCATTATAATCTCGATTGATTTTCAATGGTTGATTTTTATTTATACTCTGAAAATGGCTTATCTCGATCAAACAGTGAAAACATTAAATTTTTTTTCTTTAAAGGATCAAAAATTAAAAAAAAGAATGTGAAAACTCACAAGCAAATTGACTATTTTAAAAAAAAACATAAAAAAAGACATAAAATAAAACATCTCAAATTACAAATTATCCTATGTCCCGCAATTTGCATGAAAAAGATAACCAAACATCTCCGCTAATAGCCATATCCTCATCTCGCAAGTTCATCAGCGATGAGCGAGCACGCAGTATATAAAAAAAAACTTCACGCGGCACACCGAGAGAACAAACAGAAGAAGAAGAAAAAAAGAGGTGCTAATTAAAAAGGCTCACGCCGGAGATCTCAATCAGACAGTGAGCTGAGAGCGACTAAAACAAACTACCCAATTACCCGTCCAGAAATCGCGGGCTCTCGTTACAACAAAAGAGGGAAGCGACGAAAAAATGGAGCGCGACTCGTTAGCCTTTCTCTCTCTCTCTCTCTTTCGAAAAAAAAGGAGCGAGAAAGGCTTTGATCGGCGAGAAGCCGTTTAGCGAGGAGACTATTAATTAATTAGACAATGAACTGCGAGCTGCATATATATGTATATGCAGATCGTGCGAGAACTTTGCTGACTTATTGTGGGATTTACCGTGGGAGAAAAGTGAAAAATATGTGCTTTTTTTAAAATTTATTTTATGCGTAACTTTTGTTATTGTTCTGTTGTAACTTAATTATGGTTTATTATCTGACAAAATAAGATGTTTCGTAGATGTCAACACAAGTGAAGATAACTCTGCAATAGTACAGAAAATTGATAATAATAATCACTTTATTTTGCGATCGAGAATCTGAAAAGTCTTTGCATTCAAGTACACTTGCCTATAAATTTTACTAGATGATGAACGAAATCTTCGCACATCTATCTTCAACATTGAGAAATTTTCATTATACTTTACAAAATTATAATTTCGGCCTCATTGATTTATTTAGTTACACAGTACAAATTTTTACTTCTTTTCGGGACAAAAAAAAAGTAAAATAGTACTAAAAATTGGAAACAAATTTCTTATTTCAAGTAACTTTTTACTTTTTTTGTTCCGAAAAGAAGTGCATTTTTTTACAGTGTACGTTTGGATTAATAGCTTGTGTAATCATTACATTCGATTGTTGAAAACAAAATTATAACTGCAAAGAAATTATACCATTGCTAACTTCATAAAATTCATTTCAAAATAAAAAAATTATGAAACACGATTTAAAAAATCTCTAGAAAAATCTCCTCCAAAATAACAAAAAAAAATAATAACTCACTCTCAATTCCAAAGATCGATTCGTTCAATTACCTTTATACACACATACACACCATCGCAAACTTTCCCCTGCGCGAGCGCGTGTCGAGAACTACTTAACGCACTTTCGCACGCACATTTCACACGAATACTCGTGTGCGCGGCGCAGACCAACGTGGGTGGGCAAATATCATGGAACAAGCCAAAGCCGATGATAAATAGAGCGATTACGTTGCTGAGAAATAGCATTCTCGCGCGCGCGACTTTGCAGCCCACGCGTCTCTTTTATACATAAAGCTACCGCAATTCGCGATTTATTGAGTTCGATGCGCTTTGCGTAATCTTATTGTTCGCGATGAGAGAGTGAGATGTAGGTTTTCTTCTTTTTTTTTTTCGTTTTGCGCGAGAGAAATAGCAATTAATAGAAGTGTCGAGACTGATTGCACTTTTAATTGCGTCACGTTGACGATAATAATATATCGATAGTTAAATTTTTTTTAATTGAATTAATTGATATTCCATATAATCGTCGTGATCAATTAATCGAGGTATTTTAGTGTGCTCAAAAGTTATAAGCTCGACACATTCACGCGAGTCACGCTGTGTTTAAAGTTTAAGAGCTCTCGTGCGAGTGCGACCCTGATTTATGCTTGCACTTCAAACGGACGTGCACACCGGCTTTGCGTGCCGTTTTCTCTCTGTGTTGGCCAACAGGTGCGAATACCTAAAGCTGCGAAGTGCGAAAGTTTCGTACTCTAACGATTTATCTTTGAGATATTCCAAATTTTTTTTTAAATATCAGCACAAACTTATGATGAAAATTGTAGTTCGGGTAATTTTTGGAAATTGCGAAGATAAATGACATACTAGAATATATCAATATTTTAGTCTAAAAATAATTGTTATCGTGAATAATAATGTATAGTAAAAAATTGTTGCCATAGAATAAAACTATCAATAGTTTAAAAAACGCATTTTCAGCTTTTAAATAACTTTGTATTACATTATGTCACGTAGCAAGCAAATAATTAGATAATCGCACAGTAATTCATATGATACATAATTTATTAGTTAGCATCAAAATAATAAAGAACAGCAGTTAATCGAAAAGGAACCTCTTTATCATCGAAACCCGAAAACTTCACAAACGATTCAACGAATGCACACTTTACAGTCAACAAATCAAACCAAAATCGAGCACATCAAAACCAAACTCACGAAATATTCCACCCACTTTCGCCTTAAACGATTTCCAATCCCGCTTAACCCCCCGTCGTCATATGCAACACCTCTCTCTCATACAGATTCATCGTAGATCGACGAGTAATTAAAGCCTCACGTATGTATGTGTGCAATATATCGCAAGCGGATTTTCAAGTCGTTGCAAATCGTGTGTGCGGCGCGGCTTCGATTATTACACGCGAGAATAATAGCCACGACGCCGGACAATCGCATTGTAAATTGTGCATACGTCGAGCACCTGTTTTCCGTAATTATCCGAGCGAGAGAGAGAGAGAGAGAGAGAGAGAGAGAGAGAGAAAAAAGAAGCTCGTAATTGATATTTATAGACGCGCCTGTGGTGCGTTATACGACGACGACAGGGAATGGCTGTAATTTTTCGATTTTATTGGCTGTTGAGAAAATTCTTTTGTGACGCTCGCTCGCGTGGTTTTATACTTAAATGCGACGCGTTTAGGAGCGATTATTTTAATTGAATTTATGCTAATTCTTTGGGTATGAGAGCGGTTAAATTTACGCGTTTATGATAAGATTACGAATGATAATATTGTGCTTGTGATGTAGGTGATTTCTTTACTCATATTCGTCTATAAATTTTGCAAATAGTTTAATAGTATAGATAATACAGTAGTGGCAGAAGGCAGCCACTGAACCGATGTCTCATTTTACTTGTGTTATTCAAAAATTTTTTCAGCTTATCATATTATATTCGGTTTATATATATTAGATAGTTGATATTTTTGTTTTTGGTACATATCAATACTTCAGGCCATCTATCATTCCATGAACGTGTCACTTAACTCATCTCACACACTATGGCGCGATCAATTTGATAATATACCAAAATAAAAATAATTTTACGAATACTCAATCATTTATTTCCATATTATTCATGCATACATTATTTTAGTGTGTAAAACCTCCACTTCTACTTCATATAAATAAAAAAAAACAATAAACCCATAAAAAAATCCAACTCGAAAATACCAAACAAACGCGCGTAACTCAAAGTGAAGTACATCTCTGTACACTGCGATGCAGACGCGGAAAAGCCGTGGGCGATTCCAATGCGCCGCAATTTTTCTCGGCTAACTAAATGGAAGAACGTTGTCCGCGCGCGCGATGCTATAGCCACCATATAGCTGCCGTGGTTGCGTTATCCGAGTGAGACTTGGCCGCTGACAATGGCCAAATTAATGAAACTCTCTCGCTTATGGATGTGAATTTGCCTATAAGGGGGCGTGATACTTTGCAAGAAGGAGTATATAGTTTGTAATTGCGAGATTTGCGTTTTATCGAAGTGAATTTAGTGGTTTGATAAAGATATAATTGAAAATGATAAAATTGAATATTTCGTCATCTATGTATTTTCATGCAGCATTTTAATTTGATTAGTGATAAAGAAAAAGAAAATAAAAAGTGTAATTCTTTTTTTTTGTTTTAATTTACTTATCTATACTTTCAAGAAATTACACATTATTACATATAGTTTCACAAATAATTATGCGAATAAGAATGACACCAAATTTTTGATACAAAGCAATCATACAAACATTTACATGAAATGTTAATTCGTAGTTAAAAAGCACTCTCAAACCGACACAGTCGACGAACAATCATCAGGCGTCTCCACGCTATTCGCTGCTTTCAATTTTTCGTTCAATCTGCACTCGCTCATCTGCCTCTCGACTTCGTCAATGTCAGTTTCAAGCCACGTAGTCGTGCTACCCTCGAACGAAGTCAAAGCATTATCTTCAAAGTCAAAAACCGAATCGTCGCCTTCTTCTTCCACAACCCAAGCCAATCGAGGAACTTTCTTCTCACACATCTTCGGTTTCTCGAAATTCAAGTTCTGCAGCATCAAGTCAGTTCTAGCGACACGATTACCTTCAACTTCTCCCAAAATCGTCCACTTCATCACCAAATTCACAACGCTCGAGCTGCTTAGCGTCACATCGGTATAACCCACCGACGTCCATTGTTCGCCATTCGGATCTTTGCAGTTCAACACGCACAGAGTGTGTCTCAGAATGAAATCTTCGATCTTGTCGCCGCGATCGTCCGACTTATCCGTGCAACTCCACCACAATGATTTCGCGTTGGTATTCATAGTCACAACGAACATCTCACCGTCGAGTTGACTCACAACGTTGTCCATCTCTTCTAGCGCTTCGTCGATATCATCGGACACCGGTAAACAAACGTTCAGCACATATAGATCGCCCGATTGCGAATTGATCGAGATGCACGCGCAATATTTCGTGCACAGCTCCTCCACGTCGCAAACTTCCAAATCGTCGTTGACAATCGCTATCGCCGCCAATGCCGTGTTGCCAATTTTGCTGCTCGTGGCTATGCGAAACGGAGCGAAGATTCTTTGATAATTACCATCTTCGCAGACGAGATCTTGCACTGCCATGACGTCGGCATCTTCGTAAGTCGACAACATTTTCAGCTCCTCGGTTAATTGCTCGCAGCCGTTGACGCTCTGCTGCATTATTCGGAGAGACGTGCACATGGCGAGATTTGCGGACTTTTTCTTGCGTGCACGGAAATACGGAAGAGAGCCGGTCGTGTACTGCAGGCAGGACTGGAATCTCTGTTTACGAGTTCGAAAATATGATGGTTTCGTTTGGATGGTAGAGGGGGTTTTACTTTGGAAGGGTGGAAAGGTACAAACTGACCGTAAATTGGATTAGCCATCGGTAGTCGAGAAGTTCTCCGTTAAGTACTTATACTCCCATTTGCAGCGAATGCCAGGTCAGCGGATTAAGTGGAGCCTCTTATTGAATAGTAACAGGCAACTATTCAAGGAAAATTCGGAATTGTGTACAGCTACTGACCAACATTTAAATATCAATATAGATATTTACATATGCATAGTTTATTTAATTTTCTTTACATTTTAAAAAGTCTGCAACCGTATTCATTATTTAAAAAGACATTGTTGTTAGAATAAAAGACATTATTGTAGTTCGAAGGAAGAAATCTGCAATAAATTTCACATATCAAATTATGATGAATAAAGAACATTTGTTAATTTTGCAAATGCCTATTTCAGAAATAAATTTTCATTGCAATTAAAGATAACAAATTGCTGTTATAAATTATTGTTTACTTAGGTCATAAAAAGAACTGTGAAACTCTATCGACCAACGCTGATTGATTTATAACTGAAAATGTTATTAATATTGTCACATGTATGCATCATTGGCTATTACAATAATAATTACTCAAATTTATAGTGGAATATCGTTTACTACTTAAATTAAAGGTGAAAATTAAATATCCATTGCTGCGTGTTTAAATCAAATACAAAGAAAATAAATCACAAGAGATTTTTATTTCATGAATATATCTAATAGAAATGATTGAAATTTTTACGAGCTAAAACGTTAACGATAAGATTTTTTTGTGTTCGATTATTCAAGAAACCATTTATTTATTTTTTTTAAATAAATAAGTCGTATTCATGGTATAATAACAAATAAGAACTCTTTGAACCCAATCAAAAAGAAAACAGTAATAAACGAAAACAAGTCTTACAAGAGGATTATTAAATCTACTATAATAATAAAACGCCTTAGCGGCCCATTTCAATTGTCAACAAGAACCACACATCCAAATTATGAAGTTGGCCCTGTAGTACCATGATCCGGTACTATAGAAACCGGAACACCGTAACTACGCCATCTGCAGTAGAGTCATTCAAACTGCCGGCCCTTCGCCTTCCTTCGCCTCGCACCGTTTCTTTCTTTTTGTTGTTTCGGGACATCAGCTGTGGCGTGTGTTTGGAGGTAGAGAGAGAGAGGGGCACGCTTCTTCTTGCAACCCCTCTGCACACATAAGTATACGGCTTGTCTACTCTGTCATTCTACTCCATAATGTTAAATCGTGTGTTACCGCTGTGTTTTTAATCGAAGCTGACAGAATGCCTTGAAAGTTAATAATCGTAATGCAGTTCTCAGATACGTTATCACCTGTGTTTTTTGATAGTGCATCAGTGAAATTCGTGTGAAACGCTCAAATTCAAACCCAACGTACGCGTATCAATGAGTGCGTCGAACGAATATTTACTCGATAAATAATTAGTTCTGCGATCGAATAAAAGACACATCATGCCGTTCACAACTGACAACGTCGCTCAGCAGATACAGGTAAAATTTGTTTGCTAGTTTTTGTTGGTGTTTATTTGGAATCTGAAATAAAAAAAAGGTAGCATCAACGCCGACTGGCGGTCGAGCGGTAATATCTCTCTGCGTGCCAAAGGCACGCACGGAAGCCGCGCTCTCCGCCATATAAAAATGCATTTATATATACGGCCAATTCCACAAAAAAACTGCCATAACTTCGTTCGGGTTTTGGCAAATTAAAAACTCGGGGTTACGCTCGAAATTATTATATTTTCTCAATCTACAACACTAATAGAACCTAAAAACACTAGTGCCCCACGCCGCGTAATCTTGTGACACCCTTTTTTTTGGACTTGGAAGTCTTGAAACGGTCAAAAAATAATACACTAAATTCCATAGTTTTTTGGAATTTGATAAAAAATGAAAAAAGATAGCGTTAATCTGACTTCAGAATCGAATTCTACTCCTCAAAATACATCGAAAACCGTATTTTGTTTTTTTATCTACTCGAAATTTCGACGCTTGTAGAGCTTTTTAAACTACAACAATGCATAAAAAGTAAAAAAAAAACTAATCAAATGGCAAATCTGGCACGTTCCATCAATTTTGTGTGTTTTCAGAGCTCTACAAGGATCGAAATTTCGAGTAGAAAAAAAATAAAATATGGTTTCCGGCGTATTTTGAGCCGGGGAATTTGATTCTGAAGTTCAATTAATGCTATCATTTTGCCTTCCTTATTAAAATCGAAAAAAATCATAAGAAACCAGAAAAGCTCAGATTTTCATTTTTATCGATGCCAGAGTTCTCACGTGATTTTAACACTGTCACAAGCAAAAAAGGGGTAGTCACATGAAAGGAGCGGCTGGGCAAGAGCATTACGAAACTTTTGATGCCCCGTAGAATCACGTAACCCTAAAATTGAGAGCGTACCCTCAGTTTGAATATTTCAAAAAACGTTGCCGAATTAAGGCACTTTTTTGTGGAATTGGTCATACATACGTTTTCGTGCGTTTCGTTCTCATTATTATGAATGAAAATATAAGGATATATATTTATTTTTTTACGAACCACTAACATTTTTATGTTTATCATTTTCATCAACTTTAAAATTATTTATGTCCTATGTGTATATTTTTATTTATTTCTGCACATGTTCGTACATAAAAATAAATTTTCTGTATTTTATTAGATAAAAATCTGAAGATTATTAAAAAGTTTAATGAAATCGAAAATATGCACGGAGAAGCGTCTCATTATTAGATCTCATTTATCTCAACTTTCTGTGAATAGATAGATTTTGTCTGATACATAACGTCGGTAAAAAAAAAGAATTCGTTAATTTTTCTAGGAGAGATTAAAACACGTAAATTCGTTAGTTCACGAAATCGAAGATGCACGAAAGCGCTCTGAATATGGCCTAGAAAATATCGAAAAAATCCAAGAGGAAATTAATGTCGAAGAGGAATTGAGCTCCGTCGATCAAAGAAAGTTAAAGTTTATTTACACCAGAGCGGTAGGCGACGCTAAGCAAGAAGAAGAGCTGTTGAGAGATGCATTGGATAAAATCGAGGATATCAGATCGATTATTAATCAACGTAGATTACAGGTAATTGTTTGGATAAGTCAACAAAGAAAATTTTTTATTTGCATAATATTCGTTTAAATAACGCCGTGCGTAGTAATTTTAATAAATCCGTTATAACATTGTAGGCTCGAAACGCTGGGAACAAAGAAGCTATTAGACGTGGAACTTTAATGAAAATGCTACAAGTTACTGCTCAAACATTACCGCTTTACATAAGTAAGGTACCCGGTGAGGAGCCACCACCTCTCTGCGGAGCTATCCCAGCAAAATCATCTCACGTAGCCAAGGTAAAATGTGTATTTGCATTCTTTTTTTTCTTCTTTTTTTTTTTGCTTTAGAGCGTAACGGCGGCGCTGTGATTGTACATTCCATTATTAGCGTTGCGAACGTGTAATTTAATTTTGAAAATATAGATATTTCGATTATTATGCATCGTCGATTCATCGATTTTCGTATTATAAATTGATAGATGGGTGACATGGTAGCTGCATTCGTCAAAAACTCGGAAGAGGAAGAAAATTGGATTTTAGCCGAAGTCATAAGTTACAATCACACGACGAGCAAATACGAGATTGACGACGTGGATGAAGAGGAAAAACAGAAATATACAGTATCGAGACGACGTGTTATACCTTTGCCTCTTATGAGGGCAAATCCTGAAACTGATTCTCATGCTCTGTTTCCGGCTGGTTTAACAGGTAATGTATATCTATTTTCTCTCGAAATTTATAACGACACTCCGATAGCGCGATATTTATGAAATATATGATTATTTTCAGTTATGGCTTTGTATCCACAAACAACATGCTTCTATAAAGCCAAAATTCATTCGGAGCCCGCGACAGCGCAGGAAGATTATGAGGTATTGTTTGAAGACGAAACAAATGCTGACGGATACTCAGCACCTCTGAAAGTGCCTCAACGCTACATCATTTCGAACAAAGAAGGAAAGAAGAGAAATAAACGAAGTCGTTGCTGAAATTTTTGTAGTGAATTATAGTTGAATTGTGCGTTTCTTATTTAAAACTTTCTTTTTTTTTGGAAGTAACTAGACAACTTTTTATTTTATATGCTTATTTATTTATTTCATTTTTGTCACGAGATATAATTTACGTGTGACTTAACTCAATTATTTATTACTAATTTCTACTGATTATTTAAGTTTTTCTATAACCTTTGATAACATCTATTGATTTTTATTTTGCCAACAAAAATGTTCCGCAATGGACCTAAAATAGTGAAAATAGGCCAAGTTTAGTTTAAGCAATAAAGTATTTGAAAGTATTATACAATGTAAATAAGATTGACTGAAAAATATTTTTACCGATATGCTTATTAAATTTTTCGTAAACAACATTACGTTTAATAAAACCTTTATATCAATCAGATCTGTTATTTCAATAGAAATTTATTTCAAACTAACATGACTATTATTACAATAATTTCTAATTTTCAAATCTCGTGAAACAGCTTGCAATAATCGATTAAATAATATCCCGCAAAAAAATAATCGTGTCAGCGAGCCGCAGCCCTTCGGTTGTCGTGTAGCTTTGTTATTAATCGACTAATTACCGCGGTGACATTAGCATAGCCACTGGCGTCGAGCCAAGCGTGTTACGCGGGATTTACGTTGTTGCAGAGGTGCGCCACATCGCAGCCTCTTAATTTTGCACGCGGATGACGATTTATCGAAGCTGCCGTAATTTGAATTTTCTAGCTTCGGCATTTACGGGTGATTTCACGAGTCGACGATGCAGGAATTAGTTATACGCCCTTGTTTTGCTAATAGGATAGGTGTGCGAGGTGTTGAGTGCAACGTATATGGATCGTGATTTGAATGTTTTGCGCATAGGAGAAATAGAATTTTGATTTATTGACGTTAGGTGTGTGCTTGATATTCAAGTGATTTGTATGTACTGATGATTTAAATGAAAGGGAGTTATTGCCTGCAAATAGGTGTAATTTTGACTAAAATTTGATAAAATTTTTCCTAATCTTTGATTGATTGTAATCTCTGAGTAACGCTAGTGAATACATTATTTATTAATGGAGTGGTGAATTTTATTCTACATAAAATATGAATGAATGATTCTAATGATGGACGAAGTAAATTGTAATTAAAAAACTCTACTGACTGGCCCGTCAATCCATATCTTTATTAAATTAATATTGCAACATTTCGGCTATTCTGAGAATGAAAATTCTCCAGCCCTCCTCAGGCAAAAGGTGGTAACGTCAACGTAGTCGAACATATATGTTACCACCTCTTGCCTGAGGAGAGCTGGAGAATTTTCATTCTCAGAACAGCCGAAACGTTGCAATATTAATTTAATAAAAATATAGATTGATGGAACAGTGACTAGAGTTGTTTAATTATAACTAAATAAAAGATGTTAATAATTCGAAGCAAAAAAAATCGATCTTTTATTTATCAAACCAGGCATGCTTGTATCACTTTTATTCAACTTACAACATACTCAACTTGAAAAACAAGCTCGGATCGTTGGCAGCGTAAAACCAACACAGCCTCAATAAAAATCATCATCGATCAAACAAATCGATCGGGTTACCCGAGCAAATCGCCCCATCGGGCAATTCGAAACAACGCACACGAGAGAAAAAAGAACGGCAGCAAATGCCAAAAGTGCGTAGGATAGCAACGATAAAAAAAAAACCCTCATAACACATTAGTCGCGAGAGTCTTGCGGTGGAACAAACGTCGTCGAAAGCTGCATGAGCAGCAGCAGCAGACGCGTTTCGGGAAACCGTTACGCGCGGCGACGACCGATTAATGTCCATTGGAATTTCCAATCACGCCGCCCGATTACGGCGATTGATTGAGCTACGTGCTCGCAATGCTTGAGCTGCGCAGGTGCCGCCACAGCCACCGATGTTGCTTGTGTTTTTTTATTTTGTCGTTTTTGTTGCTTATTTTTTTATTTTATTTTTGGTTTCTCTATGTTACGTGCCGCGATGCAAATTAACCTTTTTTCCCCTTCCTTTTCATCGTGGAGATATGCCACGAGGTTTGAGTTGAGTGTCATTGAGTGTTGAATTATAATTTGTACGATTAGGTTGGATTTTTGCATTCGCTGTATGCTGGTGTAATGCATGGTATTGCACTTTGGAGAAAAGACTTGCGGGACTTGGTAATATATAGAGATATGCTGCAAATGTCAATGTTCCCGAAAGATTTTTATTCATAAATGGAATGCAAATTTAAAAGGAATCAGACAGTTATTTCGACATGTTTTTGAAAAGTCTTGTCCAAATATATTTTATTGTATTTTTTTTTACATATTTGTCAAATTTTGTATATAAATTTCATCGAAGCATTTTCATGAGTGTTTCGTTTTTTTTTTTTCATTATTATCCAGAAAGAAACTTTTGACGAATTTGTCATCACTTATACATATCTTCCTGTAGTTCAATTAAAATCACCAAACATTTATCAAAACTCAAATAAAAGAAAAAATAATCTCGAAAAAATCCAATAAATCTTGTAAAAACAGTGAGGCAGCTAAAATCCAATCCAATCAATCTTCCCTCGACTGTAGCACAATCAGCGGCACTTGTGGCTATATACGCCCGCGCTCGCAGATGCTATAGCTCTGTATCTTACACGGGTAGCAGGCTACACGGGTATCCCATTTCCGAGCTGCCTGCTTCAGCTGCAGAGAGCGCGACGAAGCATCTTGTAGCTCACACCCGATAACGCAATCTCCACCACCTCCTCCTCCTCCTCCTCGCGCTTGCATTTGTTCGTGAGCCTATGCTCCCTGTTCAGCTTCTTTCTTTTTTTACCTTTTTTGTCATTTTGAGTTTTTGGTTTCGAAGGTTTCTTTTTTTTTGGAGCGTAATTGTTGCAAATTAAGAAATTCGGTAAAGGGTTTCGTGTAAATAGGTCTATAATTGCTGTAGTGATAAATCGATCGATAATTAAATTCAGTGTTTATAATCGTTAAGTTTTTTTAGGCTAAAGGTCAAAAAAAAAAGCTTGAATGAAAACGAATAAAATCAAAAAACCTTTCATAATACTCTTCAAAACCACATCTATTTCACTTCAGTAACCACCAAAAAAACTTTCAATTTCGAACATGCCAAAACGACACCTATCGTACAACAAGAAAACTTCAACTTTTAACACTCCTACCTCTCCATTCCCAACGTTATTAGCCACCAGGATCCACGCGGCTAATCGGAGAGGCTTTATCTCACGCGAGTGCGATATATATTCACCGCGCGCTTTCAACCTTCTTTGATGCGCCTCTGACGCGGTTGCTGCACACCACGACTATTTAGATAGCGCGGCGCGCTCCGGAGCTCCGCGAGTGCGAGATTAGGTCCAAAGAGCTTTTGCCGAAAGTTTATCTGCGGCAGTTGAGCGCCGGCACGCGGGAGAGGATATGTGTCGGCACGAAAATTTCAAATTGGCTCTCGAGATTGCCTATCGCGACGTGCGCTTATCGACAAGGATATTCGATGTGTAATTGAATGGCTTTTCGATTGCTGTAAACTACATCCTCTTTTGACTTTGATAAGACGTATATGTATATTGGAGTTTCGATGCTTGCAGGTGGAAATAATTCCACCGATTTCTAGAGATTCGAGTGTGATGGTGGTTTTCAATGGATATTTTCAAAAGTTTGCTACTGAAATTATTTTTTATTTTGCGTATTACAATTTTTATGTTTAGAAAATAAAATCAACGTCCATTTCAATTGTATTGTACGATAGGTGTCGTTGTGGCAAGCTCGCATTTGGTAAATTTTTTTATATGATAAGAGATAAAATAGTAGCAGTTAATGTCTTATTTGAAATATGCTGAATGAAAATTTTTTCTTGATAATTTTGAATCTCGTCTGATTATTTATATAGTATATATAATCGTTATGTATATCGTAATCACTGATTTTCAGCCTACCATAAAATTCAATCTTTTCAACACATCCACGAACCAACAAAAACAAAATCCTCGCAAGACACGTAAAATAATTTGCCACAACAGCGGGTAACCCGTTAACATTAGCTTAGTGTCTATAGCTAAAAGCAAAAGCCTATATAGCTTGAGCTTAATTACAAGCGTGCGCGCGCGCGAGAGAGCGAGTGGTGTTGCGCGCATATTTAAACACGTATAGGCTACCACCTATGACCCTTCGCCTCTCTCTCTCTCTCTCTCTCTCTCTCTCTCGAATGTAACAGTAAAACCGGCTTTTAAGCATTCTATGGACAAGTCGACCTTTTCGGACTTTACGCGGCCAATTAAATCGGGGGAGGCCGATGTTACGCGGCTTTTACGTATATACGTGCCACACAATACGCGCTGGTCTTTACCTATTTAGAGGCCTGTTTTATATGTTCGACCAAACGAGGTGCCGGGTAGACGATGTTTCGACGCTGTTGGGTATCTTTTGCTTTTATGGCGATTAATTGATAGACACTCGCTCTTTCTCTCTCTCTCTCTCTCTCTCTTGCCTATCGTCGCAGTATACCCTGTTGTAGGCTACAAAGTGGTATAAAATACGAATTGATTTTTGTAGTTAGCCGAAGGTATGCGTGTAGAAAGTAACCATTACGTTAATGCGCGATGTAAGGGAAAAAAAACAGACGAAATTTTCAAAGTATTCGAGAGGCAAAAATTTTCTATCTTTTTTCTAATTAAATAAAAGCATTTAAACTTTGAGAAACTCATTAATTAAAGAATGTATCGAGAGAACGAAACAACTTCTTCAAAAATGCCATGAAAGTACTGTTGCGAAGAGCGAGAAAAGAAAAAAACGCTATAATTTTTTTGTTTTGTTTTTACAGCTGACGACGCTTTATTCGTATAAACCCAAGTAAGCCGGTGGAAAAAAAAATTGAAGAATGAGAAATCTTAAACGCTGCACTTATCATAATCGGGCCAACGAAAAACTCGCGTGCGCGCAAATAATGTGTAACTGTCGCGCCTTGCAATCTTTCGCCGAAACGTGCTCTCCTTCTCTCTTTTTTTTTTACCGAAAAATTCATCTTGGGGACGCGAGGACTTGAACGACGAATAAGGAGCTTTCATCAGCAGGTGTGTCGAGAAATAAAAGAAAAAAAAAAAGGAACGAGAGCTGTCGTGAAGTGACATTCCGCTCGTCTTGATGAATTAAATTTTGGTGTCGTTCATCTCGCGGAAAAAGTTGCATATATTGATTTTGCAAGTAAAAAAGCTGAATATTGATTAATTGCTTTTCGATAATGGCCGATTCCGAAAACTTTGTTCGCTACATTGAACATTTTGAAAGAACAGCTTTTTTCTTAAGCGCAAATTTCTTTTCTTATTTCCACGTCATGTTCGGCAATGGTATTTATACTTTGATACTTATTTCTGATTTATGAGCGTGTTTTTTGTCGACAGATGAGTTTGCATATTTGAATACAAAAAAATATTAAAACCTTCAATTAATCTCGTTAACACTGTCGATCTTATTGTTGTCGGCTATGTGTCAAGCGTAACAAAGTACGATACGATTTGACATTGATGTGAATACGTGCTTATTAAATTTGATCTTCCACTTGATTAAACGTTTCATTATTATAACGATACTAATTGTATTCACAACTTTTATTAACTTTGCAATTTCCTACAATTTGCTATCTTACGAATTTTTAATTATCATTTGAATATCAAACTTCAAAATCAAATATTGAAAATAGTAACTTGCGATTATATATTCTGTACTATATTCTGTGCATGTAAAAGATTTATGGTGCGAAAGATCTTGATAGCGCGAACATTTTATCTAATTTGATAAGCTTGAATAACATGATTTGGATGCGAATGTAAAATTCTATAGTAATCACGCAGACATCATAGGAAAATGATGTGGTCACCGGCAAACAATACGATACACTGTGCTAATAATCCATCGCTAGCAGAATGTCAACCAGCTGCATTAGCTTTTCTATCTTTTCTCGTACAATATTTTGGATATTCTCATGACCAGCATTTCACGGATTCTAAAAAATTCGATGAAGAGCAAGATACTGCCTATGATTTCATTATTGTAGGAGCAGGCAGTGCCGGCTGTGTACTTGCTAATCGTTTGAGTGAAATTGAACATTGGAAGGTAATAAATCGATGAAACATTAATTAGACAACCGATCTTATTAATCTACAGGTAACAATATTTTTTATTTATAGATTTTATTACTAGAAGCTGGAGACGAAGAACCAGTCGTAGCGGATGTTCCTGCGATGAGTATGTCGGGAAGTAGCATTGATTATGGATATCGAACACAACCGGAACCATTTGCTTGCTCTACTAATAAAAATAAATCATGTTCTTGGCCTCGTGGAAAAACAATGGGTGGCAGCTCTTCTATCAATGGCATGGTGTATGTTCGAGGTTCGAAGCAAGACTATGATGACTGGGCAAATTTTGGCAACCCTGGATGGAGTTATGAGAATATTTTACCATATTACAAAAAATCAGAAGATCTCAGAATATCAAAGGTACGATATTTGATTTTGTAGTGATATATATCATTATTAAATTTAATAGCGAAGGAAGTAACAAAAAATGCGAAGTATTCAATTTTGTCGATGTGGCATTTTTATTTTAAATCAAAAGAACAACTTTTTGAAACCTTAACTTAATGTGCATATTTTCACTCAAGATTGAATCTGAAAATCCAGAATATCATGGAATTGGGGGACCTTTGATTGTTGATTACTTTCCTGTCAAAGACAAGAATATTGATACGGTCTTAAACGGTTGGAAAGAACTTGGACTAAAAGAAATTGACTACAATGCTGAAAATACAATGATCGGTACGGCAAGAGTGCAATATACAACAATCCATGGAGCAAGACAAAGTGCCAATGGTGCCTACATTCGATCCATCCGAGGACGTAGAAAGAATTTGACTATTCAAACCAATGCCCAAGTCACTAGAGTCATTATCGACCATAAAACAAAAAAAGCACTGGGCATCGAATACGTGTCTGGAGATAAAGTCACGAAAAGAATATATGTAAAAAAAGAGGTTATAATATCGGCAGGCGCTATCGATTCTCCGAAATTATTAATGCTTTCCGGAATTGGTCCGGCCGATGAACTCCACGAAGCTAAAATTCACATGATCAAAGAATTAGCCGTCGGAAAAAATCTTCAAGATCACTTGAATGTTCAAGCTACATTATTCCATTTGAATGAAAACCGGTCGATTACCCGTAATTATGAAGATGCCCAGAATGATTTGGTGTACTGGATGAGTAGTCACGAAGGTTTTGTATCTAAGCTAGGAATTTTTGAAACAACAACATTTTTCCAGACACAGTATGAAAACAAATCTGATGTTCCTGATATACAAGTATTTTTTCAATATTCATTTGATGAATCTGTAGATAAGCCCTTCATGCCCAAGGTATACTGCAATCATGGAGTGCTGATAGTGAGCTTGTTGAATCCCAAAAGCCGAGGAGAAATAAAGTTAAACAAAACCAATCCCAATTTCGGCCCACCTCTCATCTATGCTAATTATTTGACTGATAAGGGTGATATCAAAACAATTATCGCTGGGCTTCAGAAAGCGCGAAAAATATTCAATACGAAGTCATTCAAAAAAGCTGGATTTTTTGAGAAACCACAAGCAGGCTGTGAAAATTATGTTTACGACAGTTACGATTATTGGTATTGTGTTATTCAGCGTTACACTTCAACAACATATCATCCTGTTGGAACATGCAAGATGGGACCAAAAGGTGATCCTACAGCTGTCGTCGATTCGAATTTGAAGGTTTACGGAATTGAAAACCTAAGAGTGATCGATGCATCGATCATGCCGGTGATTGTTCGTGGTAATACAAATGCGCCAACAGTTATGATTGCTGAAAAGGGAAGTGATATGATCAAACAAAAGTGGTTGTAAATAAATGTAAAACTCAATTTGCAATTGTTATACAGTTTTATGCGATTCAATAAAAAAAAAGCAAAAATATCTTTTCATGAACAAATCATTTGAGTAATATATATTAAGTGTTTTAGCTATAATTAAGCAGTTTTCGATAAGCACTTACGTTCTTATATTTTCTTTACAGATTCATACGGTAAATATTATTAATTAGTCATAATAATACGTCACTGATACAGTTGCGCATTCATTGTACTGAAATATTAACGTTTATACTGCTTTGTAACGCTGCTGACACCCATCTCATTCATTTAAAGATTGCTCATTTCTAGAATGAGCACATGATTGTAGAAAAGTATTTGAATCATGTGAACCAATGGAAAAAAACTTTCTCTGTGACGACCCAATAGAATGTCATCTCCATCACGTCAAGTGACGTATAAGGCAAGAACGACGGGCGTTGTAAAATGTAAATTGTGTGCGTCAATATGGGCCGCCCCCTGTATATGGTCGAGTATGTCATCGATACGTTTCGATCGCAACTTCCCCCAAGTCCTTTATGGATCTGTGAGAAACTTTCTGCGTTTATTACGTTTTTTTTTGTAACTGTCTGAAAAAAAAACTTAGCTGCTGTTCTTAATTTTTCAGAATTATATATTCGTATTCTTTTTCATGAAACAATGATCTTTAGTTTGCAAGCAAAAAAATAAAAATTCTCATCCCGTGACAGTAATCCCTGCAAGCATGAAACTTTTCTTTTCACCAATTTTAACATTCGAAATATTTTTGAATAGCTATACTATATTTTAACCTCCGAATGATTCAAACGCATACATATAACAAATAAATTGTAAAGTCATCTAGTGCTTATCGTATAAGCAAACATTCTAAACCAAAATGTAATTATTGAGTTGTTAACCTTCGAATCTCAACCAAAAAAAGGTCGATCATTAGCATAATATATTTCCCTCGTATAATTTCAAGAAAAATCCATCTTCGCACGGCGCGCGTCTCATGATTTACCTATACACGTAAGTGACCGCCGTGCAGGAGAAAAACAGACCTCACGCGCGTTTTATTCATATTATAATCCACGCGAGCTCTCGCTTTACACACACCATACATCATCCACCGCTTCCGAGTGCATAAACAGCCTATGCGTTGCGCGCGCGACTATGTAAATACATCCGGATTGGCTTGCACACGTTGTAACTCACTGTATATACCACCATAGCGAGTCTGTCAATCTTCTCCTCGCAACGTTAATAATTGTTTATTCTTCATACCGATTTCTTTATTTTTTTTTTTTTTTTTTGGGCTGACTTGTTTACGATTATCGCTTCGCGGTAGTTTAACAAAAGATCGAGTTAGCGGCAGAATAAGTTTGGATTAGCGGTAGCTCGCGTGTGGGTTTTGTCGCTATGGAGTGTCAAAGAGGTTTTCTTTGAGAGGTGTATTTTTTCTTCTTCGATTTTTGCAGGAACGAAAGCCTGAAGAGCATTACTTTGTTGAATCTTATTTACAGCGAAGTGTCGGCATTTAAAGTACAAGCAATGATTATTTATTTCTTTTTTTTTTGCGAACAAATCGACTGCACTTTGAATATAGATTGAAAATGATCAAAACTGGCTAATAACAACTCTGCTGGAAAACGCGAAAATTACAGTAATAGCACTGTGTGCGTACGGTATTGCCGCCATTAGTAGATCAACATAGTGTATTAAATTAAATTACAGTCATTACAGCGTTATTCGCAGTCTCGGACTCTCCTCTCGCATGCGGCTACTAAGTGTAATCGAGGAAGTGCGTGCAAAACTTAGTGTGTAATAGTGTATGTGAAATTAAGGTAGTTCTTCGCATGATTTAGTCATTTCCTCTATCCGCGTGTGAGTAAATCGGTTGGAAAAAACTTTCTTTTTTTGACGTATTATCCGAACAACCATATTTTCTAATGCCATTTATTGTTCGAGAAAGTTATCGTGAATTTATTAGCAGCGACTTGTAAACGTCAATCCTCGAATTTTGCTTACATCAAAATTCAATCGAACGCTTCGCACGCAGATGAAATAAATCGTCCGAAAATTCCGCTAATCCAGCGAATTCGCACTGAGAAAGTGCAATACACGCGTGCGGAAGAATCGTTTTTCATGCCGAAGTCTCGGCGGTATTGCAATTTATATATCACCGATGAAAACCGGAATTCTCTTTTCAGCGCGAGATCTGACTTCTTTTATTTCATTGAAATGGCTGTGAAGGGAGATTTTTTTTTTCTCTCTCTCCGTAGTCGTGAAACTGCAGAGGTGACCCAGTTCAATGGAGTGAGGGGGTTCGATTTCAAATTTTATTGGATGTTTACGCTTTTACGTTTGACAGATTGATTGACAACGGCTTGCCGGCTTACATTTCATTTTCTAAATTACTGGAAAATTCATCACCGCAAAAAGTTGTTTCTGTCGCGATGTGTATGAAACTCATGCGATGTTAGCGTTGGATGTGAAGCTTGTAAAAATGGTATTTCGACGTTTAAGGTATACCGATAGATGGCGAATATCGATTTACTTGCCAAATTAAGATTCAATGGAAATTGTCAATTTTAGTGGGTTCACTTTATATAATACGTTCAATACAAAAAGTGGTATTTATTTTGAATAGTCTTTTGCGGACCATTTATTTATAAATATATATGCGAATGAAAACTTACCAAACAATCACACTTATAATATTTGACGTTACGTAGAAAGATCGACATACCTGAAATCAAACAAAGGAAATCATCGATCAATATAATTCGCGTTCAAAAATCAGATTGAAAGAAAAAAATCTATTCACGCTAAAAATACACATACGAGAGAGAAAGAGCAAACACCTGCAAGCACGCGGCGCGGTAGGATCGATAAATCGGGGTATAGGAATTCGCAGTTTGCAGCAAAAGAGGAAGAAAAAGGAGATGTAGATTCTCATGGTCGCGCGCGCCCGCGGTACTCTGCATGTTCGCGCCCATGGGGCGGCTGCTGCTGCTGCTGCCTCGCAGTTCGTCTTCGTCAGCGTTGCCAACAGCCGGAGAGAGAGAGAGAGAGAGACAACGGCGCGGCTTCCTTTTCTCTTGTCATTAAAAGCTTCTCGCACCGCTGCAGCCGCCGCCGGCTACCGATCACTCTATATATATTTTTTTTTTTGCTTTTTCTACGTCTTCGACGCGATCGATCTTTTATTTCTGATGGTTTATTGAGGCTTGATTGAGGCTTAATTGGGTGGGTGCTCTCTTCGATGGTCTATTGCGTGCAAATGCCATCTCGATCGTTGTCTATTTGCTTTTGCCTCGCGTTCGTCGACGTTACGGTCGTATTATTATCGCGCGATTGGTTGAGCCAGAGATGTATCCAAGGTGAACTGGTGTGATTGTGTGGTTTTGATGATTTTTTTTTGTAGATGAATTTTTATATTTTGGAGTATTGTGAATTACGAATAAGAATAATTGTTTGATCATTGGAAAATCGCAAACTCTGCGTATGAAACTCGTTTTCTGAAGCTTACAAAGTTGACGTTCCAAATTTTTTTCTCAAAGCGTTTTTCGCATATTAGTACTTATATTTATAAGCAGATTTCTTAAAAGTGCTGATAGTGAATTATTGCAAAAAAATTCTGGTATAAATTTACACTAGGTGTCATGATTGTCCTAAATATGGTTTTTTGTATTTTTGAATATTATAAATTATAATCTCTAGAACATTCAAAAATTCAAAATTATTTTGCATTGTCTCAAAAACAAGTTTTTTTTTAAAGCTTGCAAAGTTGATACTAGTCGGCGCTCAAAATTTTTATCCCTATATGTTTTGTGTACATTAGTATTTATCTAAGTTTAGATTTTTTGAAATTGCTAATTGTGAATTACTGAAAGAAAACTTCAATATGAATATTACGGATATCATGCCTGTGTCAACTCAAATTCAATTCAAAATTTACAACAAACCCCCCCCCCCCCCCAAAAAAACAGCCATTAAAATGTAAAATAACAACCATTAAAATGTAACCACACAATCGCCAACATCATCCCACCGAAGTAATTTCCAATTGCGTACATCGCCAAAGTAGCTAAATCTCTCGAACTCGCAACCCGTGCCGTCGTCGCGTCGTTGTAAATATAAATCGGGCGCGCTCTCGATATAATTTCGCGGTCGGTAAAGGTACACACAGCCGAGGCGGAAAATAATTAGACACTTTCACCAATGGTTGTACGCGCGGACGGCGAGTGGTTAAATAACGAGGATCTGCGCTTTTATATGCTTATCTGCGAAAAAAAAAAGCGCGCGCCTTACCGAATTGCCGCGCGTGTGATATAATGCCACTGCGAGCTATATACGCGAGCAAACGAGAAAAAGGATTGAGATTAGACGTTTTCGTGGGCGCGCCTTTTGTTTATTCCCTTCGTTAATCGCTGTTTTTCGTTCTTTTTTTTTTGGTTTTCTTTTCGAGGGTTTTAACTTACGATTATTATCGCGTTCGTCGCTTGTATTCGTTACACGAAACTTTCACGTTTTTCGTCGACTGAATTACGCGTCTAATTAGACAGAGAAAATTAGTGACGAACGATTTTCAAAATCAGATAGTATAATGATCGATGATGATTACTGAAAATCAGAAAAAGAAACAGAGATCGATCATAATGTATTCTTCAAAGGAGAACATACATATACGAGAAGGCAAAACTACAAGATAAACTGAAATATACGGTAGAGAGTGGGTATATACATCGAGAGCTACCGGTCTTGAGAAAGAGAGCTGCCGGGCATCTATATACTATATACTACTACTACGATGATGCAGTGCCGCGATATTGAGTCCATATCCATTGGCGTAAATTGCAACGCCGAGCTTATACTATATACTTGCTATATGGGACTATGCTTTTGCGGTGCGTGATAAAACGATGTCGAAAGGATTTTCACACCTTTTGCGAGATGCGATCGCGATGATGAATTATATATATATATTGGGCGACGAACTTATCGATATCTATATACGTGCACATGCACGTGCGTGACAATGAAGTATTGTTTTTTTTAACTGATGATGGATTTGCAATAGCGGTTTGCTGTGCGTGTAATTCTATTGTTTGTGAATATTATATTTTTTCAAATTTTTTCATGTATGACAATTGAGTGCATGATGAATGTTTCAGAATTATGTATCTAGCTGGCACTGTTTACTTGTAAGTCCTAGACGTAAAATAGACTTTCAAAGATATAAGTGCGATGACTTCAGAAATACTCGTTACACAGTAATTTGATTTTCCTTTCTTGATTTGAATGAATGTTTGAAAAAAATGTGAATTATATACACAGTATAATCATAAACAAATATGAAGCATTACACGTAGAGTTATTAAAAAATCATCGTGACGAATCACTAGTAATTTTATTACGATACGGCCTTAGGCATCAATTTTTCTATATATCCTCGTGATCGACATTTTCATTGCTTCGTCAATATAATAATCGTGCCTCTCGTAATATCGAGAGCATGTATTGCACGTCTCGGTTGCAGATGACGTCGTTTAATGAAAATTTGTGTAATGATCCACGTTGCTCTCACCATCGATTAGTCTCCGACGTCTTCAATTGAAACAACACCGCGACCGAAAGTGTTCGTAACGATGTAATTTAGATTTTCAAGAGAGAGAGAAAGAAAAAAACCGTTAATGACGCGTTCTATATATATATA
>JAWWMK010000366.1:0-37743 GCA_035047105.1 Galeopsomyia nigrocyanea
CACACACACACACACACACACACACACACACACACACACACACACACACACACACACACACACACACATACACAGTATAGATCTCGGCGCGTGAATAAGACGCTGCAGAGAAAAAAAAACGAATATATTACACCTATATGTATATTCTCGCTCGCTCGCGGGGGTAAACGATATCCCATTAGTGAGTCTTGGGCGTACCCCGGGGGCGAAATCAATTTTCCTTTAAGAGACCGTTAAATTCTGCGGGGAGTGCAGCTGTTTTTTTTTAGAGCGTCTTTCTTTCAGCTTCGCCGACGTTCCTATTCTCTCGTTGCGGACCCTCGGACCCCTTACAAGTAGGTATAAGAAACTCTCTCTCTTTCTCTCTCTCTCTCGCGCAAAGAAAGAAAAGCTGATGCCTCAATCCACTGGTCGGCCGCATCGTGGGCCACGTGTCACAAATCCGCTAGCCGCAGAGTCAAACCTCGGAAAATCCGCGCGGACAATGCGGCAAAAATTGCCTGGCGAGAAAAATTAGTGAAAGTTTGCCGAAAGCTACTGGAGAGAGTTCTCAAAATTTTCGTTAGCAGCTACTGACTGATTTTCGAGAGTCATCGAGGGACCGACTACTGGTTGTAAATAATGTTTTGTCTGAGAAACAGTGCAGCGAGAAATGGGCCCTTCAGTGAAAGTTCTAACTATGTACCTTAAATTTCGAAAATTTATGCGTCGAGGGTTTGACGTAACTAATAAAATTACTAAAAAAAATTTAGGAATGGTTGGGATAGAGATGCCCATTGACAATAAATTTTTTTAAATTACAAAAGGGACCGGTGATAACTATATCCACCGATTCGGGACTATAATTTGTAAAAGAAAAAGTACCTTGGAAAGGCTACGCCTCTATGCCATTACAATGCATTCAAATCCTTATAGATCCAGTAATAAATTCAAGAATATTTTTCAGGATAATCACATTTATTTCCCTTAATCTCCAAACTTATAGCTAGGAAAACTAAAAATGTAGGTTTTATAGAAAAGCCGCAGCGGTTTAACCAAGACAAGAAGTAAAAAAAAAAAGAATCACCGAAAACTAGTTGTCGAGACACTGAGAACCAGCCAGATAAAGATTGGTTGGGAATGCACTTCTCATAGCTTTTCCCTACTTATAGAGATGTCTATAGCCGCATGGCACAGAGGGACGGGGCTTTCACACACAGAGAGAGAAAACTGTATAGTAGTGACCTCGTGCAGAGCATCGGCTTTTGCCGAGCGAAAAAAAAAAAAGAGAAAAGAGAAAGAATAAGAAAAGGACCTTTTTCTATCCCTGAAAATGCGTCGCTCATCGGTGAAAAGCAAACAATTTATATTGCTGGCTCCGAGGCGTTTAATCGGGCCATTCGAGCGAGACACACGCGGGGTTATACCTGCCGAGTTTTCTCACACTCGCCAAAAAGACCCCGATGCTGTGTGGGACGTGTTTTGGAATTAATGATTTTCCTCTCTTGTAGCTTTCTTTTTTCTCCTGACCATACGACCGCGAGTAAAATCGATTTTTGCCGCTTCCGTACGTCGTCGTCGTCGTCGCGCGCGGGTGGATCTACAAATATTGATTTTCTTTTTTTTAACCTTCGGGGGGGCGATTCTTTTGATCGCTACCGACTGATATTTCACTCATGCGCTAATGATCACTAAATAAAACCTTCTTTTTACGTAATAATAAACATCGCCTCCTTCCATCTTATCTTCGTTGAGAAGGTTTTTGTATCGGTTTAACGTGTAGATATAGCTTTATCAGTTTCAAAATCGTTTCTAGATCCTCTACTGTTTTCATAGATAGCTATTGTGAGATGAGCTAACACAAATTTTTTGGGTCATATACGACAACAGACTCGCACAATTTCTGAATACAAATATTTAAAAAAACTCACGAGTGGATGTATCTTAACTAACAAAAAATCAACAGGTGTTATTAATCAAATAAAAAATATTTTATTGCGAATAAAAATTGATGAATACATTTTTGCGTTACAAACTCAATTCTTTGTGCCAATGTAATTCGTAAATAGAGAATTAATCAGTTAAAACAACAACAATTTGAATTCTTCAATATCATTTAGTACTCAATTTACAAAACTTAAATGCCAGTAACTTCGTTGATCCAAGGTCTGTATCCAAGATCCAGTATCGTTAGTACTCAGTGGTCCACCAGAATCACCCGAGCAACAATCCTTACCACCGATGTTCACTAGACCGGCGCAGAATATACGCGAGGTGATGGGTTTCACTTCGGCGTAAAGCTATGTCTTGCGGTCGACTATCGGAATTGTCACTCCCAACAAACTACCATCGTCGATTTATTCTTCCTGTCGTAGCAAATATTATGTTGTGGTTAGATAGATTCATGTAATGACAATAAATTCATCGAGGAAACCGTGGAAAAATCAAGAGCCAATTTATTTTACGTGTAAATAATAATTCTAACTCTTGGCGAAAGAAAAGATTTAAAATTTATTAACAAGTCTTGTAAATTGACAACGAGCGTGCATTCCGATTGGAAAGCACTCGTATCAATATTGTCTACAAACCGAAATTCTTCCCCATCCAGTCACATTGACAAACTCGCCAGACTACAGTTCTCTCTCAGGTAGATTGATCGGTCGCACATTGTCTCCATATTTGAACTCGCTCTCGATCTACAGCACGTGAAAAAAAAAAAACTCTTTCACAAACTCGTTGCAAAGTTTTGAATTAGAAACTTATACCTTCAATAGAGCGATATCGTAATCCTTAGTCTCATAATTGTAGACCGGATGTGGTACAATTTTAGAAATAGTATAAAATGTGCCAGAATACAGCAAGTTACTTCCAGCGCCAAGACGTTGGTTTGGAGAATTCTTTCTTTAACAAAAAAAATTGACGTTATAGAGTGACATATTGAAAATGTCAAAGTGAAACGAGCGAATGAATTACAGAGAGCAGTGAGCGACGGTGATGGCCCATTTCCGGCTGATGATCGCGGCGCCACAATTATGGGGTTTTTGGGGCTGGTATGTCAACTCATAAGGGTGCTGTGATATGTCCACTTCGACAGCGCCCCCCTATACGACGTTCTGGCGGTAATCGTGCTGCATGTCCTGAAAAAAGATATAATGTAATAAATACATTTTTTTATTTGAATTTTTTTTTTGTTATGTTATATTGTCTTACCGAATATACGAGCGCTGAGAAGGACAGCGAGTGTCATCAAAATCAATTTCATGTTGACAAATGATATTTGGGAGTCGTCTTGATTCTTTATATAGTCTAAGCTGACAATTTATCATTGGCTACGATTTATTTGTTACCTGCTCTACTATAATCGTGGTTCTTTTATCTTTAATTAGTGAATTTATATTTTTCGAGATTGGTTGTCAATAAACACGTGATTGATATCTCAATATAGTCAATTTTCTCAAAATATCATCCAGCCGTGTTTTTGATCAATATTACGTAAAAAATGTAACGCAATACGATTTAATAATACATTGTGAGAAGTTGGATTAACTTATAGTAACGATAAAGCTGGAGATAATTTAGTCACGCGATACAACATTTGGTTTTGATTCATCAGCAAAAATAAGTAATATGTCCAATATGAGATATTTAAATATTTTAATAGTAATAAAACAAGGTATCGTGTTATTAAGAATAGATCGGCAAGAGGTAAAACTGTAGCAAAAAATGATGCAAGTTCACGCGTATGAAACTAATCGATATTATTTGTAGCTGTGAAACTATCCCTCGCATAAGTGTTCTAGTAGTATTATGAATTGATTAACACGATAACGGTCATATTGGAAATTTAACTCAGATAATTCGGAACGTTTTTTCAAGATGCAATTTAAATTTTTTAAGATTTATTCCATCGTTTTCATATCATAGGCGAATCACGTGCACTTTGTGCATCTATCTCCGTTTTTTTTAAATGTTTTTATTTGAAATTCGAATTTAAAAATACGAATCTGTCAAATGGGATCATTTTATAATAGATTTTGTTAAGTAAAAAATAAAAAAAAAATAAAAGCTCATCAAACTTTTCAGATAATTCCCCGCCGAAGTAGTTATTGCAGTTTTTTTAAGCTCTTAATGGTACTACTACTTTAATTGTAAGTGTACTAGAATGTAAAAGTACACGGTGAATCATACATTTGAGATGGTGCTATAGTGTCTTGCTAATCGTGTAATAGCAAGATCAATTATTACACGGTAAATGACAAATCTTGGCGAATCGCCTAATAATAGGACCGTGTAAATAATATGGTATTAAATAAAAATTTATAGATGTAGCATATATATTGAAAATTATTTCCAAACCGACAAGCTGCGATGTCGAATTAGTTGCTGACTAAATCATCAAAGCCATATGAATGAGCACTTTATAATCTTTGATCTTTAATCGATAATCGTTTAATAAAAAACAGAGTACAAACTTCCTTATATTTCTGAAACGCAATTTAAATGCAAATTCCTTCGCGTGATAATGATACAAAATTTAATTACTGTGCATTGCATTATTAATAAATATTTCTTTGGCCATAAAATTCAAAGACAAAAAAATCAATTGTCAATGTCTTCCCACCGCGTCATATACATGAAAAAATCCATAAAATCTTTCACTTGCATCGAAAGGCTCGTCGAAATGTAAAATATTAACTGCAGTACAGTTGATCAAAAAAACTGAAAAATTGAAAAACGTTTGATAGTTTTTGGAAAATCTCAAACTGTCAGTTTTTTTTAAAATTGTGCTACCGGTGTAAGTGTATAGCAATGAATCCTTGAATTTGCTTTTGTAAAAATTTTTAGAGTACAAGAATGTAAGTATATACTTTTAATCTCTTTATTAATGCACTTTTCAGTTGATGAATGAAAAATATACCTTACTGAGAACTATTACCATATAATATTCTCCAACGGCTCGCCGCCTGGATACCGATCTACATACTACATTTACCATCTTGACAATTAACTCACGAATAAAACTGCTGTAAGATCCCATACAGTTTACACATGAGATCTATATATTTTCTAAATTTTTAGTAGGGTACACATTGGAAGAAGCAGAAGCCCAAAGATTCTTAGAGTCCATAAAATAAAGTAAACTTTAATTTTTTTTCCTTCGGCAACTGTCTCAGATAAAGATCAATTACGGCTTATTTTCACCATGAACGTCATTTTCTATTTTAAAATTTATGATCTACTGGGATCACTTACACAAAAAAAAAGAGAAATATAAAAAATAGTCAACATTGAAAAAAAAGATAATAACCCCCGGGCATTTAGACGTAATACTCTTTCTATGTACTTCCGTCAAAATTTACGAGCTGCAGCACTTAGTAAGCACTAGCTAAAACAACAGAAAAAAAAAGTCAGAAGGATAACAGACTCCCTCCGCGTTTTAAGCTCTTACAGAGTATAGTGCATATAGAAAAAAAAGGTAGTCATCGAAATTCCACGAGATAAGAGAGCGAGCAAGGCGCAGCCTTAAAATTTTCCAAATACCCGTGGACGGAAGTCTCTGCTGGGATCCTCTTAAAATCACAGATAACGAATTGGTAAAGCATTTATCGGGTCGCTCTCTCTCTCTCTCTCTCTCTCTCTCTCTCTCTCTCTCTCCCTCTCTCTCTCTCTCTCTCTCTCCCTCTCTCTCTCTCTCTCTCTTTCTTTCTCGAGGTTGTCGTTAATCGCGCGAGACGATCGGCACTGTGTCGGGAGGAAGAGTGCAGGCGTACAAAAACAAAAGCCTTGGGAAAGAGAGAAAAAAAGAAAAACTTTGTTTGTCCTATCGACGCCCGTCATCGCAAAATATTCCTCATGCCCCAGGTAGACACACACAGCACACACATACATATACAAACCTGGAAATGGGGACCGCCAACGTTGAGCATATAGCACGGAAGCCCATAGGTATACATATAGCCTTTTTCGAGCTCTGTTTTTCCTACGCGACCTCGTATGCACATCATCAGCAGAGAGAGACGAGAGAGAGAGAGAGGGACACGGACAGCGAAAAAAAAAAGAAGACAGAGAGAAATGATCCCTTCGGCGGTGCACGAGCGAGAGCAGCAGCATGGCATCCACTGAGAAAAAGAGAGAGAGAGAGAGAGAGAGAGAGAGAGAGAGAGAGAGAGAGAGAGAGAGAGAGAGAGAGAGAGAGCGACTGACTGTCGACGGGGGTTATATAAATCTAAGCGCGAGAGGATGCGCGCAAGAGGCAGCTATGGGGACCCTTCGCACAGCGGGTACCAAAAGTTAGGATGCGAGCGTCGTGTGTTTGGAGCCAGGAAGAAAAGAGAGATCGTTTGGCTGCCGTGCAGCACTCAGTGTCCTAAATCTCTCTCTCTCTCACTCTCTCGTTGCAAGCTCAATGCCAGATGTGACTTTGCTGTGCGCGCTCTCTCTTAGCTGCTGGGCGCCTAGCTTCTATTGCGATCTTCTTCTTCTTCTTCTTTTGCTCTTTTTCTTGGCCTACTTTTTTCCGGGCGATTGGAGCCTTGATTTTTTTTCTCACCGTTATGTAAGCTTTGCAGTTGCTTTAGATACAATGAAAATCGAAAAAAATGGTTTCGTATATTCGATATTGGTAGGGTTCGATATCATTTTCGCAGAGGACAATTTTTTTACAGCAAAGTGTAGAGTTACTTTTGTCAAATACCGATTACTTATAGTTAAAAAAAATACAATTTTTTGCCCAATCTAAGCTTTGTATCGATATTATTATTTTTAATTTTAAGGATAATTCACGAACTGATAGCTCTATACATTAATGTACAAAATTTTCGACAAAATTATTGTAATAGAATAAGTGTTATAGAAATAAGTATGAGCATTTTACATAGTACTGTAAGAGCATAAGATCTCGACAACTAAATGCTACGATATACAAGTATTTACCAGTCTACAAATATTAGTATTCTAAATATTTTTTTTAGTATTTATTACGACCTTGAAAAATAATTCGAAAATTATACTGCATAATCGTGTCAGCAAAAGTTTCTTCGGCATAAGAATTACTATAGTTTTATTTATTCTTTCCTACTATTGACTTGTATTATGGGAATGAATCAAATTATTCATTTTGAAAGTACCGTTTACCTAAAATACAATCATTTAATTTTGAATTCCTTTCAAGAAAAAACCGTTATTGTTCTATTTCATTTCGAGTTTTATTTATAGAATTATTATTTTCACGTCAAACCGTATTTTAAAAAATGAAACGTTTTTGCTGTGAATAAGGAATATCTAGTATTTTTACAATACATTATTTCAAATGATTTAACATTTTGCCGAATAAAAAAATCATTGTCAGAGTGTTTAGCTTTAGAAGAAATATTTCCCATGTCAACTATATAATTTTACAATAATTTATTGCAGCTTCAAATTCAAAAGAGCTTAGAAAGTATCCTCGTTTTATTTAGCAAAGAATATCCTTCTTCCGAAATTTATACAAACAGTTTAGACGTCTACTATAGAAAGAAAAAAATAATATGAGAACCATAAAATTCTCAAGCCGTATCATACGTCAAAATTATTTGTTTTTCGGATACATTCACGGGTAGCTCAACAATTCTCCCCTCGAAATAAAAAAAAAAAGAACTGACCAAATAAATTCGTACGCGTCTCTCCCTAATATTTCAGCGTCCTTTTTCAGTGGAGAGCCCCCGAAGTAAATAAAAAGTCGAAACAATTCCTACGCGCAGCGAGCCATGTAGAGCCTCATAAACTAGCTAAGAAGTAGAGTCGACTACAGCGCGTTCTCTCTGTCTCTCTCTCTCTCTCTCGAATATATATCAAAATTCAAAATTTGACGAAAAGATTTTTGCCGCGAAAATATACAAGAGAGGGAGTCTGTGTTACATAAATCCTAAAAAGCGTATAAAGCAGCAAAACCCTCGACTCACGCGCGCGCGCAGCGGGACCTTCTCCCACGAGTTAGTTTTCGGGGTCCGGAGTGGGGAGAAAGCCAAACTAAAGCGCTTGCTATAGGGTAGGTCGAGCGAAGAAGTAGTGGTGGTGGTGGTGGTGGAAGAGAGAGAGAGCGGCGTGCTTTTGACTTGGCTGCCGCATCGGACAGCCGACTGTTTTTAGTAGTACTTGCGACGGGGAAAGCGACGCTACACAACCACATCGCGGAAGATGATTCGTGCTGCTGTTGCTTTCGTTCAAAAGTTTCTGTGAAATCTTTTTTTTTTTATTCGCACATCTTGGACTGAAATTTTAAACTCTTTGATCATTTGCAAATCAATCTGGTGTGCCAATCAAGATGGATTTCTCGAGGATTCTACTGCTTGCTGTCTGCTTTTGCGCTGCCGGTGAGTTTTTTATATATACAATGTCGAGGCTGTGTTATTCGATCGCGCGCCGTGCGGCTGTTTGTGTTTTGTGCGCGGGCCCCGCGTGTTCGTCTGATGCGCCCGCCAAGATCGTGATATAGGATGTTTGTTATTGCCAATATTATACATGTATAATCGTTAATGTATTTTTTTTTTAAATGTGTTGTTTACGTTGTTTACTATAACTTACGCTCACGTGTACTTACTACGATATTGGAAAGGCAGCGTGGCGTAAAAATATACTTTCTCTATTTTTACGTTTATAGATTAGAAGCTTACAGAATAAATCAAGCACTTTGAAAAAAAAAATTTCTATTTTTAACAGCAAATAAAAAAAACATTCAGTAATCCAGTGAGCCGTGTAAACAATTCGGTAAACACGTGTCGCGAAACTGTTCTATTTCGAAAGTATAACCTCACCAACGCACATATATATCAAAACAATACTCCTCGTACACATTTTTTTCACAATCAAGCAATAATCAAAGCCGCCCGATTAAAAATTTTCATCGCGTGTACAAAATCTAATCCATCGCCCAGTCATAACAAATAAATCTCTCTCTCTCTCTCTCTCTCTCTAAAAAAAAGCTCGTCGTCGTGTTGAAAAAAAAAAACAAAAAGAAAGAAAAGAAACATCTCCGCACGCGAATCATCCCATCAGCATCACCTAAATCATTCGGCTGAGAAGGTCCTTCTCTCCGCGTCCGAGATCGTGCCGATTGATTTCGCAAAATTCAGATAAAACTCGCGCGCGAATGCATGCGCTGCGGCGCGTGTTTATGTATATGTATGTATATACGGTATCCTCGCGGCAAACTCTCGTCGCATAACTTCACGCCTTTAGCTTTCACGTGTGTGAATACCAATCGAAATAAAGAAGAGACACAATAGGGGAAAAGTGTCTCCGCGTGCTGCTGCTGTGTGTGTGTGAGAGAAAAAAAAAAGGAATTCGAAAGATTTCTTGCGCCGAGAGTATATAAGAGAGAGATGATAGCACGTGAGATAGGAAGGTGTATTATGGGACTTCGTAAGAGAGAAAGAATGTCGCGGTATTGGAAATGGCATTTTATTGATTTCCTTGAAGGATATTTTATGTACCTTCGGAGTGACCATACATACATATTTATTTTCGACGGTTGCTGTACAAACGAATCTCCGATTTTTTTAATTTTTTTTTTTCAAATGTAAAACACGACAGAATCGAGACTCTATCCAGTCGATCGGTTAAACGGAAGAATAGAAAAACGCAAGGGAAATGCCTGTACGTGCAATCGAATATTAATCAGCCGAAGTATACTTATTTTTTCGAAAATTTCGTCGGTTCCCAACCAAAAAAGGAAGCCGCAAGCTCGTAACTCAACGCTCGCTATATCAGCTCGAGGGATTATCGTTTGAACCGTTTTTACACCGCGTCGCCGATTTTACGCTTTTCGTGTATATAATCTCCGAGGTCGATCTTACGCGGCGGCGGCATAGGTCGCGGGGCTCTTCTTTTTTTATTATTTTCTCAAAGAAACCACATGCTGCGCGACTCTGTCTCTCTCTCTCTCTCTCTCTCTCTCTCTCTCTCTCTCTCTCTCTCTCTCTCTCTCTCTCTCTCTCTCTCTCTCTATCGTTGAATTTTAATTTCGTATTTATGGATTTTTTTTTTCTTCGCTGCTGTCGCCGATGATTTTTTTCTCTTCTTTTTCGGTGAAATCGGATAGATTTCGCGGAGATCGTTTCGCTTCATTTTTATCATTTTCACACTCTCATTGTCACATTCTCCACGCGCGAACGCTTTTGCAATCGAAGAGGAGAAATAAAATATATCGCTTTAATTACTAACGGAAAAAAATTTTTTTCGGGGAATAATAAATCATTCAATCACAGCACGCGATAAACACGTTGGCATTAGAGAGAGAACCGTGCCTTCGAGTCGGCCCATTAGCTCGAAATTTTTATTTTATTTTTCAGAAGCACCCTTCGCCAAGAAAAAAAAATCCGCGATAACTCTCACGCCTATATTTCACCGTTTTAACCTTCCTGCTCCATCAGCTCGTCGAGAGAGAGAGAGAGAGAGAGAGAGAGAGAGAGAGAGAGAGAGAGAGAGAGAGAAAAAAAGTCAGTATCCCGCCCACAAGTATGTAGGGTCGCGCGTAATTCCAGAAACGCTATTAAATCTCGCGAAAGGGGCCGTTTTTTCGGCATTCCGAAAGACACTCTATATGCCCCCAAAAAGTCAACGCCATATGGGCCCTTTTCTCGAGAGAGAGAGAGAGAGAGAGAGAGAGAGAGAGAGAAGCATATGTGACACTCGACTCGACTGGACCACCGAGAGACGCCAAATTGCCGCTGCGACTTCTTCTTCTTTTTCTTCTCTTCTTTTGCAGCAGAAAAGGAGCATCAGGCTAACGAGGTCCTCGCGCACGAAAGAGAAGCTGCTTAGCGCGCGTCATCTGGCTACTGTCGATTTTTGCGCGCGCGCTCATTGTGGTGTTTGCTTTCGCGTATATAGCAATTCAATCTTGTAACCCACTTGTTTTACCTTGAATTTCGTATTACGTATACGTGATTTTTTATTTTTTTTTTTTATTTTTCGAGACGCGAGAGTATATATTATAGTACCGTTTTCAAAAGAATGTTTCAGTAGCTCTAACGAAATATTGTGATAGGATATCCATTATTTTCTAATATCCAATAGAACCAAGTAAGCGGAATAAATTAAAAATTTTCGTATATATAGATAGATAAACGTCTTTTGTGCGTATGCCTATACAAGTATACGACCGCAAGAGAGGCCGCAGAAAGCGTGGACTCACCGTGTTTTTCCTTCTCTTTCTTTGGAAGAATCCGTAACGCGTAATTACACCTCGTGAATGTATATCCCCTATTTTTCTTAGATGAAAAATCCCCCCCCCCCCCCCTCGTTTCGGAAACCCAAGACGCGCGCATTCATACACTCGTGTGTATGTTTTTTATCCAAACAATGCGCTTTTTCGATTCTCGCTAATACCGTTGTGTGGTGCCTTTGTATTACGACACACGTATAAAGAAGAAAAGAAAAAAAAAAAAAAGAAACCGCGATCGATCCCGATGTTTCTCGCCATCGAGATCCGCTAATTCAATACGAAAGCTATTAAATGGACGTGATGTTTGAAAGATTTCGGTCGATTCATCGGGTGAGAAGTAGAATCGAAAGAGAGGCAAAGGGTTAAAGCGTTTTAATTTTTTTTTCTGTTTTCTAAAAAAAAACTCGTTCGTATATTTCATTTACTCGGTCAAGGTAAAACTTATTCTTTTTTTTTTTCACGAAACTTTGAATTTTAACGCTCACGTTTAAAACCAAAAATGTCCAATAACTTGTAGAATGGCACGTACAGTTCGATCGCCATTTATTTACCAAAGACATCATAGGGTTTTCCATAGAAACTTCGCCGGTACCTTTTCTTTTTTTTTGTCACGTTCGTTCTTTTGTCAGTTTCCACCAAAAAGTCACACTATTTTCCCCAAGCAACAGTCAAAACTCGCAGAGCGAGTTTTCCAAAAAAAAAGAATAAGGAAAGGTCCAAGGACAGCATAGGCACACCTGAGTCCTGCGTTGAAAATTGATTATCCACGCTTGGAAACGCTTTTAGCCTCGTCACACGCAGTTACCGCCCTCGTATAGAAGAAGAAGGAAAAAAAAAAGCCCATTCGTCCTCTCGCCTTCGTTGTACAAAAGAGCGAGATTTTTCCCCGGCAAAATGTAAATCCGCGAACTAGAACGACGATAATCCAATATGCAAGGACTATGGGGAGAGAGAAGTGAAGGTATTTATCGTGAGGCGACCGAACTCAGCGGGTGGTTTTTTTTTTTTGCCCCGTTCCTATTATTCCTTATACGGATCGCGTGTTTAGATTGGACAACAATGCAACTACTTCTTTTTTCATAATTTCTTACAGTCCCGCCACGATGCGGGTCTTGTTTATAACTCAGAAAAAAAGGCCAATTTGTCATGCCTAAAAAGTTTCGTATCTTTAGCGACAAATTATTAAATACCGCTATACACCTCGATATTTCATAGCTATACGGTTTTTATCTATATGAAAAATCGTATATATACACAAGCTCGCTATGTCAAGTTAATCCGAATCGTTGATTTTGAAGAAGCTTAATGACGAGCACCACACGGAGAGAGAGAGAGAGAGAGAGAGAGAGAGAGAGAGAGAGAGAGAGAGAGAGAGAGAGACAGACAGGGAAAAACTGTCTTGTCGCTCGTAACTCACGAAACACACAAATCGATATGCATCGCGTGCGTGGCATGCATCGGCATAAAAACCTCGTCCCTATTCTATCAATCTGTCGAAGAGGAGAGACGCGCGCGGGACCAAAAGAAGACGCAGCGTTCGCTCAGGCATTCGATTATTATTAGTATGCAGACCGAATTAAAAGAGCGCATATGACATTCCTACGCGTTACGTTGTGGAAAAACTGCAATATATATATTTTACTAAATCGACGTGCCTATTGTTTTGTTTTTGCAGGTACATCGGCGCTTTGGGATGCTATGGAAGTTGGCGAGGATCAATGCGACATTGCTATAAGAGAGATTGTTAACGAAGATCGTGCTACCGTTGTGGATGAGTCTTCGACGAGGCTTCATGCTGTTTGGATATCTCAAGAGTGAGTATACAGACTTTTTTTTCAATATTGAATTTCGAAGATCGATGTTTTTTTTTTTTTTGTTAGCTACTATGACGAGCAGAATTTTGATTAATATACATTGAAGTTTTTATATCGAAAGTTTATCGCGCTCGAAGACACGATTTCAATCTTTAGCGCATCGCGAAACAGTTACAAATTGTCGCGAGTTAAGGCAGTGCATCGTATCATGCACCGCGAACAATCTTGCTCTATTGAAATAAATTAGCCAGACGTTATACATCGGCACCTACATTCGAAGATTCCAATTGACCGCGCTGCACACACATTGCCCCCCCCCCCCGCCCCCTTTTCATTTGGTGCATTAATAAAACTGTCACTCGATCGTACCAAAGTAAATCTCAATTGTAGAGTGTCAAACAGAAATCAGTTTCGAGAAGAAAAAAAAAGTTTCGTCTTTCGCTTCGTTAAAATCACGTGCTCTGTATGAAACTTTCATCCGCTCTTTATACGAATAAAAAGACAATTCCAACGCATGCTGCGTACACTCGCGATTTCACGCATACGAAATAAAAGACGATGAAAAGAAAAAAAAAATAATGGTGTTGCATCCGAAACGAGAAATCAACGTGGCCATTAGAATTCTGCAATCGCGCGAAGGAAAACAATGTCACATTAACATTCCTTATTCACGCCATGCGAGAAGTCGTGTCGTGCGTCACCAAGTATATTAAGAAAAATAGCATTTGCGTTTTATAATCGAGCCATCTGCTGTCGATTTATACATACCGTTCTCGCGCGATGCGACGCGGACGCGGCGTAGTACTTTGGAAAATCACGCGGCGAGATAAATGGACCGCGTCTCGGTCTATCTTTCTCTCTCTTTCAATAGCTCATACACCACAAATTATAGATTAGATGAACGGTTCTTGTGTTCAACCGAAACCCCCCCCCCCCCCCCTCCCTCTTTCTCTTCTTAATAGCTTCTTTCTATCTCTCTATTTCTTTTTTATGCTTATTACACTCAGCAGCGATCGAGTGTAAGACAAAAAAAAACAACAACAACTCTTGCTACTACCAGATTGTTTTTGATAACGATTAGTTTGTATCTTCATAGTCATTGTATCGATCGAGAATATTAAAAAAGAAAAAAAAAAGAAATTAATTGTTTTTTGTCTCTCTCTCAAATTGAATTTAAAGAAACTATAGTCCGAGTTGGAAAACTTGGTCTTTCGTTTCTTCACTTTTCTCTCTCTTGGAAAAAAGCGATCTAGAAAACCTAAGAGAGCGACTTTCGTAAAAAGGCCTTCGGGCAGTTTCAGCTGGTCGCTCGCAGGTATACAAAGATATAGAAGAAGCCTCTGCGCCAGTCCTTTTTCCCCTCCTCGTGATTTTCCTCGTCTCCTCGTGCAGGTATATAATACAGAAAAGGAAAAACTAAACAATACTTCGGCGTCAAAAGAGCTCGGCTTCGAAAGTTTTTCGCTCCAATCTCTACTCTCGCTTCCCCGAAAAACCAGCAGCAGCAGCGGCACAGCGTGCTGCTGCGGACCTGCTTTCAATCTCTCTCTCTATACTTCTTCGACTCTTGGGGAAGGACGATGCCTTGCGTTGTTTTTTTTCTCTCTCTCTCTGTGTCGCCTTCTCTCTCTCGCTCGGGGGAGGAGGAAAACTACAGTGATCGATGATTTTTTTTTCTCTTTCTCTCTCTCTCTCTCTCTCTTGCGTCTAAAATTACGATGAGTCGTGAAGGATCACACATTGTATCATCTCGCGTTTTCTTTTTTTATCCGATACGTTTTCATTTCGTGACGTACGCTCCGTGAAAAATTTATCATACCAAGCTTTATACGATATGTATCGTTCGTACGATTTTATACGCCGGTACGTAATAATACTTAAAGCGAGGTTTGATTGAAGCTACGAGGATATTATACTTCTATAAGTGTCGAGATCAAAAGATACGTTCATTTTTCAAACTCTCATTTAAAGAAAAAAAAATGAAACAAGAATGTCATTCTCACCCATCACGTAAAATTCCTCTAAACATCATTCCGTAACTCTTTTTCTTTCTATTTTACAGATGCGAAATTCGCGCTGGACCAGAGTTCGTGATTCGCAAGTACACGTTCTTCGAGAACAACACCTTCGTGCTGATGAGGCATTACTACGCCGAGGAGTCGTGCAGCATTGCAACGCATACGGTGACGGCTCGCGGTGTCGTTAAGCTTCACGACAACTCGCTCAATACCCCAGGTGCCACCGAGGCCAGATACCACCTCGACACCGTGCACATATCGCCGCTCAATCGACAGGTGAGTTTTCTCCTTACGGATAGCGATGAGTATTATTGTTTCGAGTTAAACGTTCGTCTTAGGAAAAAAAAAGTTAATGACTGCGGTCGGTTTCTTTTGTGAAAAAATAAGTTTTTTTTTCGTCTATGAATTGATGGTCTAAACGCGATAAACTCGTTGAGACATTGAAAATGAATACTTCACATTGTCCGAGAAAAAAGAGAAAACTCGATTTTACGGCCATGTCTTGATTTTTATCTTTAATTTTTTTTCAAAAAGCCATTGTCTCGCCTGCTAACCCAGTAGTATTTTATAATTGAAAACAATGAAGAGCTCGCGAAAGTTCAGCAATAAATCCACTTTCGAAAAAAAAGTCCTGGAAACCTTCTAACCCGCAACGTCTGTCGCACAAACCAACAGGTCGCTCACAAATTGGGTCACCGCGTGAACGTATCCTGCGGACCCCAAGCCCGTTGGAGGCCCTACGTAGCGCAGCTGATTTACGAGCGTGCGCCCCAGCGTTCGTGGCAGGGTCCACGCTACAATTCCCTCCAAGGACAATCCGCAGCCGGCGGTGGCGGCGGCAGCGGTGTACACAGTGGTATCCTGCGCAGCAAGACGGTCAATTGCTTGGCACCGCTCGGCATCGACTTCGACGAATTGAAGCTGCTCCGAGTGCAGAGACGACCCACGGGTTTCAGATCGGCCAACTTCGGCGCCGGTGATAAGACGAGGTTCGAGCTCTATCTCGGCGCTTTGCCGCAGGATCAGACGTCCAAGAGATCGCACCGGCCGAGCTCGCTTCAACCGATGCCTCTGCTGAGGACTGATACGGTGAGTTATTCTTTTTTTTTCGAAATTCTAATCTTGATTGATTTATGGAAGCAAATGAACGAGAAGTAAATAGCAAACAGAGGGATTTTCGCCCTAAATAAACCGTTTGTAGCACGTTCCTACATTATATATCGAGTATATCTCAAAGGTATACATGCAGCCTGGAATAATATTAGTTTACAGCCCCTATCCGCAGCGTTAACGCGGAAAACTCATCCATATGGTCGCGCAGCGTTAAGATATCAACTGCGACGGGCAGCGGCGACGACGTCTGTGAGAATTTCCGAAAAATGTCTGGTTTAGTTTTCACAGTCCATATGTTCCGACAAAAAATTTTTTTCTTTTCGTCGGAATTTGAGGAAAAACACCCCTCGCGCAGTCCGCGTGTTTTTTTTTCTGCAGCGATGAAGTTGTAACGCAACACTACTGTTTTCTAGGGGGAACATCCTTAAAGATTCTTATGTCGGCACAGATGTTCTGTGTCGAATTTTTCACGTGATACCCTACTGTTCTACTTAAATGTTCTTTATACAAGTATGAAAAAAAAATATGCTGACGATTCGGATTACAGTCGTCTTATTACGCTAAACGCCAATTAATCAAAAGGATCAATCATTCCTTAAAATTCTTTTCGTATATCTAATTTGGGTCTCGAACTAACTGTCCACTGAAATTTCAGCTCGATGTATATATCGGAAGATGAGATCTATAAAAGGGCACGTCTAGTAGAAAGATCTGACAGCCGTCGCACGTGACTCATGAATTTTGTTTGATTTTATCAATCCATCCAGCTCACTTTGAATATTCATCTAGGAATATTCGGGCTAGCTACGATATTAATCTTGACGTGGAAGAACAATAGGTTACTGTTTCGAGAATCTTCGGCTTAGCATATATCATTAATTGCTTCTTTTTTTTTTTGCTCGAATTGTAATTATTCTCGTGAAACCCATCGATCGATGACTTTTCATTGTCGCTTCTACAAATCGATGACTTATAGATAAAAATGAAAATTTTACTAATAAAAAAAAATCCTCTTTCAATTTACAGATCCACAACTGTCCAATCTGCGGTGCGATATCTCGCGGCACGGAGAACAGTCCACCCCTCCTTCACGAAGTCGTCGCACTTCCCGCGATCCTCGGTGGCTCGTGGATCAGTACGTCTTGCGAAAGTCATCCAGGTGGTGTATTCCTTCGTCGTCAATTGCGCGTGTACGGTGGCGACAAATTGTGGACCGGACGTTGGGATTACTTCAGCGATCCGCGTTGCGTGAATTTCCTCTACAGCATCACCGCTGCGGGAAGTTACGTTCAGCGCGCGCGTCGTCATCGTCGCCATGACGTTTCGTTCGGCGACAGTGAGGAGGACGATTTCATTACCGCCGAGTTGACGTCGAGAGACAAACGAAGCACCGAGGAGAAGAGTAAGAAAGCTCGCGAGACGATCAAGAAGATCTTCACGAAGAAGGAGACGTCGAGGCCGAAGCGCGAATTGGACGAGATAGATTACTACAGACACTTGTTACACAGTGCACAGCCATCGATGGCCGAGTCTTTCGCACAGATGTTGCGAGGCAACCAACGCCGCGAAGAGACGACCAAGAAACCTCTGCAATCTCCAACGCCAACCGGCACCACCGAACTCGATTTACACGTAGCCGAGAGTTTGTTAATCGTCGGCGATGCCAATGTAGCTCGTCGATGCGGTGCTGCTCTGGTCGAAGGTTCCAAAGCTCCGAGACTGTCGAGCTGGCCATCGGGTTGCGTGCCACACTCGTTGGACTCGCCGTCGACTCTTGGACTTCGCGCGAGAATCAGCGTCGATTGGTACGGCCAGTACATGCTGCTCTTGGGTGGCAAGGACAAGGGACTTTGGGACGCAGCTCTGTTGCAGTGTGGACCGACGAGCATGAAAAATCCATTGCTACGCTCGCATCTACGCAGGAGCGTTGGTCTGAGATTTGGTATTCTCTTCAATAATGCAAACGTTGCTGGACTCAGTTTTGGTGTCGTCGTTGTGTGTCAAGCTCTGCTTCTGTGGTTCGCTGCCTACGTTTCGCGATGAGTTTAGTGCGACTGTGTCGAAGTGAACTTTTATTGATGTAAGTGAAACGTTATACCTGCGCCGTCGATGTGGTTACTACACGAGAGAAATGAAGCGAAATTCGTGTATGAGTTATCAGTTCGCGGAAACTTCTTTTTTCTTTCCTATAAAGTGTTTACTTGCGATGTTTCGAAATTACGATTAAGATTCTACATAACGATTCACGAAAAAAAAAAAAGAAATAACATTAGGTCGTAAAGCCTTCGCGAATAGAAAAAAAAAGAATTTTGGACATTATAACGAATCAAACGTACGTAACACCGCCGTTATGTTATTTTAATAGTTGCCGTATCACGTCAACTTACGGATCAAAGGAGATGCGCGCGGTTAAAGCACCGAAGAAGAAGAGGAAGAAGAAGAAGAAGAAGAAAAAAAAGCTCGTTACCGCGAGGCACTTTCACGCATCAACAAATCCGACTGTTGTTGATGATCTTCGCTTTATACGCGCGTGAGCGCGATGATTTCTCGAGAGAGACGAGAGAGATAGAGCAAAAAAAACTAATATATTTCCTCGATCGGAGAGACGCAGAGAGCGAGCGTTGTAAATATGTAAATAGCAGTAGCAAGTAGTAGTAGTAGTAAGATGGGAGAGAGCGTAGATTAGAACTAGTTTTTAAAACCAGAAACCCCAAAATCAGGGACGAACGATCCACCAGTGATGTTTTTTAGGCTTAAAGCGAGAGTGGAGCTGAGCTGAGAGAGCAAGAAGAAGAAAAAAGGAGAGAGGCGGGCGCCTCGGCGGCGACTTTGATCCGCGAGCGAACCTCTCTCTCTCTCTCTCTCTCTCTCGACTCATGTGCGCGCTTGTAAATACCGAATATTACGTCGCCGCGTGCGCAAGGAACAAAAAAAATATATATGTATAGAGAGAGGGGAGAGGATAGGCTTATATATGTATCGAAGTCGATCGATCGATCGATGATTCGTCGTCGTCGTTCAGTGACCTTTCTAAGATCTTGCTTAGAAAAAAAAACTACGTAAGATGATGCTTAAATTTAAAGATTACTTTATACATCGTTGCGGCCTTTTTTTAGACTTTTAAGAGAGAAAACGAACGTGAGGACTTTTTTTTGCCTCGGCGTTGTTACAGGATGAACGAATCCAGTGAATATAGATAATAGAACGTTACCAAGCCACGTTGAGTGTGATTACCTCGTGTGGTTTTATTATTCGAGTTTTTTCAATTGCAAAGAGTGCTATATTTTATTCATACGATGATTGAGAAATGCGCGAATGAAAATCGTTTTGAGTGCTAGCGGAATATTTTTTTTTTTACTTGCGTAATATCAAAAAGACGAATTAGTAATGAAAAAAAAATTGCTATGTATGTGTGTCGCTGATGAGTTTTTTTATATATATATTTACGATCGAGCGTGAGAAAGGATAAGAATGCTAATGAAAGTAATTGTTGGAATTTATTTTTTATAGAAGCTTATCAGTAACGAGGCTAATAAAAATGTATGTTCTATATTCGTATGCAAAGCAGGCATCAAACGTTGGCGCCACAGCTGATAACTAATTAGGCAGAGTGTGTAAATTGATCATAACTGTAAAAGAGAGAAAAAAAAGCGGCGCGCGTTGCGCAAAAAAAAAAATCCACGGCTATCGTTTCGTGCATAATAGTAGTTTTGTAAATAACGAAGATCATCGTTTCATGTATGTGCGTTACGTTTCATCTGTACATACGATTTATTGTCTAAATTTAAGGCTTCGATAATTTTTCACTCAGACGTATGTAAGTATTTGAACTATTAAAGAAAAAAAAATATTGATCAAACAAAACTTGAATCGTCATTTGCGTTGTAAATTTTCCTCTCGAGTCCCCGACGCCGACGCAGATGTCTGGCTCCATATATTAACAAAACTCCGTGGAGCCGGTGCGTGGTGATAAAGATGCTACGTATCTCGATTTAATCAACCTAGTATTATCTAGACCTTGTTACATTGATAACACTTGTCAAAAGAACGCGACACAAATTGAATCATTATTGCTTGACATTTTTTTTCTTCAGTATTCCTCGTTCGTTTTGTTGACAAATTTGTGTTGCAAAGTGTACAGTGAAAATGACGCTGAATAATACTTTTCGAACATTGAATGAATTTCGAGAATTGACACTCGGAGTAATAGATTATTTACTTTTTGGGAGTTTGATAGCGTTGAGTCTCATTGTTGGATTGTACTTTGGAATTTTTAGCAAACAAAATACAACGAAAGAATATCTATTTGCTGGCAAAACTATGGGTTACATTCCAGTTGCAATCAGTATGTTGGCTGGGTTAGTATTGATTGTTTTTAATGTAAAAATCTTTTTTTCTGCTGACAGTAGTATATTGCAAGCATTTCCATGAGTATTTACGCTTTAAAATGTATATGGAAGATTTTAACTTTCTACAATTCCCTTGTGACGCCAGTTCCTCGACCGCGACACTTCAAAGGAACGCCGCCACATCAAAGTAGCGTCCTATAAAAATTTTATCGAGCTCGAATCTTTTCAAATTATTAATTATCCTTTCATTTCATTCTCGCGAGTTAAAAGATTATTGCATCGTACAGTTGCAAAGTTAGAGAGACTCGTCATAAAATAACGCTTACTTTTTTTAAACTAAAATTTTTCGTTTAGACAGACATTTGTTAACAATCGAGTTTCTAATGCAATGCATTCGAAATTTTTAATTTTTTATGAACATCAGTTGGATTTCGAGTTTTGAACTACGTTCTGCAAAGTAACGCAAAATTGAAAAATGGTTTTTATTGATTCACATAATTGATAAGTTTTTTCTCTAGCCTCTTTTGATTTATTATCTATAATTTATTAATTTATGTGCCTTTTTTCATATCAGATTTGAATGTTACACTTAGCAAAGTTTTAACGTGCTGAAAGAGACAAGTTAGAGTTGAAATTTTTTTGTTCAAATTCCCTGAAACCTGATAAATTGTAATATTAAAAAAAATCTTCAGCGATGTAATAAACATAAACAACTTTATACTGGCATGAATTTTTATGTAAATTAATCGTATTGAAATTTAAAGTACTTTGATAGACTCAAAGCATACACAACACAAAACAGTCTCTTGAAAATTTTGAATCGAGTTTGAATTATTACTATGATGATACCATAAACACAGAGAGGAAGATATATAAATTGAGTCTCGGTTCGATTATTTTATTTCAAGGCACGTATCTGGAATTACGCTTTTAGGAGTTCCCACTGAAGTATACCAGTATGGCTCAGAATACTTTCTTATTGTCTTCACAATTATTCTCACATGTGCTGGCGCAGCTCACATAAGTTTACCAGTGTTCTACAAACTACAACTTCTAAGTACATACGAATACTTAGAGATTCGATTTTCTCGTCAAATACGAACTCTTGCATCGACATTGTACATTATTTCTCTGCTAATGTACATTCCGATAGTCATTTACGTACCAGCCCTTGCATTATCACAGGTCACCGGATACAGTCTCTACATTATCACACCTGTATTATGTTGTATTTGCATCATTTATACCAGTCTGGTAATCATTTTTTTTTAAACGCGTTGTAGATAATTTTTTATATATTTTATAATTCCTCGTAATCACTGATTTAGGGTGGAGTAAAAGCTGTTATTTGGACGGACACGATTCAGTTTACGTTTACGATGGGAGGACTTCTTGCGGTTTTTTTCATTGGTGTTTATACGGTCGGAGGATTTTCGGATGTGTGGGGCATTGCGAAAGAAGGAAATCGCACGGAAATATTCAAGTATTTTTACAATACGAATGGCACATCGGTCATCGGAGAATAATCATTAACAATAATTCAACTAATTTTGCAGCATGAGTCTCAGTCCTTACGTCAGAAAGACATTTTGGGGAATGACAATTAGTTACACAGCGTTATTTCTCACGCACTTTGGAGTCAGCCAAAATGCTATCCAACGATATTTATCTATGTCGAGTATGAGAGATGCGAAAAAGTAACATTTATTCTGTAAAAATTTCTCGTAGACTTACAAAAACCTAATGTATCGTTTGCTTTATTACTGATACGTTATCTATAGGGCTATATTTATACTAGCTGTTGGGATGATTGTCATGAAAGTTGTGTGCGGTTTCACTGGACTCGCTATGTTTGCACATTATAAAGATTGCGACCCACTTCGTGCTAAGGTATTTTTTAAATTCATGATACAGCAAATAAGCATATCAATATTTCCATAATTTATATGTGGAAATAATCAATGGTAAAGTTAATATCAATTTTTATTTCACAATGTACAATTTGAACTTTAATAGTTGAAATGTTAATATACGCAATATATGCATGTAGCTTAGACTTAAAATAACCTATAATAACACAGATTGTGAAACGAAGTGACCAGATAGTCCCTTACTACGTTATGGACATAGCCGGTCATCTCTCAGGTCTCACTGGAGTTTACCTTGCCGGGCTAGCGAGTTGTGCCCTTTCAACGATGAGTTCTTCTCTAAACACACTTGCTGGTACGATTTACGATGATTTCATTGATGACCGGCTACCCGCTAATATCAATAAAGAAGCCAGGGCTACGACTATCATGAAGGTATAATTAAAGTTAATTACGTACGATTTTTTAAATTAAATGAATTTAAGAATTGGATAATCAACACTTTTTTTTGAATCACAGATAATCTCGGTGGTAATAGGTCTGACTGGAATGGCAATGACCTTTTTGGTGCAACACCTTGGCACGATATTCGAACTTTCAATAAGTATACGAAGCGTCGTCGAAGGTCCTCTACTTGGTCTTTTTATCTTAGGCATGATGTTTCCATGGGTAGGCCGCATTGGTGCACTTACTGGTAGCATATTGTCACTGGCAGCGATGCACTTGCTCGTCATTGGCAATCAATGGAACATTTATAATAAGCGTATCATGTACGCACCTCGTCCGACTTCCATCGAAGGCTGCTCGTTTCTTAACGAAACGCTTACGATTTCGATGAGCAATTTAACTACAATGACGAATCAAAATCAAGACGAACCATTTTTCTTGTTCCGAATATCTATGCTGCACTTTAGTTTTATTGGTACCCTAGTCACCGTTGTCGCAGGCCTTGCTACGAGTTTCATCATCAAAGAAGTCGATATATCTCAAATAGATCCAAATCACATCACACCGTGCATCAGAAGGTAAATATATAAAAAAAATTAGTCTTTCGATTTTTTTTGCCAATTTTAAATCATTCTTTTGGGCTTTGACCTCGCAGATTCCTCCCGAAGAAAACATATGTTCAAATGCCACTGAAAGAAATTTCCGGCGACAAAGTCAACGGAAATGAGCTGTGCTAAAATTCCCAGAACAACGAATCATCGAAAAAATTATTTATTTCTAGTTGTTATATTATTGCTATGAATTTGTAAATGAAATTAATTTTATCATCATAAATTAGTTTAATTTAAATTGATGTAAATATAGATAAGGTATATTATTTTGTCAAAAAATATAAAATATTATAAAATAAACTTTTTCTAATTGTTTAAGTATCTTCCGAACGTACATGAAAATCCTTTCAATGTCATCTTCTACGTTATTCATATTTTTATTGAACTAAATTTTCAAATGATTTATTAATAGCATATCTTCAGTAAATATCTCTTATGTACTTAACAAGTCTTTCGAAGATAATTTCAAATTTATTAATCGTTGAACACATAGCCTATGCATTAACTATGCACCGACTGTCATTTACTTCAAGATATTCAGTTAATAATGTACCGTTAATGTAGTTTTGTAGAATATGCGTTGTAGAACAGTTAAATTTCGAAATATTTAAGAATTTTAATAGGAACATTGAATAAAATAAATAGTTAATAACATGGATTCTCATTCAAGTACCATTTCAAAAATTATTCAAGAAACACCTCAATTAACATTTGGATGGACCGATTACACTCTGTTCGGCGGATTGCTTGGTATGAGTCTGGTAATAGGCTTTTATTTTGGATGTTTTAGTAAACAGGATAGCGCCGCTGAGTATTTATTTGGTGGAAAGAGTATGGCATATTTTCCAGTAGCAGTAAGCATTATTGCAAGGTTTGTACATTCAAAATAAATAAAAACAACCAAACCAGTTTTACGATAAATTAGGATTTTCTGCAGTAATCTGCATGACATCGATGAGATTCTAAAAAAAAATGTTGCAGCTATTTGTCGGGGATAACTTTCATAGGCTTTCCCACAGAAGTTTATTATCACGGAGCAATGACGATCATATCTATGGTTACGAATATCGTCACTACGCTTACAACCGTTCATGTTTTTCTGCCTGTATTCTACAATCTTCAAATTGTCAGCAGTTATGAATATCTTGAAATGCGATTTTCAAGAACACATAGACGATTGGCATCTGCGTTATATACTATATCTCTATTACTATACATACCAATTGTAGTTTATGTTCCTTCGCTAGTTTTTGCTCAAGTCACCGGTTATGGTGTCCATTTAATAGCCCCAATTTTTAGCTTTGTGTGCATAACGTACACAACGATGGTAAGACTTTTTACATAATTTTTTGTCATTAGAAAAGCTACTGCCTCTACAAACTCTATTAGATCGGGTATCAAACATTAAATAATTAGAATGTATAAGTTTTATTTAATCTTTATCATTTACGCACAGGGTGGAGTAAAAGCCGTTGTATGGACCGATACAATTCAATTCATTTTCACTCTCGGAGGCTTTTTTACGATATTAATCATTGGTCTTAATTCTGTTGGTGGTGTGTCAAAAGCATTGGACATTGCAGAGAAAGGAAAAAGATTGGAGATTATTGAGTATAGTCTATTATATTACTGAATATATTTTTAAACCTTTGAATAGAATTTGAGTCACAATTAAGTAGACAACCAATCTTACATAATAACACTAAATTATTTTTATTTGTTACTTATATCAAATCAGTTCAAATTTAATTATATCTATCTGATTCAAATCAGTCGATAATCATAGTAATTAAGAAACTTATAGTTATCAATCAAATTTTTTCAGTTTTGATCCAAGCCCGCTTAAAAGATATTCATTTTGGGGAATGACAATTGGTTCGTACTTTACTACTCTTAGTCGTTACACAGTAGGTCAAAAATTTGTTCAAAGGTATTTGACTATCAAACAGGAAGAAGATGTGAGGAAGTACGTGACTTACTTTTTAAATGAAATGAAACTTTTGATCGAGTACTATTAACATATGTGCATGCAATATATACATGAATCATAAACGTGATGATTTTGTAATTTCGTATTGATTATCATTACACATTTCAGAGCTGCATACTTAACCAGCTTTGGTACTATATCCCTACAATCGTGCTGCGTTTTATATGGATTACTCGTATATGCAAAGTATCACGATTGCGACCCTCTCACAGCTCATGTAATTTTTCAACTTATCAATAAAATTGAATTTTATTCAATTTATATGTACATATACACTTAATTTTAGCTAATCAAGCAACCTGATCAAATAGTACCATATTATGTCATGGATATTGTTGGGCACATACCCGGTCTTCCTGGAATTTTTCTAGCAGGTCTCGTGAGTTCTGCACTGTCAACTATGAGCGCAAGTCTGAATTGTCTTTCAGGAATTATTTATGAAGATTTTGTAGATAGTTGGATCGCGGATGGTCCTAAAAAGGATGGAAAATCAGCTATCATTATGAAAGTAAGTTCATTAGTAATAATTGTACTTTGCTTTAAAGATACATTAACAAGTAAATTCATTCGTCGAACTTAATAAAAGATTAAGATAAGAAAAGATTAAATTGAAAAAATATCGTTTTATCTGATTTTCATTGCTTTCGTGTGATTTTCCATTTGAAAAGCCTTTTATTGATATGTCTATTTTACTATTAGGCTTTGATTAGAAATGATTTAATATAATGTAAAGCGTTTCTGACTTACATGCTTAAAGACTAAAATGTGAAATATACTACAGAAACATTTAAAAGTATATCAAATTTTCAAAGTACTATTGTCCAGTTTGTAAAAATAAAAACATTTGTTCAATTTTTATACCAAATCAAAGTAAATAAAAATTATAAATTTACATTATTTACAATAGTTGCATGTTAGCCAATTAACTCACATTGATGAAGCATGTCGTCTCGATTTTCAGTTTCTATCAGTAATGATTGGCTTAGTAACTATAGCGTTAATATTTTTGATTGAACGGCTTGGCACGATCTTTGAAATGTCTCAAACCTTGAGCACTGCAGTCGATGGTCCACTTCTAGCATTCTTTATTCTTGGCATTTTAGTGCCATGGGTTGGTAAAAAAGGTGCAATGACGGGTGGATGTGTTTCCATGTTCTTCATGACCTGGCTCCTGGGTGGCATGCAGTGGCATATTTTCAATAAACGCATCGTCACATCGAATTTGCCTTTATCGACAGAAAATTGTCCGTTTCCAATCAATGAAACTTTGCGTATGAATATATTCCAAACTACTCCAAGACCGAGTGTTGCTCCTGAGGATGAACCATGGATTATTTTCCGACTATCTATGCTTTTCCTCCACTTTACAGGAGCTACTGTTGCCGTAATAGTCGCAGTTATAACGAGCATAATCACAGGGGAAACTAGTATGACAGATGTTAATCCTCGACACGTTTCATCACTTGTTAGGAGGTATTCTTATGAACTAATATAATTTTTCGTTTAGATCTTTCATTCAAATCATTACTAAAAAGTAAAAGCTATTTTATATATTAATTTAGAATTAGATAATTCCATTCAGTTCTTCATTAATTTCAAACAAAAAAAATTCCATAGCCAGGAGAATTATTTTATTAATTTGCGTATTACTTAAACGCTTACATGCGCGTAATGGAAATCCAAATGAGCACTCGTCTAACAAGTTTTGTTACTTGAATAAAATTATTTCGATTGGAAAAATTAGACAACTGTTTTCGATAATTGATATCGCCATATTTTAATCGCGCTTTTTTCATATGTTACAATATTATTTGATCAAAATTTACTCTATTTATTGAATTTGATACTATTACAAAATTCTCAAAAGCGATTGTACTTTTCATTTTAGATTTTTACCAGACAAGAAGTACGTGGAAGTGCCTTTAAAAGAGATCATAAAAGAAAAAAACTAGATATAACACCATTTAAATCCTCAATCTTCTTCAACTCATCTTTGCAACAAATACGAGATCAAAATAGCATGAAACAATTCTACCGATATTATATTCAAATTACATTAAAATGAAAAAATAGTATATCTATAATTGACTGCACGATGGTACATTAGTGTATCGATGATATAAAATATTACAAAAATTGATTTGTAAAAAATACGGTTCAATGAAAAATATGATAATAATTAACATAAAAAATTAAATGTAGAAGATGTAATTTGTATACTTTAGTCAAATTTTCCAATAAATAAAGTGAAATTCTTTGACTACATGCATGTTTCAAGTCCACGGGTTCTTGACTGATCATCTTTATTTCATAATTAGCGTTATCTTGGAAAACGTTGATAGTGAATTCATTGCCATTAAAATCATCTTCGCTGTCTTTTTTTTTTGCATTGCACCTGGTAAGCATTATTTCCACTCCTTAATCTACCCGTACATGCAGCATATAATTTTATTCATAGTTAATCTGTCGACTCGAAAGCACGCGTTAGACTCGCCAGTCTATTAGCTTCTTAAGAATAAAATATGGAGGTTGATCTGTTAGTTTTTGGTTGGGTGGATTATACTTTATTTGGTGGACTTCTCGGTGTAAGTTTACTCATCGGCATTTATTTTGGGCTCTTCAGTAAGCAGAACAGTACATCCGAATATTTATTTGGAGGAAAAACTATGCATTATATACCCGTGGCTGCAAGTATTTTGGCCAGGTTTGTAATTGACAATTGTTCTAAAAACGTACATTTGATTGATGTTTGAATCTCTAACGCAGATATTTTTCTGGTTTTCTTTTATTTCACTTTATGAGCAAATTAATAAAATGATACATTTTTAAATTTAAACGATATTTGGCCGTCTAATATTTTCAATCAAAGATTATAAAATCTTGGTGAATCGATATAATATTAACCAGTAACGTACGCACAAATTTAGTATTTTAATTACTTAAATATAAAAATCAATAATTGTTTATATTCTAGTTTCTTGTCGGGCATAACATATCTAGGTGTTCCAACTGAAGTTTATTTGCATGGAAGTCAATATATAGTAACTATTTTTTCATCACTCGCCATTGGAGCAATTTCAGCCTATGTGATACTACCAGTTTTTTATAATCTTCAAGTGTCCAGCTGTTATGAATATCTGGAGTTGAGATTTTCAAAAAATGTACGAATATTCACTTCGATTCTTTACATCGTCCATCTTCTATTATACATTCCTGTTGTAATCTACGTCCCAGCATTAGCATTTTCTCAGGTCACAGGTTATAATTTACATGCAATTACTCCAGTTTTAAGTATTGTATGTATTGTCTACACTAGTATGGTGAGTTTTATTTTATTGCATTTTGCATAACTTCAATGGTGCACTATTTTGACAGTCGAAGTTCAGCATTTTCTGAGATTCATTAGTACAAATTAACTTTTAACAGGGCGGAGTTAAAGCAGTTGTATGGACAGATACGATACAATTCATATTCACGATCGCAGGTTTGGCAACTGTACTAACGGTAGGAGTAATCTCAATTCATGGTTTTTCCGAAATCTGGAGAATCGCTGATGAAGGACGGCGAATCAGAATTTTTGAGTAAGAAATGCGCCTGTTATTGATACAATACTCCTGAATGGATTAAGTTCGTATGATTATTAAAAGTTTGTTTTCAGTATGGATCCCAGCCCCTTCAAACGGGATTCTTTTTGGATAATAATTGTGGGAACGACATTCACATTTTTAACTAAATTTTCATTTGGCCAAAAATTTGTTCAACGATATTTAGCAATCGAAAAAGAATCCGAAATGAAAAAGTATGAAGATCAATAATTATTTTTTGTGCTGTAATTGTTTTTTATTTTTATTCATTATAATGCAATACATTACAATCATTCTTTCAGAGCAGTAGTTTTAACATCGATAGGTTGGGGAATCCTGCAAATTGCTTGTATCTTTATGGGTCTAATTATGTATGCTCACTACCACGGTTGTGACCCATTAAAAGCTAAGGTTTAAATTTTTAATCAGTAAAATGCAGTCAGTGAAATTTATAATGATGATTCGTAAATAACATTATTTTCAACGAAAAGATCATCAAACGAAGCGATCAAACATTGCCTTACTACGTAATGGATGTGGCTGGACATTTATCTGGGCTTCCAGGCATTTTTATTGCGGGTCTTGTAAGCTCGGCATTATCCACAATGAGTGCTAGTCTAAACACACTGTCAGGTCTCATTTATAGTACTTTCATCGATAAGTGGATACCCGAAAATAACAGAAAAGATGCTGTAGCTGCAAATATCATGAAAGTAATTCAATTTTTTTTGCACCACATTCCGCCTGACTTATATTACGTTTGCCTTTCCGAACCATTTAATGTATCTGAGCTTATTTTTTGAAGGTGTTAGCAGTTATCATCGGTGCCGTTACCATTGGATTGATTTTTATTGTTGAACATTTGGGCACAGTATTTGAAATGGCTATGTCGCTTTTCAGTGCTATAGACGGTGTAATTTTAGGTTTATTTGTGTCAGGTTTATTTATTCCTTGGATTGGCAAAAAAGGCGCAATTTTCGGCGGTTTCTGTAGCTTTTTATTAATGACATGGTTTATTAGTATGACGCAGTTATACATCTTGAATGGAAGAATAAAATATCCAAATCTTCCAGCGTCCACAGAAACCTGCCCGTATCCCATGAACGAAACTGAAACGACTGATATGGCAATTTCATCTTCAACATCAATTAAGAATGAGCCATCTATTATTTTTCGAATTTCCCTGTATTATTATACACTCATTGGTGGGTTTATAACTGTTATCGTCGGTCTTATTACTAGCTATTTTATTGGGGAAATGGATTTATCAAAATTAAATCCTGATCATTTTTCGCCGATTGTAAAAAGGTAAGAAATTTATCTGACTTATAGATGAAAACATTAGATTTAATAATAGATGACAGCCAGCTAACACCGGTTCTTTTGCTATTTTTAGGCTTTTACCACAAGATAAAATATACGTGGAAGTACCTATCAGAGTAATTAAGAAAAAGTCTGACGTCAGAATAAAATCTTGATGATTTAGTTAAATTATAAGCTTGAATACATAACTACACATTCAATATTATCAGATTCCGTTCATATGCTTGTACATCTCATTCTAGCTTGTGCATCTCGTTCCTCCATGAGCCATGAGCATTTGTACATGTACATACTTCTACGAAAATCGTTTATATTTACTTTTTGGCGTGGTTTTCGCAATTATATTGAATAAGAAGCTGTATTTTCAAGCTTATAGTTAAGGTGAAAATATTTTTTATGAATAAATTTAATGCCCCGCGTAAAAATAAACGTGTTTATGTTAGAAAACAAAGAACGCTGAATGCCGAAATACCTATAGTTTTTTTAGAAATCATCTGCATTTAATAATAAATTTTAAATAAAAAAACAAAATATTCAAATGCACAAGTGCTGTCGAAAGAACGAGTAAACGAATCTGACGCACATGCGTGTCCGATACGGGCTTCCGTACCAATTAGCGTCCGACGGATGTTCCGCGGCCATAATGTCACAGGTGGAAGTGCATCGCGAATGCGCTTGCACCTGTGAGAAAGAGAGAGAAATAGTGACGTAGATGCGAATTGCATCGGACGATGCGGCTCGCGCCACGTACTACACAGTCACGTACGAACCTTGAATTAGAACGCATTATATATAACGAAATACAAAATACAAATTTTACTCACTTTCTTTTATTAATCAATTACATCTCAAGTTTATATCAGTTTATATCAGTTTCAAAATTATTTTGATAAATATTATATAAAATCGTACGTGACATATATATACATGTGTGTGAATAAATAAAAAATCAAAGCAAATATAAATTGTGCGTGTAGTGACAATTAATATAAGGTAGGTGTACCCAATATGGGACTATAACCAATATGGGATTATCGTCGGTTTTGATATGTTCGCGATGCTTTGGCAGTGCTAAACTGTGACATTATGTTTGTACTATCAAATAATGAAAGTTCCATAGATTTGAATCACCCCCGAACCCTAATTCCGTTTTCCAGCAGGCATTTTGTGTTTTAGACAAGCAAGTCGTCGACCTCATTGAATTTCATGCAGTTAAATATTTATTGTTTTAAATAGTTTCATATATTTTAGCATAAATCTGCGATACACCATTCGATTCGTCTTTTTTTACCCTTTCAAAATCACTCATCAGAAATTTTCTAGCGTGTAAATAATCTAAAAGCCGCTCGAATTACTCTTGTCTGTTGGTTGCTGTCGGTTGTACCCAATATGGGACTATACCGAAAATTATTAATGGATTCATAAAAAAACACCACGTTAATGTCTTTTCACGTTCCAATTTTGAATTTTTGTGAGTGACTTGAAAAAAACTTGACCGTTAGTAAAAATAAATTTATTTATTCCACTCGTCAATGATAAAATTTCGATTTTCGTTATATTTTTTAAAATTAATGTTTATATGTATAACTGTAACATTGTCATATCGTACTAATTAGCTTATAATGCTTGAAAAGTGAAAAAAATTTTAAACTTACTTATGTATTGTACATCAAGAAAAATTTATTATTCTCTACACTAAAATATACTGCACGAATATTTTTATGAAAAAGGTTCCCTACATCTGAAAATTTTAATTATTAAATGATTTGGCGTTTATAAAAACATGTATGTACAAATATCACAATGCAGAATCTGGTAATTAATTGTTTGTGTAGTATATTTCATTTTTATATGTAGAACATAAAAATGCAAACAAAAATAAATGTAGTATATTGCAATGTAGGAAAAATGCAGGAAAAAACAATTGTGTAGAAAAAAAATGTGCTGAATAAATGTAGTCTCGCAATTTTACGCATTAGACTTCGAAATTAGCAGACACGTGTTCGTGGGTATTAGCGTTAAATAAATTAATGCCTACTGTTAATAATACATTCGACGCAGTATTTAATACAAACTTTTAGAATATATTCGCATATTGTTTGAAATCTCATATCACATTTTTGCCGAAACACGTGGTCGATTAAAGCATTTAACGCATCCTGCCTGGAATATCATTATTTTTGTATAAGGTTACTGTTTTTTATAGTATTATGGGCAATCATTACTATCCTTTATATATTCTCAAAAGATTTAAAATCATCTTCATGAGTCTACTGGCACGTCTATAGTTATTTACATGCATAATTACTTATATCACAATATACTCCACCAATCATTAACGAGTTTTGAAAAGTATTTAAGTTAATTGGAGTTATTGTTAATTTTCTACACTACGATAAATATATTCGAGTATTTTTCTATTTTTTTCATTTTCGAATTTCATTTGAAGGTTAATGTTAGAAAATATACTAATATAAATATTTTATAATTTGTTAAATAAAATAATATTAAATAATAATAATTGAATTGAATCGAATTAATTCAAAACAATAATAATTGAACAGTCAAAGGTAATATAGAAGAAAAATCGTAGAGGTAAATACGATAAGCAATTTATCCTGCACCCGAGTTAAGGAGACCACTCGGCAGCTAAGAGCGTCTCAAGTTAGTAAAAACTACTAAAGGTAGATTTTTTCTAACAGAGTGTCAAATGACTTTTGTAGATGACGCGATGAGCAAAACTCAACAATTACGAAAAATAATTTCCTATTATTTTATCGGTCATTGCAATGTTATAAAATTCGCAATAGATAAGTTAAAAAGGTATAATTTAATTGAAGCGAGTAGTTAAAATTCCGACAGACAAATGTACACTCCCGGCATTTCACAGATTTCACTACATTCCTAATAAATTTTTTTTTTGTAAAAATTAGTTACACTAATAATTACGTCTTAATTTCCGAACTCGCACGGATTATTCATCTCATGACTCAGATTGACATTAAACCGGGATAAAACCTTGTACTAGAAAGTTTTATTAGATTTCAAAAAATTTAGATTTAATTTTTAAAAGTTTTTATGAATTCATTTAGAAGGAAAAATTATTGAAGACAAAAAGGCATACATGCCATTTTTTAATATACATGCATCCAAATGTGTTCAAGTACTTATCAATACGTACATACACTACACTGTACTTATTTGTGTGGTTTTTGCAATTCTTTATTGAGAGCACTAAAGTTCAATCGCGATAATTACATAAAGTAGATAATGGCTATAAATAATCGAACAGACTACAGCGTTTACAGAGATTATTGGGTATGCGCAATGAACACGATTTAACATTAGTGCTCTTGATAAGGAACTGCAAAAACACTTCTAAACATCGAGCGTCAATAAAATACATTTGTGCTCCGAAAGGACAGATTCGCGTTCAGTCGCTTTTTTCACACATGAAATATGTGCTTATTGAACTATAATGCATAATATGCTATTTGTATACATAACATAAATACATAGGATTAATCTTATCTATTTATAAAAAAAGATTTGCACTAACAGTTTCAGAGTTTCAATTAAAAAAAATTCTTTTTTCATGTTGTAATATCATATAGTTATTAAAAGTTACATAAATGGCAACTTTATGATAAAGTCACTATGTTGTTCACAATCGATTATCCTTGATAACACATACTTTTAACAATGGATGACGCACAGTCGTGAATAAAATGTGAAAAAAGTGATCCGTTACAGTTTTTGCGTATAAGCAAAATTTAGACTGCATACGTCGACGCTTTTGTGCTGGAATAAAAAAAAATGCGCGAGCAATCGAGGAAATATTGAGTCAGTAGCTAATACAGATTGAAGCATGAATGATCGATCAAAAACTCTTTTATAAGTGTTGTACCACTCCAAAAATCAATGTATCTACTGTGACTAAATAAATTATCAACAAACGTTTGCAGTGTTTTAAAAACCTGAGTGTTTTTTGAGTTATTTCGCAGAGTAAAGTGTTTTATTATTACCATATTTTAAATAATGTAATTTAATTTTGTGAAACAAACGAAAGCTGAATTTTTGAACACAGTATCAGTAATAAATCTTTTAAAGATTTTTTTTTGTATATCAACGTGATGTAAATAGACAGATTAGGAATCTCATTATAGAAATCTGAAAGAGTGCCGCTCATGAGTGATAAACTATTTTTACAGCCTTTTTGTGTAAAACTGTTGAGTCATAACTATATCGCCGGTCTTCCTATTGTCTTGAATACACTCAAAACCATCTAACCCAGAGTTAAAACTATTAAACGTATTATATCTCTCTCTTTTCTAACTCCTTTCCTGTTGTTCTTTGATGTATCCCTTTTTCGCCTCCTCCCCCCTCCTCTTACAACTGAAATGATTTTATATTACTTTTCTAGGTCATTATGCATTCACTTATAATAATGTTAATGTTTCCATTAGCGTACGCGCCGTCTGCTATATGCAGTTTCAGTGAATGTATTAGCGTATGTTATAAAGGTTAAAAAATGTAAAGCTTTCAATGCGAAACCCGGGTCATATTTCGCAGAGCAATAATTCATGCATGGTATGAAAAAAACTTACAGAAATTATCTATTGAATAGTGTTATTTATTTTTTATTAAAAGCGCCGGTTTAAACGTTCGTTGATATCATAATGCACGTGACATTGATGCATAATATTAAGATAATATGCAGGATAATCCACCAATCCTTTGTCATTTTATAACTTTTTTTTGCATACCGCATCTTAACAGTTGCAAAAACAAGACGATGTGGACAAAAGTTTAAATGTGACAATGAAAGCAATGGGAATTGAACAATTAGTATTTGGTTGGGTGGATTATGCTTTATTTGGAGGACTTCTGGGAATAAGTCTTCTGATTGGCGCTTACTTCGGATTTTGCAGTAAACAAAATAGTGTTTCTGAATACCTATTTGGTGGAAAAACATTGAATTACATTCCAGTTGCGGCAAGCATATTAGCAAGGTCAGTTTTAATTTTAATAATGAACCATATATATCGGGAAACTTTTTTTAGGATAATTGATACATGTATATAGTTGAAAATTTTGGGCAATTGGAAAGAGTAGTAAGATTTTTCTTTCATTTAAATTTTTCTGATGGAGCTTTTGCTTATATATTTTAAAATCACGTATGTACTGCAATAAAATTATAATCTGCAACTTCTAATTTTATTGCAGTAATACTTTTAATAAAAGATAAATTTTCTTTATATCTTATTCGATTCAAATTACAATCGAGTGCTAAATAAATGTATAATAAAATACGAAGTTGAGAAAACCAAAATAATAATCCAATTTTCCTGCATTTCAGCTTTCTCTCCGGTATAACGTTTCTAGGAGTTCCTACAGAAGTTTATCTACACGGAAGCCAATATTATATAACTGCTTTAGCAGCACTTTTTATAGGAATCATTTCAGCTCACTTAACATTACCAGTTTTTTACAAACTTCAAATTTTCAGCTGCTATGAGTACCTGGAGTTGAGATTTTCAAAAGACCTTCGAACTTTTGCTTCCGTGCTGTATATTATTACTCTCTTTATTTACATTCCAATTGTTGTTTATGCACCAGCGCTTGCATTCTCTCAAGTTTCTGGTTACAGTGTACACGTGATATCTCCAATTTTTTGCACTGTATGCATAACATATACTAGCATGGTGAGATTCCCTAATTTTACATTATAACTTTAAAATTAATTGTACATTAGTTTACATGAAATTCATTTTGCAATCGTTATTTCTTATAGGGAGGCGTAAAAGCAGTCGTTTGGACAGACGCGATACAATTTTTTTTCACCATCGCTGGATTAATTGCTGTTTTGATTTTGGGCGTTATTTCTATTGGAGGTTTATCTGAAATTTGGAAAATTTCTGAAAAAGGACAGCGAATAACATTTTTCGAGTAAAATACGAAGAAATCACTGATTTAAAAATATACTTCATTTCATTTTATATACAACGTAATATTTATTTCAAATCTCGATTTCAGTATGGATCCCAGTTTATATCGTAGAGATACTTTTTCGTCAATACTCATTGGTATGACTTTTTCAATCTTAGCTCGTTTGGGCTTAGGACAAAAATTTGTTCAACGATTTCTTGCCGTCAAAACAGAATCTGATATGAAAAAGTAACTATAAATATAGCCAGAAGTTTTGTTGTCAGTCAAAAACTATATTATACGTTTCAATTTTAGAGCCGTATATATATCAACAATTGGTTGGGGAATAGTGCACTTAGCTTGCGTGTTTACAGGACTTGTGATGTATGCCCAGTACCATGATTGTGATCCTTTGAAAGCCAAAGTATTTATAAAATAGTTTTTAATAGTATTACTGCTTTCAAAATTTATAAATTTATTTATTTCCAAGTTTTTAATCATTTTACATTTTCAAAAGGTTATAGAACGCAGTGATCAGATTTTACCTTACTATGTCATGGATATTGCCGGTCATTTGCCTGGATTGCCAGGAATTTTTTTGGCTGGTCTTGTCAGTTCAGCATTGTCAACGATGAGTGCTAGTTTGAATACTCTTTCCGGTATCGTTTGTGATATTTTCATTTTAAAGTGGATTCCGGAAAATGATAAAAAGGAAATGAGGTCAGCGCATATAATGAAGGTGAATTAACACAATATCCTACATGCCATAATGCATACATAAATCATTTTTTCGACGATAAATAATATTGAATTTTGCACTCGTTAGGCTTTGTCAATAATTATAGGTGTCATTTCTATCGGATTAATTTTCATCGTTGAGCACATGGGTACAGTATTTGAAATGGCCATGAGTCTCTCAAGTGCAACCGAAGGCGCACTTTTAGGTTTATTCTTATCGGGTTTATTTGTTCCTTGGATCGGCAAAAAGGGTGCCACTACTGGTGCTTGCATTTCCCTTTTAGTAATGAGTTGGATTGTCGGCATGACACAATGGCACATTTGGAACAATAGAATAACATTTCCAAGTCTCCCAACGGCTATCGACGGCTGCCTTTCATCTTTCAACTACACTATGATAGAAGTGACGACTCAAGCACCGATTGTTCACGAAGACGAACCAATGATTATTTTTCGTATATCCATGATATTCTTTACGTTAATGGGCAGCATCATTGTCGTCGTTGTAGGAGCAATTACGAGTTTCTTTTGTGGAGAGGCCGACAAATCAAAAGTGAATCGAAATCACTTTTCACCAATAATACAAAGGTCAGTGATTTCTTACACCTATGAATATCATATGTAAACCGTTCTTTTCCAGTCGTTTTTCATTTAAAATGAAAGATGATTACGCGATTTCATTTCAAAATAAAAATTTTCTATTAAGGTAGCTTTCTAGTGAAATTTCTATTTTTTTTATTTTTCAACTTAGATTTTTGAAATTTTTTTGCATATATTC
>JAWWMK010000387.1:0-37710 GCA_035047105.1 Galeopsomyia nigrocyanea
GGTCTTAGAAGCCGAGAAATCAATATTTGAAGAAGTGCCGTTTTTCGCCTATTTTCTGTGAGAAAAGCCCATTTGATAATAATGGAAAAATGCCGAAAAAGTAGTTCCTGCAGACTTTTCCAATATTCACGCGCATTTTCCGTCACTATGTACCTTAAATAAGAAGAGAAAATAGGTCCGGTAGCCCTAGCGGAGAAAAAAAATTTTTCAATTCTGATCCTCAGAAAATAGGTATTGTTTTCTGGATTTCGTCATATACACAATTTTTTATGAATATCGCAAATTTGATGGTTACGTTATTCTATAATCTAATCAAAATAATTTTTCTTTAAAAAGTAAAATTGAACGTTAAGAAATCATTTATACGCAATACGGTGTCTGCTATAAATTTACGATAGTCATCGTCTCTAACACTTTGGAATTCGCGAGCGATGTACCTGCGCATACGACACGAGTTAGTTGGGTATACGCTCACACTTTTTTCAATTCTACAAATTTATTTTTTAAAAGTTTGCACGATTTTTATAAATGTCGCGATGTTTAAAGTACATTATTTTGATTACACCTTCCATAAAATGAAACAAAAAAACAGCGATTGTGCGAACTTATCACGTGACAGCACGATCGGTAATTAAGGATATCTGAAATGTTCCAACTACAACAAAAAATTTCGTCACGAATAACTCCTACATCATATAACTTAAGAAGTAGACTTTTTTCATGAATTTTATTTCAAAAATATCGATGTCAGCTCTATCGTCTATTTTCAAATACCTAAAAAAAGAATTCTACTCAAGGTCGTGTGCTTAAATAACCTATAGCTGTGTACAAGACTCGTCTGTGTATATATAATTGCAATTTTGAGTTTCGATGCGCCCAGCAGTCTGCATTACCGCCAGTCTGTCTCTCTCTCTCTCTCTCTCTCTCTCTCTCTCTCTCTCTCTCTCTCTCTCTTCCTTTCGCTCTGCGGCAAGCGGCGCAATTAGCGGCTTGCAATAATTCAAACGGGTTCAATTAAAAGGCCTCTGGCGCGCGGCAGCGGCAGCAGCAGCAGCTCACCAGCGGTGAAAGAGAGAGAGAGAGAGAACAAGTCTATATGAAAACTATTAAAAGCTCGCACTTTCGACCGGTAATTAACCCCATTGCACGGCGCACGGAAGAGACCCGCGGTGCGGTTGCAATCCAATCGTCGATCGCTTTCAGCTCGCGCGCCGATCATATCCCGCGCCCCCGATTAACTGATTTTCAATTAATAAACTTGCCGCCGCCGTGAGATACTTTTCTCTTACTTCTTCTTTACGTTTTTTTTTGTTTTTCCACGATAGCTAAACATCAGCTTTCGTCCAAAGTCGCCGCAATGAAGTCGTTATTTTTTAATGAACGCTCGCGCCGCAGCCAATTGGTTGATCTACAATATTAATTGGCCAACTCAGTGATAAATAAGTAATTGTTGCATAAGGCCTAACTAATTATCATGACATTATTAGTTAATTGCCTTCTTTGCATTCGTAGAAAAGTACACGCTGCTGGTAAGTAAAGAGTCTTAAAAAAACGCAGTTGAAGTGCTTCAATTGACTCTGGTGTGCGGTACTACACACTCGAACGATTCGCCGTCACGAAATTGCGTCACTGAACACTCTATACAGATACAATGATAATCGCATTCTCGCAGCAGATTCATACGAGGCTTATTTCTTTCTTTTTTTTTTGCATCCAGCCGAAGTTAGAGAGTACGCGAGGATCGAAACGAGGCATCCCATTTCCCCCCGCGCGCTCAAAGTATAAGGATCCGTTAGGATAGGATCGTGGTTGAAACCGAAGAACTCGAGAGCTCTTTCTTAATTAATTAACGCGATCTCCACTCTCTCGCGCGCGCGAGGCGCGAACTTTTTTTTCCCCCCTCGGAATGATTCACAGTGCAAGCGAGCAACAGATACACATACACGCGGCAAAAGCAAGGATAGCTCTTTCATAAAGATCGTTCACCTGCCGCGCGATCGCACCTCGTCTAGACATTTACATTTTACACGTAACGCCAAGCGAGCTGCAAGCGCATCTGCTGCCATTCTTAGCCGAGCCGATGCCGTGAGACTATAACGCTTATATCGCAAAGGATTTACTCTTCTTTTTTTTTTCTTTCTTCACTCTTGATTTTTTTTATATCACTGTGCGTGCGTGTGTGCGCGCGCTCTAATCCTCTGTGAAATGCTCTGATAAATCAGCTCGCGTATTATATGAGCTATATTATACTTTTCATTATGTTCGCTGCTGCGGCATATATAACGCGATCGGCTAGTGAAAGAAAAGAAAAAAAATGAAATTTATGGCTGATTTGATTTACGCGCAGAGCAGCCAATAACCAGTAGTTTATTGTTCCAAATTGCAATAGTTACAATACTTTTGCGATAATTTATCGTTTATTGTGATAATCAAGACGTATCGATAGGCATGATAATTTGCATTTCGCGTTATAACGTTTCAATACACCCGATGTTTTTCGCGCTAATTACTGAAACAAATTGTGCAAACGAATAGTTAAATAATTTATATGAATTATTCAAGTGCCGCATACGCACGTCACGACGTTAAATTTAAACAGACAGATTGGCACGCTTCTCTCGTGTATGGATAATTATTATTGATTTTTAATGGCCAATTTGGCTTTTTTTTACAGCTTTTGAACTTGCACGTTTCGTCGAACGACTGTGTGTATAGTGGTATTTGTTATTAGAATTGCTATAAACTGCGCGGAATATGTACGAACGTGTTCTGGCTGAAAGAGTGGAAATCTCGTATAGACTATTAGCGCACGGCAGCTATTTCGGAATTTTGCAGACGGAAAGTTCTATCTACGGCCGTATAGTTTAAATTAACGAGGTGTACAGCTTATAACATCTTAACGTAGCCCTCGACAAATGGCACATAAATACGCCGAGTGTATACATCGGCTCTCGTCGTGTATATTTACGTAGAGAGCGTTGGAAATATTGGTGAATAAATGCGGCGATGCGAACGAGTGTATATATATATACGTGGCATTGGAGGGCAAGGCGAGAAGAGAACAGCGGCCGAAGGTGTTTGCATTGGCCTAGTGCTTACAAAATTAATTACCTCGCGAGCGATCTGTTGCATTGCTGAAGCTGGTAACGGGTCTCTTCTCGGCTCGATTCCTGTGTATATAGAGGGACGCGACGACGCAGGTGAAACGGCTCGATTTCAAATGTGCAGTGCACCAGAGAGCAGCGGATTAAACGCGCGCGCGCGCACACACGCGAGTCCCCGCGAGAGAGCAGAGAGAAGAGAGAGAGAGAGAGGAGACTGTGTCTTGTAGTGCAGTGTAAGATTTCTGATGCGATGCTCTGCTGGAATGCATGCACTGCTGCCGATCTTTACTTATGCGCGCGCACTTCGTTCCCAATTTATTTACGACTCTCTTTTTTTTTCATTTGTCTATAATGTAAATGTTACGAAATCGTTCGAAGTTGCATTCCTCGCTCGCTTTCATTCACAATAACATTGACAAAGTAAAAAAAGGGGGGGAAAAGTTGAAAAGTCAGTAGATCATTCGGAAATGAACGAGATACGTCGAGTAAATACATGTATTATCGCTATTTGCATTACAAAATTAAGTAGTTCTGTCAAACTTTATCGCGATCCAGTAATAAAATACAATATTAGCAAATTGAATCTGCTTACTACTTCATTAAAATAATATATGATACGTATTAAATATTTCATACTCTCTCTATAAGTTATCGAGCCGCATCAGCTTGTCTATTTTAACACTTTTACATCTAAACTTTTCGCCCTTAAATAACATTTGTCCGTCCGATTTGAATAAATTTATCGAGTGAACGTAGCTACCGATAATTTGCAGCACTTTAATCGGTAAAATAAAAACAACTTTCTAGATCGGTAGCATTTCTCAGCGGTAATTTCAGTGGCTCTCGAATAAATTAAAAAGCGTTTTACTCGCGGCGCGATTAGCTAAAAATGATAATACGCGCGAAAGTGCTAAGAGATGGCAAATGTCGCTTTGAGAATCGCTAACGGGCTAAAAAGAGAATTGGCAGAGTCGAGCCGCGCACGGCGTGGCCGTGGTGGTAGCGGCCGATATAATCGACCGTAAATCTGATCTATAGATCGTGTCGCGACGCTCAGTCACGCACATGCGCGTGTGCATTGCGCCGTTCCGTTCGGTTCGGTTCGTTTTGCCCATTGCTGAACGAACGCGCGTGTGTACAGTATCGTGTGTGTTATAAGATTTTAAAGGCTGCATTCGACATTATATACCTGCTTGCGGGCTTTTCGACTTCCTCATTAGAATTTCAGAATTATATAAAAAAATATATACATGTTGATACGCGACTGAAAAAAAAGTTGGTGGAATAAATTCACAGCAGCAACTTCTTTTACGACACATTTTTCAAAACTTTAAGTGCTTTTAAAATTGTGATTGACTTTTTATTGGCGTTTTATTAATTATGCACTGCGGCGAGTCAGCTACTGCTCTCTCGTACGATTTCGTATATGCAAAAACTAATATATCAGCTAAAATCGTTTGCCCCGTATATTTATATATGAATCACACGAACATACTTAAAACGGAGATTTTCATTAGACGTGAAAATCTACGCAAACGCTCAGATTTTTACGATCACAGATGAGAATTTTTTTTTCCCTCGGCATGCGTAAATATTCCAAACAGGAGTCATTTGATTCTATAAATAAATCAATTTGCAAAAGAGTCACTCGCCACACTATACAACGCAAAAAATTGTACAACGCGAACAATTGTGCAACATACAAAACGATTTTAAAGCAAATTTCATTCGTCTTACATAATTAAATTTTGAAGCTGCATTCCGCGATTAGCATCGAGAAAACATTAAGGAAGACTCTAAGATATATATATACCTGAAGCAGTAACATATTTTTTTTTCTTTTTTTTTTTAAAGTCCTCCGCTTGTACACTGATACTAATGAGTATATAAATTCACAATGCCTATACTCTCGAAGCGAGTTTTTCTCCGCGCCGATCGAAAGAATCATAAAAAACAATTGATCAATATATTGGCGTTGATGGAACGACTTTAAAAACATTATTTACGGCAATTATCCGTCGCGTCTAACAATCAATTCAGCTGAATAACGAGACACGCGGCTCATTCAAAAAGTTGAATTCTCGAAGTATAATCGGCCGTAAGGTAACATTGCATCTAGCTTAATTCAAGCGTATAATCATTGTGAGATATAAAAAAAAGTAAGACACACGCACGCAAATACACAAGTCAGTTTCATAAAGAGTTGGTGAGCGAAGAGAGAGAGAGAGAGAGAGAGAGCAATATATCAACTAGGTAAGCATTCTATCCGCGAGTGCTCTTTATCCGCGGTCGCGCTCACTCGCGAGTAGGTACGTGGGCGCATCTCAGTCCGCTCGAAGGTGTTGATATAATTTACTGCCCGCTTGGCCGCTGCAGTCCTCGTCCGTCGTCGTCCAGAGAGAGAAAGAGAAAGAGAGAGAGAGAGAGAGAGAGAGAGAGAGGAGGGGAGAATGCATTACCGGACAAATGGGCTCTAAAGTGCTCGCAATGATTTACAGCTTACGGCACACAGACGACGCGCGACGACTGATACGCATGGAAAAGCGCGGACGCAGGTTGGCGCAATCACAGCAGCAGCACCCCACTTTTATATTTATACGACTATACGTCCGCGCCTATTATATACGAAAAATCTACATTTTTTAACTTACGTAAGTATATAATGCGCGCTCGCGTGCCTTCAATTACGCACAGACAATGAGAGCTGTCAACTTCATTCAAATTATTTCTGATAAACGGCCAGACTATATATATACGAAATCTCCCCTTCGATTCTCATATCAATACAAACTACCACGCATCGCAAATTTTTCATTCTACATTCAGCCGTCGACCAAATGGTATAGTTTACGCACTCTTCAATATATAGCTAAATCCGTGACAAGCTCAAGTGCTCGTTACACGGCGATGCACCGCATAAGAGATATCAATAAAACTAGCGATAGCCTATCCTCTTTTAATACTCATGCGAGAGGGTCCCTTATACGCGGATTCGCATGAAAGTTGCGGCTTGCATTACTGCAGCCGAGAATCCGCCTGCGCGCTATATAGCTTGCCGATCAATGGATATACTGACGATTAAACGTTTGCTCAGAGTTTTGCTATTTCCTCCTACCTTTCCCTTCTTCTTCTTCCTCTTCTTATATACTCTAACCCTGATTTTCTCATATAGCGGCATCTCGCGTTGCGTCGTTATTTAAGCACATATACGCGCGCGACTCGCAAGTCCAAACGATTCCGTAAATGGCTCAGCCTCTTATAACTGTCGTCGTATAGTGCCACTGCCGACTTTTTTCTCTCTCTCTCTCTCTCTTTTATACGTTACTATAGCACGCCAACATGAAAATATCGAAGCGAGCACTAAAGTTCTTTCAAATTGAAAATATACTTGAATATTGCGATGCTCATGTCGCTTATTGTCTGTACGAGTGTGTAAATTCTCGAATAACTTTATATAATCCGTTAAACTCGTGAAGCGTTGGTAATTAATGTGTTGATTTTCAAGAGCTGGATTACTTTTGTTTCGGAGTGGGGGCTCAACCGAGAGTCCAAAGAAGAGCTCCAAAAAAAAAAAAGGAAGCAGGCAAGGAAAAAAACGAGAAAGACAGAGAGAGAAGCAAGAGGAGCCGGTGCGGCGAAACCGAGAGATTATCCAGGCGCTTGAAGGCAGCCGCGCGGCTGCGCGTATTACGCCTGGCTTGTAAAGTCGCGGAGTTGTGCGAGCATAAAGTTAAAGCTCATGTCATGGGAGCCCAGCGAGGCGCGAGCAAAGTTTTCTCTCTCCCGCGCGGCGCGCGAGCAACGAAATCGAGTCTCTCTCTCTCATTCTATCGCTAATAACTTTGGAGAAAAAAAGCAACGAATGGTAAAGAGACACACGCGAAGGCATCTGTGCGCGCGAGTCGGAAGAATGTTTTCTTCTCTCGGCAGCGCCAAGAATAGATTGCTGCACGTAGATTGTCGCTTTCTTTTTCGTCGTCCGAGTCGCCGTCGTCGTCGTCCTGCGGATAGGGTAGGAAGAGATCGAGAGATCGTTATCGCGCGCGGGGCAACTCAATCGATGGCCATCGAACATCGATCGCGTGGGCGACACTGCTATAGCGGCCTTCGCTCCGAACACGACTCTCTCTCTCTCTCTCTCTCTCTCTCTCTCGACTCTCTACAGCTGACCGAGTCGGTCCTTAGTATATGTGCTCCCAGTGCCTTTCCAACTGCGCCAATGAAAATTCAAGCGATGATACCTCTTATAAATGATCTTGGCATCATTACCAGCACTCGTTTCCAATTTTTTTTTTCATCCGTCAGTCGAGTGATACGATTATATAAGTATATATATGAATATTCAGCGCGGCTGTGTTAGATCGAACACATTTTTTGAAGAAATAAAAACATGCAAATAATTTAATAAAATCCGACGTATTCAATGAACTGAGAACGAGGCAGCGATGTGTAAAGTTTCACGCGTGCGCCGGTGCTGTATACGTATTATATACAGTGCGCGCAACGTTTCATACATTGTTGCACTGAAAAGTAGGAAAAAAAAGCATCAAGTCGATGTGTTTCGTCGATATATCCATTGAGAAGATTATATGGCTTAGAAAAAAGATCAAGTCCACTCTATAGCACATCATCACTAATTTTACTCGGTTTGTGTGTATAAGGGGATATAAAGTGAAACTGCTTTAGCGCTGGCCATAAAAAAGTCTCTCTCTCTTGGCCGCAAATGTTTGGTCCTTCTTTTGGAATTCTCGAGTTTCAATCAACACCCGCCGCTATAGCTGCGGGCTTCTCTCTCTCTCTCTCTCACTCCGACTCGACTTAATATCTTCATAAATAAATAATTTATCATCAATTAATTTGGCCCGAGAGAGCTACCAAATAAAAAGCCAGCACGCAGCAGCAGCAGCTATATAATAGCGGCGAGTGTCGGCGTGATGTAGCAGCGACCATTCGACTGTCGACGAAAACCAACAGCTATAATATATAGCAGCTGACGCGCGAATATAATGCGCGAGCGTCATCTCATCGCTATTTCCCGAGTCGCCCAATAATGATCGCGCGCGAGAGGAGAGCGACCACGACGACACATACATACACACACACACACACACACACACACACACACACACACACACACACGCAGTGTGTATAGTCTCTCTGTCTTTCTCTCGTGCCTCCCTATTTTGGTTTGTAAATGAAGGACATTAATTTGCCGTAGCCACAAGAAGCACACACGGAGCAGCAACACTTGGCTAAAGACACAGCCAAAGAAAGAGCGAGATAGAAAGAGAGAGAGAGAGAGAGAGAGAGAGATGCGAGGGGAGAGAGACGAAATTACAAGCGACACGTTCCTCTCTTCTCGATGGACCTTGATACATCACCGTTCGTTGCCACCGTTGCCCCATCATAGCTGTATATATCAATTTTCTTCTTTTATTTTTTCTTGCTAATTATTTTGCCATCAATTCCATCGCTCTCGAGAGAGAGAAACCGTCGAATGGCTTTTAAGCCTTCTACCACGGGGTAGAGTCCTTTTCTTTTTTATCTTTTAACGGTCGCTTCCAACTCCCCGGATCCTTTTAAAATATCGTTATTTAAAAAAAACCCCAAACTATTTTACTCCAGTTATTGATTTTTCATGCTCAACAAGCGACGTAGTCGACGTAGTTTAAAATATGAAAAAAAGAAAAGCTGCACGTGCGTCACGCGCGCGACTACATATAAGCTGTCAGTTGCAGTGAGAGTTTACGTAACGAGGGCACATCTGCGCGTACTACTGCAGGCGGTGCGACGAGGCTCCGCGAAGACCCGTTTTATACTGCACTATAAAGTCAACAAGATCCACGCGTGCGAAGTATATATCTTGGTGGTTCAATATCGCAAGTACCAGACCGATCGCAAGAGACATTAAAACTAAATCAGACTCATCGAGTCGCGACTAATTTCCAATTAATTTAACTGTAAATCCTTTGCGCTCACGCGCGGCGGGCCATGTCGCTGACAGCGACACTCTTACGACTCTACGCCGTAATATATATGATTCTGCCTGCCGCGGAGGTGCTACGCGCAGGAAGCAGCAGCAGCCGCGCGTCGCGCCTTGCCGCGGCTATCCTGTTCGAAGATCTCGCCGGCTCAGATCTAGCGATCCGATCAGCAACGGCGGCAGGCGGCGGCGCGCGGCGAGGAAGATCGCTTTCCGGGATCGTGTTCCGGCGACGACCTCGTCTAAAGCTCGTTTCGTCAATGGGTCTCTCTCTCTCTCTCTCAAAACGAGGAGAAAAAAAAACACACAACTGAACGAACGAGCTCTCTCGTCGACCTAGTAGGAATTCGCTGTAGTCTCATCCGAATTCCTGGTAATTTCGAGAAAGAGAGAGAGAGAGAGAGCCAGGCTGACTCTCGTGAATGAACTGTGCCTATTGCGCGCGGACGAGCGTGAATGGAGGAAGGACACGAGGATGCGCGCGTATATACAGAGGCAGACGGACAGGTTTTCGACTTTCGAGGCGACTCTATATAGGTAAACTTTCGGGGGGTGTAATAAAAGTATACCTGAGCGGCTATCGATTGGGAATCGTTAACGCTCCCGTTAAAAACTCATTAGCAGCGAGGCATGGACTGGTCCCTTCGAGTTATCTCACGATTTTCCGAGCTGCACGCTCGAATTTAGGTAAATACTTCCCCCCCGACGTAAGCTGTCTATTTGTATAACCCACCTGATCGGCTAAAACTTACTGCCAAATTGTCGTCATATTTTTGCGAATAATTACTCGGGATCGTCGTATCCGTATAATTAAGGGAGGGTGGGGTAAAATGGCACTCGGGGAAAAACGGCCCCCTTGGGATTTTTTTATGAAGGGTAATGCTGAAAAATCTGGGTTTCTAGTATATTTACGAGAATAGTACACCGACCATTATACGCTATCGACGATCTGTTAAACATTATTCCCTTATTTTTAGAGAGATTTCCATTTTTTTGTATATTTTTCGTTATGCACCTGTTAAACTTTGTGCAGCAAGGAATGATAGTTCTTAATTTTCTGTTGTTTCCGCTTTCCAATTCCGTTTTCAAAAATTATTTTCGTCAACACCAAGATGTTAGAGTCGCGATTTAACGGAAAAATTTACTCGGGGCAAAATGGCCCCCTCATGGAAGATGTCTTGAAAAAAGAAAACCGGAATAAATTGTAGATTTTTCTTATGAAAAAATGGCTATATTCGAATGGCCGTAGATCGTGTTCAACGAAATCGAACGTGCGACCAACCAAATTAAAGCTCTTACCAAAACGAAATAATTGCCACAAACAAGGTGTAAAAATATTGAGAGTTGACGAAACTACAGGTCTTTAAATGTAAGGGGCCATTTTGCCCCGATATTTTTCAGAGTTCCAAAATTTGACATTTTGGTAAAATCGATTTTCATAGCAAAAAACACTTACGAAAAAAATTAAGACTGGTAGATTTTTGTAGGGCTTATTTCAACGAATGTGGATGTGTCATGCAGAAGTTGTTTAACCGTTTTATTAAGATTTTAACCGAGTTTACAGTTAAGGGTGCCGTTTTGCCCCACCCTCCCCTACTCAATTTGCACAATGACGATTCACTATATGCTATTACTCAATTAAATCCATTGTTAATGCTTTTTACTGTGATAGCATTGTCTTTGAAGAAAAGAATCTCGATATAGTATAAGACAAGAAGCTCAAGGTACAATATTAATACATGATTTGCAGAAAATAGCAATAGATACGTGTATTATGAAATACTCACCATCTTTTGTCTATGATTGTAATATCCCACGTCAGTAGAAAACTCAGAAATTTTCTGAAACATGAAAAATATGCCAAAAATGAAAACATGTCTGAAATTTAAATTAAAAGGTAAAAATATCAAATGAATCGTGTTATTTTTACGCGGGAGTAAATAATAAAGGTTTTCAAAACCTACAGCCATGTATATAATGCCAACTTATGGGGAATCCAAACCTGAAAATACAGCCGAAAGTGAAACAACTAGTCAAAGATACGATTGTTATAGAAGCCGAGTATATAGGATTGAGCAATCAGAATGGAAAAAGAGTGTGTCGGCTGAGAGTCGAAATAAAGAGAGGCAAAATGAAGAAATCCGACAAAAAGGAAGAAGAAGAAGAAGCAGAAGAGAGGTGCAGGGGAGAGAGCGCGACATGGTGAAATGGAGAAGGAGCTTGGGCAGAGGGGAGGGGGAGAGGGCAAGGTGCTCAGCCGTATAAGCCCGTGAAATGGAGTCGGCCTCTTTGGGCTCGAGAGACAAGACGCCTGGCGACAACTAATTAGGCCTAAAAACCCGCGCGCCTGCCAGAGATCGCCTTTTCGCCGTCGTGTGTCTCTTCTCTCCGTCTTTCTCTCTTTCTGATGCCATGCGGCGCGCTGCCGACGTCAAGAGGCTTTCCTCATATATACCTCCTGCACTCTCCTCGATCTACCTCTTTCCAACATCAAACTCCCGCGTATCTGTTTCAACTCTCGTTTTTTTTTTTATATTTTACTGCGGTTGACATTTTTTTCTAGCTGCTTGTATAGGCATGCACCACCATATAATCGTGAGTCTCTGTCTCTCGTAAAAAAAAAAGCTTTCTCGCGTACTGCTTAAACCTCGAATATTAATAAGATCCGATCTTTGCCAGCGCAAAAGCTATATTAACGGATTTTCTGAAATTCTGTTACCGTAAACTCACTGCAAACACTCATAAATAGATATATTAAAGAAAATTTTACTTTTTTCTAGCTGCAAAGAACTGAAAAAAAGAGCTGTTTTGCACTAATACACGCGTATTTATTTTTGATTATAATACGCGTAAGTCGGCCAACGAGTGAGCTTGACTGTGTGAAGTTTCAAGGCACAAGAGAAAGAAAAAAAGAGCTATAGCGAGTATTCTATCGGCGCACAGCCGATAAGTTATCAGCTCATTTTAGAGCGATTAGTTCACTTCCGCTCGAAGCTTCCATCCCTTGTCACCTGTTTTTATCTATTTTGTGTTCTTTAAATAAATTTACAACGCTTTTTGGCGTCACTCGCGCTTCGCAGATTCGGAACGTGCATACATCATTTCTAATTGTGGCAGCCAAGGCTTGTTCCATTCAAGTTTCTATTCTTTTTTTTTTCACTTTTCAGTGGTACATCTTAAGAAAGTGGAAAGATGTTTTTCGGTAAAAATTGTATTAAAGGCGACAGCGTATTAACCGACAGTTACAAAGACGAAAATTGAAAATGAAAAAGCGATGTGAACAATATTGATGTAGAGTCTGTAGCCCGCATTATTTAGCGTTATATACTCAGTGTTTGTCGTATAAGTACAGTCAGCTCGACACATGTCGCATATAGCTCGGCGCTCGAATGCCGACGGCTCGAGCGGAACAGCGCGATAAGCCGCGAGCGAGCGGCCGGCTGATATCGCCGAGAGAGAGTCAGGGCCTCATAGTCGCATGATATGAATACTTACGCGCAGACCATTGTCTACAGTTTTGAGCGTTCATGCTCGCTGTTTTACGAGCAATTGATATTGTTTCGCTTGTCCTGCGCTATCTCGTCCCCAGGCGACGTACGTGTTATATCAATGAGAGCGATTTTCCGAGACTGCATCGACAATCGAATGGCGCATATATTTGTACATCATTCCTACGAGTTACTTTTCACTGTATATACTTTGGTTTTTTATTTTGTTGCTTATAGGTTATGCTAGCAAAACCATTTTTTCAAGTTGCAAAACGCCATCGATTAAAAAGTCATGGTAATTTTCAAACTTATTTAGCAAATATTGAATGCTTATTTACGTTTGTCGTGCAGTCAAACTAATTTCAATGATTATTGTTTATCAACGGACTGACCAATCAAATTAATTTGATACACTCATTTAGTATCAGTTCGTGAAAACATTACTGTTATTGCTCTATGTTCGTTTAAAATGTTTTCTAAACAATTTGGGGCCTATATTTATGGATTTAAAGAATGATAGAAACCTACAACGACATTAAAGTATCCTTCTGAGAACATTTGAAAGTGAAATTTTGAATAAAGCTGTAATTTGTATTTGCCTTTAAAGTGACCAAATCAAATTAATAGATTTAATGTGGACTTTGAACCGCCGCGACAGATGTAAATTTATGCGTAATACGATAAGAATAGATGACTAACAACTGAATGACAACATATTTGATCAGTTTCGTATTCACGATTTTAATATTTTAGTACCTAACACGGTATATTTCTAACGAATCCATCTGAAATTAATTGAATAATTCAAACATTTTTGGTCAACTCTAAACACCAGTAGTTTAATAGCAAAACCAATTTAGAAAAAAATCTATTTTAAAAATGACGTTATACATACCAATCAAATGAAATAATCACAGTTAATTTGGCTTATTTATTCAACACAACGTTTTTAATCACTCAATTTCATCAAGTTTGTTTTTCAATACAAGTAGTGGTACATGTGAAGAAAATAAAAGTTAACGCAGTCTATTACAAATACTTTTTAAATATTAAAATAGAAGCAAATTCAGATAGAATTATTTGCTTAATATATTATTGCCCTTTCACTAAAGCCTTGTCACATCATTTTAAATGTATAAGTCACTTGCAGAGTTCAAACAACAAAAAACAATACGATTTCGAGCGTTTTTCGAAACGAAACTCGTTTTAAGTCCGCGTGAACGTGGAACTCCGCGTCGCACTAATTCACAGACATGGGGGTTCCATTTACGCACAAATAATCAGAATCTAGCGAGGAGCGCTTATCTGCGCTGAACTTTTCAGTGCGGGAAACGGCTGTTTAGATAACGACGCTGCGTATATGTACAACGAAGTGTTCAAGCGCGAAAAAAAGGGGGCAAAACAACGAGAGACGATATGACGGTGCCCGCGTTGTTCCCGAAATTTTCAAAATTGTTAAGATCATATCGCGTGCTTTCACATAATAACAAACAATAAAGTCTAGAATCAATAACAACTCACGAATATAATAGAATTTTTTATTATCATGAGAAAATGAAATTGTTCTGTAATTTTTCTCTACAATAAACATTCATCATTTTTAATATCATTTTCTGAAAAAAAAGTTATGTTGAACGCTTGTAACGTTTATCTTCTAAACGGATGACCATAAACCACTTTTATAAAACATATTATGCTAAAGAGTACAATGACAATAAAACATTTGTGTACAATAAGCTCTTGCATGCGAATTCGTACGTTATGATCTATTACAACAATGTCTATTATTTGCGCATGAACATTTCCATTGAAAAGAGCAGATGTCACGACTAGATTTTTGATTGCATTTTCAGAACTATACCATATTATGAAAAGTAGAAAGAATAATAATAATAATAATAATCCTGGCTTAAATAGGAATATTTTGACAATTAAACCCTCTATTATTTGCGATTCGTCAGTTGGAGGTGGAGGTTTTGACATTTGATTGGCTTGCTGATATAACGTAAAATTGGGTGCGAGAATTTGAAATCATTCATTTACTTTTTAGAATTTGACAGACGTTCAGCGCGCATAGAGTCTATAATAGTATATTAAAAAGAAGAGACATCTAACAAAACATATTGATCTGTTGCCAGAAATTGACAAGATTTCATTCTGTACCTCATCGGATGAAAGTAAACTTATACTACTGCGACATAAGCATACCCCTTTTCCAACTGAAACGCAACAGTATTGAAGTTGCGTGGAAAAGATTGTCGGTAAAAAATTATATTCTTAGCTGCAGCTAGTAAATTACAATGGTGGAATAAAAGTGAAGCAGCATTAGAAGGCAGCGCGGAATGATTTGATCATGTGAAAGCCGCAAGCGAACGAGCGACTGATGTGAGCAAGTCTCGCAATGAATATATATACCGCGGCGGGCGGCGCAATGATCGCGCGAAGCTTTCGTCAGTCCGCGCGTCTTCGCGTGCAACCAGGTCGTTACTCGGATGTGCATGACGTGCGGCGGTCGCGATGTTTATCACAAGGCACTCGAAAAGAAAAAAAAAACTTTCCACCCCAAACAAAAGCGAGTCAGCACAGCCAGGCCTCGACTCGACTTAATGCACTTTCGGCCGAGGCATTTCCCACGTCGACCGACTTATCGAGGATTTATCGCTACTCATAGCGCGACTTCGTGTCTCTCGCACACTTGCCGCGGCTCATTCGCTCTTCTCGCGCTAGACCGCTACATTTATTTCAACTCTCTTATCCGCAATTGTTATTTTATTTATGCGGACCAATACTGTATATTCGATGAAAAAAAAGTTTCTCCAATTTAGTAGAAAGCTCTCGCGACGTATCAAAATCGAGGTTACAAAGAACGCGAGTTGGAAGTTCGGCTGAGTTACTAAATTGACCCAAGATAATAATACCCATTGCTTATTGAAAATCCGCGTTATATGCATTTGAAAATAATTATTTATTTGTACATATCCTACTCTACAATCGACTTACATTCTCAATAAAAGAAAAATTCATATATGTAAAGTATTGATATAACTACTTTCAACGAGACCAAATCGCAAATCACGTAAGATATGACATTTCCAAACATACTTGATCTGTAGCAACAAAAATAATTTCACCAAATGGACATACGTAGCATTCTACTGTCATACTAATTAGAGAAATATTACGATGATAATTCATCGACAGAGAAGATTAATTCTGGTTTGGCTAAACTCGACTTTGACAGTGCAAATTATCCAATTTTCAAAGTTATCTTTTGAATATAAAATTCCATTTACTGATTAGTGCGCACTCACTTATTATATGGTGCTGCTTTTACAATCAACTATTTCCTTTTGCCCGTATGTATACCGCAGTAACAAAGAATATAGCTGCACCCTGGTAGAAAATTGACGGAAAAATACCGTGAATAAATCGACTTCTTCGACGTTCGGCGTTATTTTAATAAAAAAACATTTAAAGTTGACTGGTAATTTGTTAAATCATAAGTAAAAGTCTTTTGTTAACAGATTAATCAATTTTGAGACTGATAAGTTGTCAAATAATTTGATTTTTGTTTATAATATATTGGAATTTTTGACGAAAAAGGAGCATCAATAGTGTAAGTAAAATCGTCTATATTTTATAAAATTACTTTATAAAAGTTATTATTAATATACGATATGGTACATAATCATAACTATTATTAGTAAGGAAAATCTCAAAATGTTTTTTGCAAATTAAGTGCATATAATTTAATTATTTAAAGCATGTGGCTTTTACCGTCAAGCTTTCTAACAGGGTGTAAAGATACGACACCTAAATATATATCTGAACGGAATCGTTCCGACGGAGTTCTGTTATTTCAAAAGCCTCGCAATAGTTGATAAATATGAACATACTATACATATTGGTAGATTTGACATTTGAATAAGGTAATTGTAAAAGAACGAAATAAAAGCTTTATTTCATGATACGCATGAATACATGATTTGCAGAGCTATGGAGTTCTTTTGCTTATATTTATCTTGTCCCTGTTGATTTTAATTGTGTTTGTACCAAAGTTTATTGAGTTTATTCTCAAATCAAGATAAAGAAATAAGAAACAAAGCGATGATATTATATAATATTTGATAACTAGACTTGAAAGTGTCTTATACACATATGTTGACTTACTTTTTTAATTTAAAAAATGAAACATGCAAACATTATAATAATAGCGGTTGGTCACAGAAGTAAAGAACTTAAATATCTTTTGATACATGCGTCGAACATATCTATAGAGAAATGCTGATATTTGTTTGACGTTTTATTTATTTACTGTAACGTCAGATCTATACATAAGTATCAATGCCTCATAAAATGAATGGTCTTATATACGAAAATAACATACAACAGTGGTAGATGATTGAAAGACAAAAATTAAATTCAATTTTAGCTGGCAGCATTACGCGTAGTATCAACGTGAAAAGTGAGAGTTTATGTATTTTCCAAGTTGATCTCGAAGTTGATAGTGAATCGCGGAGTCACATAATTGAGAGATTTGACGAAAGAATATATACACAATTCGAATGTTTATCGATCAAACTATTGTCTGCTTGAAGCTCTATATATGGGTCGTAAAAGAAAATTGAGATCTCGTCATAAAAGCGCATATCTCATGCGGCGTATAGAAAAGTGTTCACATCGAAGGTGGCAGATTGAGCGCTATGGTACTATCCTCTCCTATATATACTTGCAGATTTATCGGCGGCAACACGCGGCGATTTTACCTCAATAATTCGCTCGGCGGTGCACTGATACTCTCTTATATAGCGCGGCTTGTCATCGTGAAAGCTCGTTATATTTATTAGACGATTACCGCGCCAATAAATCAATCAATTGAGCAATTTTTTTTCGCATGGCTAAGTGATTTAAAAGCCGTGCTGGCTGCTGCAGTCTATCGATTTTTTTCTCTCTCTCTCTCTCTCTCTTTCCACGAATATGCGAGAATAATAATTGCGCAAAAGCCCTGCAACCCGCAGCCGTCGCGCGCGAACGCCGTTTCCCGTAGGTGAAAATTGGAGCAGCTCCATTTCAATGGAGGGTCTTTGCTAATCCTGCGAAAGTTATTCAATGAATAAGTAATCACTGCCGCCGCACGAGACAGCGAATTCATTATTCGCGAAAACGCGTATATAGCCTACTTTGATATACTCGATCGAAGCCTCATTTTCATAAAATACCTGCAACATGTATGCACCACAAACGTTTTTTTTCTTTTCCTTCGCGACCACTCATGAATAGCTAAATTTTTCGAAAACTTCATAAATAGCTCAAGCATCGTTTACATCCAACTGATTCAATTTAGAGATTTTATCTTTATTTTCAAAGACAACTGTAAATCGTATAAAATGATGGTAGAAAAAACAAGAATTCTTTAATGGAAATAATGGTAATGGTTATTCTCGTACCGTATAGTCTTTCACTTTAACTTTGACTTTCCAAGCCGACTACTAGTCGAGCTGCGGCCGGTTTCCTGTAATGATGTTTATGAGATCAAATAAATTTTAATAGCAAACGCGAGAAGTCCGGAATCATGCTCATTATGGGATTTCATAAATAACCCATCAACGACTTTTTCAACGTCCTCGGCTAATTCCTGAAAAATGCCTCTCAACGCTTTACCCTCGTTAAAAATCTCTAAGTGAAACCCGCATACTTGACTGCTGTATATATGGCTAAATTTTTCAATTTTATATCTAATTGCATTGGAGCTTGGATTTATAATTAAGGGTCTGCGTGGATGAAAATTGTTATATTTTAACCAAGTACTTGAGCCCTTAGCCCAACACATCTCTTCAATTAAATTTGATACAAAAATACAAAAGTAAAAATAAATAATTTGGTGGTCAAGTTATTATGTATGTTTGAAATACATATAGAAGAAAAGCCGATTTTATCAGAATAGCTACTCATCAAAGTGTAAATATGCACGTGAAATTAATAAAAAAAAGTAAATCAACAACAATTAAAAAATAAATAATATTGTATGTAGAGGTTAGTCACTAAATAACTAATTACCACAATGCAATTTTCAAGTTATAATTCAATACAAAATAAATGTAATGAAAGTCCGTATATACAGTTCGGGTTCCGAAAATTAAACTGCGGTTTGTTATTTTTGAGGTATAATAAACGTGCATTTCGCGTGCGTGCATCGCGCAAAAACATGCGGCGTCGCGTGGTGCGAGCGCCGTTGGTGCTGCACGTGCACATAATGCTATTAAACGTATACGTGTGTGTGTGTGTGTGTGTGTGTATGTGGAGACACTTATATACAACGTAATACTCACGCATAATCGACATTGGCTCACAGCATGCTTTGCGCTCTGGATAAAATGGCGAGCAGTCGTCAAAACAAGTCTTGCACTATTTTGTTTTTCAAAATTCTCTTCGAAATTATTTCACTGTTATCATCATTTTGTTTGGAAATCCTTATACAACGTAACACAAAATACTGCTGAATATCAGTCTATGTACAGTTTGATCGTCGATCAGCGGCAGAAATAATAACCGATTGTCAAATACTCCGTTTGGCTGCTTTCGCGCAGTGACACATGATCTCTCAAAAACTGGTAAGCCTCGGTACTGACAGTGTAGTTTATCAATAGTGTATTATCAGGCAGCGTCGGATAAGCGTACGTGTGTAATAATAAAAATAAATAGAATACTATGTATGGGTAAAGAGAACACTAGCACAAGTTAACACAATGATCACAATTGTAGCACAGAAAATCCATCGATTCACGCGAGAAGCACGTATAAACAGTCGAACGATGATATAGTCCATCGAGGGCACTGCTGCAGTCCAGGTTGCATTAGCATCGGGCAAACGCGCGACGACGACGAGAGAGAGAAAGAGAGAGAAAGAAAAAGAGGAGAAAATAAAAAAAAAAGTATAAGAAGAGCTCGCGAAGGAGGAGAGACTGAGAGACTAAAAAGAGAGAAAGAGAGAGAGAGAGAGAGAGGCCGCCTTTGAGATAAGCGAAATCAGTGGCGCGTTCCCGCGAGAGGTTAGAAACGCACAGGCAGGATCCTCGGCAATCGTGGTGCAGTCGCTGACTGCGCCGCTCCAACTGTCCTGAACACCTACCTCTCTCTCTTTCTCTCTCTCTCTCTCTTTCTCTTTCTCGCTCTCACTCGCTCTTTCTCGCGTGCTCACACTCGCGCCAGCACGCGGAGAAGGAGGAGGCTTGCTAAGAGGGAGAGAGCAGTGCGAAGCGAGGGGCGGAGGGAAGGAGACGCTGCTGCTGCTGATGCCCGACCAAAAGAGAAAGAGAGAGAGCAAGCGAGCGATTTTTTCCATCGATCCTGCAGACCACTCGAGTTATACCAGTCAGGTAAGTCGTCGAGGGCGTTCACACCTTGAGTATAGCGTTTCAAGTCGACGGAGGCGTGGTTTTCGTCTCGCGGACACACCCCTCGACGCTCATTGGCCCGCCCACGATTATACACACGAATTACTGGCACACACGCGCTCTGTTTTTCTTTTCGTTTTTTTTTTGTTTCATTTCCTCCTGCGTATAGCGTAAATATACTGCAGCTAATGAATTCAAAGAGGTGATCGCATTGTTGCGCGAAGTTCGATGGATAAAGAAGAAAAATGCTGCCGCTATAGTGGTATGCGAGCGGCTATTTCGTCGCTCGAGAGTCGTGTCGCGGAATTCACTCGGGATTAATGAGGACTGCATCGAGGAACTCGCGCGCGCTCGAATGTTTGTTTTCTGATGTAGTCAATTATTTTGACCGCGAGCATTACATAAATTTTCCGTCATGTTCAGTGTTCCAAATTCTTCATTTACACATTTATTCGTATATTTGAAAAGATAATTTTTTTGGGAAATGAAAACACAAAATATATTTTATTTACGAAATAATAATTCAAACAACAATGTTGGGATAGGGGAGGCTACTTAGCGAGAACAAGTGAATTATTTTACGCATTCAGAAAATAAATCCACCCATTTTTGCGCAAATTTTAAGAATCTGAAGATCCCTTCATAGCCCTATTATTTTTCGCAATCCTTCTGCGTGATGGCGTAAAATTGAAATTCGAAACAATTATCACGATAACATTGTATAATTTACGCTGCATGGTTTATGCTTAAGCAGTTCGAAACGATTCTGCGCAGTCTAATTAGAAATAACATTCGATCAAAAAAACATTTTATCAAGAAAAACATTCAAAAATCGTTAATGTAAATAAATCCAGTTAGAATTAATGTGAAAAATAAAATATGAACTCAATTCTTGTTTATTAATTTTATTAGGCTTCTGCAAAAGCTCGAAAAGCTCGAGCGGCTCGAGCTTTAGCTCGACCTTGCCGAGTCGAGCCGAGCCCGAGCTAGCTCGAGCTTTTCGAGCCCCGAGTTTTCCAGCTCGAGCTCGGCTCGAAGTTCCGGGGCTCGACCTCTAAGCCAGCTCGATCCTTCAAGCACTCGAATTTTTCGAGATTTTTGATTGTTACATATCGACTGAGCATCGAAATAAGCATAGAGAAGAAAAAAATATGACGCTCAAGTTTTTTTCGAAAGTTTTTCCAAATTAGACAAACATAACTTCAATTTAACCTTAGTAGCAATGGGTGACATAATTCGATTAGCTAGAAAACTTGAAAATTTAAATAAATCCGGCATTTTAACATATATTTATAGACTCTATGCGTAAAATAATTCGAGAGCTTGAAAAATCTCGAGCCGCTCCAAAGCTCGAAAGCTCGATTGGGCTCGGAGCTTCGAGCTAAGCTCGAGCCGGCTCGAGCTTTTACCTTCGAGCCCGAGCCGAGCCGAGACTTTGCGGAAGCCTATATAAGCTGAATTTTATTTGATCGCGTTTGAACGGCTTTGCAAAATCGTTCAGAAATACTTTGAAGCTCGTTTTTAAATGCAAAGTATTAATACGATATGATTTCGTAAAAAATTTTTCTAATCCCTATTTTGCTTCAACATAGAATAATCACCGCGCAAACAATCATATATTCACCATACGAACTTATATATGTAGTGGTAGGAAAAATAGATGAATGTCGAGGTAGTATAAGTATAATCTGATATTAATTGGAATTATATTAACTAAAACAGGCGAACAGATCTTTACTGTCAAATAAAATATACAGTAACTATTTAAGAATTTTTGTTTGTTTTTTTGACCTCAATTCTAACCCCTTCGCTTTCGACTAAATTAATTAGTTTTTATTTTTAACTATACGAGTATATAAATATTTTGATCGATTGCATTCTTTTATTTTCTTGATAACAATACTATATTTACACTAAATCTCAAAAATCAATATTGATAGTTAAAAGAATAAACTATATAATAAAGTGGAGGGGACCCAATTCGGGACTATATCCAATTTGAGACTATTGCTCGGATTTCCAGTTAGCATATTATATCAAGTAGTGAAAGTTACATATGACAAAATCTTTAAAGCTTATAAAAGCAGCTTCAAAAATGAGATGTCGCACAATTTTTTTATAATGATTAGCCCGGTTTATCACACTTTGAATAAAACTACTTTTTTCGGCATAACAAGACAGTGGACCCCATTTGGGACTATTTATGGGAGAAAAGGGTATTTTTACGTATCCAAGTCATGACTGACACGTATGAGTAAGTTATAACATCAATGTTTTCCACTTTTCAAGTATTAAAAACTAATTAGTACGATGTGGCAATAACACCGTTACGTATAAACATTAATTTTGAAAAATATAACAAAAATCGATATTTTATCATTGATAAGTAGAATAAGTAGATGTATTTAGACGAACTGTCAAGTTTCGTCGTTGGTTACTCACAGAAACTCAAAACTGGAAGGAAGTAATTGGCGCGTCATTTGGCTTTATTACACCTCGTATTACACGCTAGAAGATTTCTGGTGAGTACTTTTGAAAGGGCGAAAGAAGACGAATCGAATGGTATATCGCAGTTCTATGTTTAGATGTGTTAGACCAACTTAAATGACATATTATATTCATTAAAATGGAAATTAACGAGCGGGAAATTTTTGTCGCCTGAGGACGTAAAGGCTGGTGCAAAACAGATTTCGTCTTTGAGGATAATTTGAACCTATGGAACTTCATTATTTCATGTTGTTGGATTAGATGTTACTCAACATCTAATCCAACAACATATAAAAATTGGAGGGTGCTTTTAGCTACTTAGCTATTAATATCAACTTCATTATTTCATAGTACGAACATAATGCCACAGCGCCGTACCGATATAACATGCGCAAACGCTAAATCTAAGCAATAGTCCCATATTGGGTATAGTCCCATATTGGGTACACCTACCTTAAATTTTGCTGCACTTCCAATTTTCATTTAATGAATATATCTCATTTGAGTTAGTCCAATATGTTTAAACATAAAACTGCGATACACCACTGGATTCGTCTTCTTTTCTTTCAAAACCTGCACTCATCAGAAATTTTCTATAGTGTGTGAATAAGCCAAATGCCGCCCCAATTACTTTTGTCTTTTGGTTCTCCAATTTGGGACTGCGCCGAAAATTAAGAACGGATCATGAATAAATTATACAGTATCAGGAATGAAGAAAATAGTGATGTTGTAACTTACACGTGCCACGCATGATTCAGATAAGTAAAAACACCCTTTTCTCAAATAGTCCCAAATTGGGTCCACTGTCTTGTTATGCCGAAAAAAAGTAGTTTTATTCAAAGTGCGATAAATTGGGCTAACCATCATAAAGAAATTTGTGACGGCTCATTTTAGAGCTGCTTTCATAAGCTTTAAAATGATGCCCCGCACGTTGAAAAATTCATTCATGGTAAAAAGTTGTTTGCGCTTAGTAGTCCCAAATTGGGTCCACCTACCTTATATGTGTTTATGCGGCAACAAAAGTACTGCGTAGTTGGTTGCTAGATATATAAACCAATTACTACGCTGACCGTGCCTCGATACTTTGTTGGAATGTGCACTATGCATCGATCGCCATGCTTTCTCCAACAGTTTTAAAGAAAAAGAAATTTTTTTCGTTTTTTGACTGCTCTACTTCAGTCTATATATTTCGTATTTCAACTTATTGTGCAGCTTTGTAGTATATATTGTTATAGATGTATTCTTGTACAGTTCCATTAAAAACTCAAAAATCATCGTTTCTTATATGATAAAAATAAAACAAGGAACAACGATTCAAAATAGGGTAATTAATTATAAAAGTTTTCGCAATATAGTGAATATATCTTGAATGACAAGGCAATAATATGATTAAGCATTCCAAATATATTATATCAGATTATTTTTTTCATAACATAAAGGGTCTAAAAGAAAGGGTGCATGATCACATCGTCTGCTTGTAAAAGGAATTCTTTCTTTGAAAATATTACCATCAACTCTTGCCCTATTACATTGTAACCCTTTGTAAAAAGATAGTATAAATTATATCTATTACGTAGACGACGATATAAAAATTGAATTGTTTTTATTCAAATTAACACTTCCCTGTTAGAAATTTCACTAAAAGAATTCGTGTATGAGTATTTTCCACGTAAAAGGTACTCATAAAAGTTCAATTGAAATCGTCTACATTTTTTGAAATTATTGTCTAATAATTATGATTTATGTATAGTATAGCACATAACCATATGTTACTAATATGAATGAGATTAGTCCGATCAAGTTATTCGCAAATTAAGTGTATATTATTAAGGTGCTTAAGAGCGTGAATTCATAAAAAATTCGCGATTTTTCGGAAAGCGTTTCTACTAGAGTTCAATTATTTTCCTTTGACCTTTTTGTAAGTATGTCTTTTATCTTTTTCATATAAGATTAACGTTAAATTCAATTGTTATAATACCTGTGACTTAGTTCGAAACTCTAATCTAATGAAATATATTGTTTACTTTCCTCGTAATTGGCTCAGCTTGTTGACGATTTTGATTTAAGATAAGTGAATATCTACTATTTTTTTAATTATTCTCAAAGCAGTTTAAAACATGATGGTGCGAACAAGATGTTTTATATTAATATCAATGTTATAAATTCTTATAAATGTTGGTTTTTGTAACCACCTTTACTCTTGTTTCAGTAGTCTATAAAAAAATTTGTGTTAATTACACATGTGCTTTAGTTTAACATTTTCAATTTCTTCCCAGATCCCATCTAATTACAAAGTTCTTATCAATTTCTTCGTTAAGGGATATACTAATTATACAGCAAGGCCTAATCCAGACAACATCGTTGTTCATAAAGGCATAAATAAGCTCCATGCAAAATCGCGAATCTTTGTTCACTCTCTGATTCTGTTGGAGTGAAATTTTCACTCTATAAACTATGTAAATCAGATTAGTCTCCCACTTTGAGTGAATTTTGTAACAGTTTCACTAGAATGCAAATAAAATGTATGAGAAATAATAATCACCCATTCACTCATTTGTTGACAAACCCGTTTTACTAGTCAGGTGCTATTGTCTTTTTTATACAATGTGTGTAATTAAAGTCTCCGAAGGAGAAAGCACACGAAGATCTTTGAAATCGATAAATAATTGCTCAGCAGAATCTACCGAGTTTCATTACACAAGCCATTCAGTTTTCATCGATAAAAAGTATGAGAATTGCTATACTAGATATAGCGAAAAATGCATCGCAGTCTCTTTAGTATAAATAAACTAATATTTTGATTTTGAGAATTTTCGATATATTATTAACATGGAAAACAGAGAGCAAGCTATTAAAAGTACCAACTAGAATAAAAAGAACTACTTTATTATACTTACATACGAATAAATAGATATTTTACTTCAATACTTTTTTTAAGAATCGAATTATTTTTTCATCTCATTAAAAAAATGAGGTTCGATCAATTTTAAAATGTTAGAGAATTTCAATGTATGGTATCAAAATACAATGAAGCGAATGACATTCTACGTTTAAACATTTTCATTTTAACTTTTAAAAAAGTCTTGTATTGTTTGATTTTATAGGAATGTCGGTTAATACGCAACTAAAATTTTTACGGTCAAATAATAAAAAGTTTAATGTACAATAACGGAAACTAACTTTTCAGTGTCTATTTAAAAAATTACTTACTGTAAGTAATAGATATCAAAAACCATACATATATTACAAAGATCAAATTACATTATTACGCATACATACGTTGAGGTCGTAATGAAAAAAGTTGATAGTGCATGCCAAGGATATATATTGTCCATTTGTACGATTTGTTTTCGAAGTATTAACGAATGGGCCAGGTAAATTAGCAATACTTATTGGCTATGAAACATTGGATGTTCTTATTTATCATTAACTATTAACTATGCATTACTATAAACAAGTGGTAAAAAATCTTCCTAGAGCGTCTTTCAACTTTGTATGACTTTTAGTGAATATAAAGTATACTAATGATATTGTACTAAAATATATAAGATTTTCATCGAAAATTCTAATCACATTCTCAATAAATAACTGCAGATTTTATAGCTTTAATGTTTCAAAATAAAAAATATTAATCAAGTACTCCTTCACTTGTCAGAGAGTGAGAATCCCAAACTACGTTCTATTTCGTTGTACGCGGAACCTTTTTATTTATTATTTTTATTATTTTGCGTGACGCAAATTAGTCAAGCAATAATAGCTATATAAATAAATATAAGTAAATATAGATATGTCCGTCGTCTCATTATTTAACTCTCGTATTATGCAGACAAAGTTTGCTCGATAAACGTCACAGACGCGCGTCAGCGTGCCATAATCTTCAATTAATGAAGAGTAAGTGCAAGAAATTTATCGTGCGCATGGCTTGGGAGGCGGTCATTTGAAAAATGTGCATACGGTTAAGTTAAAGTCCGCGCGGTATCGTCTCCGGCGAGTTATCGTATATATGCGCGCGACGGCGTGGCTCCGGCTGCAGCGCACGCGACGTACACCCTTAAGATTGCAGCTCCTGTCCGAAAATATGAAAAGCCACTGGCCCGGCCAATTAAGTGAGCCTGCGAGAGTAATTCGAGCGAGCAATAAAAAAAATCGGCGCGGGCGTCTATCGAATCTCGGTATCGAGCTTATATTATAGGGAGAGCATGGAGAGCATCTCTCTCGTAATGGCGCGTATGAAATGCGAGTGCACCTTTTACGGTGCAGCGGAGCCATGCACGCGCGCTTAATCGAAAGTCGATGCTTAATTGCTCGTTCATTAAGCTACGAATATTTACACTGGCTAGACTTTATCGAGCGATGCAAAGTTTATGCGGAATAAAGCTGCTCGGACGCGGCCGAGGCTACTGCTCTCCGATAAGTTTGCAACCGCACTATACGCTCTCCTATATATCGCTGTATTTTTCTTTGGACTCTTGCCGCGCTTGCTTACAACACACGCGAACGCACTCTGTATACTATATGCTCAAACGGGTTTTACTCAGCGCGCAACTTATTCGTATCGTCAATTTTAGTTTAACAACCGTATACAATGGCAGTTGCACTAATAACTACTTCATTTTTATACAGCGAGGCGTTGCTCAATTATTTTGATCATTCAATTACCTATTATACACTTTGTTTTCTTTCAACGCTGATTGCACGATTACTCCCGATGATTGTTAAGTAAATATACTTAAGAGTTCGCTTCAAAATAATATTTTCGTTAATATTAACAAATGTACTACATTGGTGCAAAGTTAATATTAAAATACAAATAAGATTGAATGTTCATTATTGAAGAAGAGAATCTTTGTTTTAGATTCTACGTTATTAAGAATGAACTTTTGATTCAACAAAATATACTCTTTTAATTGGTATAGAATAACAAGTTTTACCTTTTTTGTAACATTTTTCTTTTACTTTTTACGTTTTTAATCATCTCTATAGCTCTTTTACTTACTTAACTTAATTAGTTCATTGCTTTTTTTAACATTCGGTTACTCAGTTTGATAAAAAAATATGAGTACTTCTTTGTAGAATACTTAAATAAATAAAACTTTTTCCTGTGTAAACCCAGGTTTTATGGAAAGAATATTGCTAAATATTCGTTAGCATGGTATTGATGAATTAGTGAAACAATTAATTAAACGATAAAATTTTGTATATATTACCATATTATTAGAAGATTTCTTTTGGATAAATTACATTGTATTGTAACATTAATATTTTGTTATATTTTTTAGGGCTGGTACAATTAGGAAAATCATGATTTTATAAATGGAAAATAAATATATATGACTACATCTCTGCTTTTGCGCGAATATATTTATGTTTCTTTTTATGGAATATATATAATGATTCAAATAGATTTTGTTTTTAGTTCGTGTACTAATCGATGTATTGTAAGAACTATATAATATATTATTCAGACATCGAGTCGCAAATCATCTTATTACACAGTCCAAATATATATTAAGGAAAAAACGTATGCTGAACTTTGTTTACTTTTATGCTAGTAGGTGAGCTACTACTTATGCTAATGATATCATTCAACTGCAAAGAAGGCATAAAATTCGGAGACAAACAAAGTACGAATTATTATATGACCAATCTCAAAATAGCAGTGAGAAAAAAAAATTATCCTCTAAATTGTCCGAAGCAAAGCATAGGAGTTTCGTGTTTTCGGTCATCTTTGATAGTTTCTGCAGACTATAACCTTTCCTTTCCATTAAGGTGTGTCCAGGGTAGGGTGGCCGAAATCCATTAGAACGAGCTGAAACGAGCCGAATGACCGAGCTGAGTGCGACCAGAGAAAAATTCGGTGAATTATGGCTTGGTAGACTATCGACCACTTTGGGATACTCTTTCTTCGGCTATTTGTCTATTTGATTTTGTTTTAGTTTTCTTTGAAAATATCTTCCCTGTTTTTTAGCGAAACCCTACAAATTTTGTTATTATGTTCTTTTTGCTTCAAAAATTTTCAAGAATAATACGTAATATGATTTCTTATTTTTGTTCTCAAGTTACTTAACTAAGAATCTAAAAGGTTTTGTTGTATGCACTATTTTTCTTATAAACATTACGTTTTTAACGATTCCATTTTAATAGCCTCAATGAAGATTTGTAGTTTTAATGGCGTAGGCGACCTGTTAGTCACGCTCGGCGCCCAAATCATGGTACTAGTCGGGGCGCCGACGCGACGGAGAATTCTCGGAATTCTCAAGGTATTTCTCAGAACAAGGAATTTCTACAGGAGTTCTACAATATGTTTCATGAAAGCTTTAAAACAGGAAATAATCGACGAAATTTTATTATTTTCAGCTTTCATTTTACATTAAAAAATTTTTTGTCGACAACTTATGCAAAGAAACTTCAATTATTCAATTGTATTTTATTTCTATTAATGCAAAATACCGCAACAGTATATATGCTAGATGAATTTCTAAAAATACCAAGTCAATGTTCAATTTACTATCTATTTTTTGAACTACAGTAATAATCAATAAATAACATATGTGTGATGTAAAGTACACTTATTTCGAATAATATTTAGATGTCAAGTGCGTTTATATCATCAACTGGCACATGAAGACTTGCAAAGAAAGCATCTTTTTCATGTCTCTCGGAATCCAATTGCTTCTTTTGCAGTTCAACTGTATCTTGTTCAACCTGAAATAAAAACGATTTTATTGACACGTGTGAAAAAAAAGTTTTAATAAAAAATGATACTTTGCAAAAATATAACATATTAAAAAGAAGTCTCTAATGACTATTAATTTCTTACCTCGTCCGTAAGTGACACAGCATAAGATATTTCGACTGCAGTTTCTTTTATCGTTAAAACATCGTCGAGCTTCTGTAAGTATTTATTAATTGATGGTATAATTGGCTTCGAAGCAGAATTGCCATCTTTAATTCCCCATCTTAACAGTACACTGTGCAGTCCGTCTTTCTTTCTTTTTTCTAAGAGATCTTTCACCGGTCGTTCTTGTATGTCATCGATACTATAAGATTTGCTGAATTTCAATTTTGATGGCAAAGCTGCAGCATTCACTACAGCTGAAAAGACAGCAAATAGACGAAGATCGGGGTTCAATGATCTTGATTCTTGGTCCACGGTTTTAGTTGTTGAGTCGACAGCATTGGACTTTCCTTGCGTCGAAACGATACGTTGCAAATCAAAAATGGCATCTATAGGTCCCAAGGCTGAAGCTTCTTTGAGGATTGCCTTGATATTTTGAGGCTGAGAAACATCAACTTTGGTCCGCAAAACCACTTGCACTCCGTATTTCTGCCATAAACTCAAGCGCAGATTTGCATATCCACCCTTAACCTCAGAGTGCGAGACCAAGACTACGCGTTTAGCACCCCGCGTTATCAGCCAGTCAATCAATTCCAAACCAAATGCGCTCAAGCCTTCAATGATCACATAAGTTTTTGAGCTTGAACAGTACAGACGTTGCAAAGCCGGTACTTTACCATTATCATTCTTGCCGGCTGACACCTTTACGATAATCTGGAAAATGACGATCAAACAGTGTTGTATTGCAAAATTAAATAGTTTATCATTCAAAAACTAAGTTATTAATAATAATTGAAATATAATTGTCGGAAGGCTTTTTGAAAACTTATTGTATGGTTTTTTACTACTTAACAGTAATAATTTGATCAAATAAATCATATTAGTTAAGTTACGTCAAAAGCAAATAGGTAAAACAGCAAAATGGTAAGTAATGAAAAAAACTCACCTTTCCAAGGTTGGACTTCGACAAGCAAGCGTGGAAAGCTTCATTTAGTGCTTTGTTATCGTAAATATTACGAGCTAACGGCTTAACGCTACCATTTTTGATACCATCCAGCAGCATGTTAGCCAAAGTACGCTTGGTATTGGAGTCAGATACAAGTATTTGCTTTGGCACGACAGAGAAGAAGTTCATTTCTCGCAGGAAAATCTCCATTCCTATACTTTCATGGAATCTATTGTCATTCATATCGCCGAGAAGAACAACTCGAGCTCTACGTTTGCATGCAGCAAACAATATTTCGGCTTTTTTAGCTCCACATTGATTGCAAATGGCAACGTCTACGCCTTGTCCTCCACCACTCAAGATAACATCGTCCGTGAAGCTTTCTCTTGATGCATCAAACAAACGGTTGTCCGGTAAATTGGAAGTGAGTTTAATCAATTTTCTCTCCTGTTCCGTTTGATAAGTTGCAAAAACGTCACACTTCTTGCGTATGGCTAAATTCAACATTGCCAAGCCTGGTCCATCAGAAATGTTATGAAGTAGAACTCTTTCTCCTTCTTCTATCTCTGCCTTGACGAAGAGAGCTGCATAGGCAATAATATAAGAGAGGGGAACGGTTGCTCCATCTTCAAAACTCCAAGATTGCGGCACAACCCAAGTCCATATTGGATTAGATTTGACATACGTTGACAAAGCGCTGCCACAAGTTATACCCATAACTCGATTACCTTTGGCATCCATACCGGAATATTCAAATCCGAATGTTGCAGGTGCTATTCTGTTGATACCAGATATTTCTGATGTCTCCGAATAGAAGGTATTGTGAGCCAACAAAATGTCTTGAGAATTGAAACTCGAATATTCAACTTTGACAATATTTTCAGTTTGCTCGACGAATGGGCCTTCTGTCCATGTCACATTGGTTGGATTATGCAAATGCAATTGATTAGCGGCCCAAATTTTGCAAGGTTGAATGTTGGGAGTAGCTGTTACACGTCTCAATGTAGCCCATACCTTCTTTGGTGTTAGTACATTTATCAACAAGTCGATTTCTAGTTGTTTTTTATATGCTTGATCAGAAAATAGATTATCGGATGCATTTGCGTCTTGAATATCAAATATTCTAATTTTATCCAACTTTGTTGATTGTTCCAACTGGCTCACAAGATCAACAATGTTGAGTTTGTCTTTGGGCTTTGTAACAATAACTATTCGATCATCTTCCGACGGTACTCCTATGGCTTTCACTTTATTTATAGTTTCTTTAATGTTTCCGTTGGCATTAATGACTTGCGTGTTTGCAAACGATCGTTTCTTCCTAAACAAAACTAGGTTGCTGTTATTTATATATTTGCGTACCAGAACCACTTTCAGGCTCAATGATTCGGCTAATTTCATAAAACTGTCTTCGTGTTCATTCTTAACATTGGTTAATAAGAATTTATTGGTACCCAGCTTTTGGAAAATTAGAGAAACGTCGTACCCCTTCAAATCTTCTACCAGTATTGTCAGAGCTTTATTGAACGTGGCTTCTTCGCAAGTAGTGCGTTCTTGTTTGAAAAGGCAAATTTCAGGTACGCTGTGCAGCAGTGATTTGTAAGCGTTTGACGCCTCTGACCCGTCGTTTTCAATAAGCTGAATTACTTGAAGGTTATTTGAAAAGCTATTTTCTAAAACTAGCTGCATTATGGTTCGCAAGCTCTCCGAAAACGATGAATTCGATTTATCTACGTTTGGCACGACAGCTAATACGTCGCTGCTCAATTTATTCTGTTCTAAAGATTTAGGCAAAGCCGATAATCTCAAACCTTGTATTTCTAATCCTCCAGCAGTTATACAATTCAAATTTTTATCAATGAAAGCTGTGACTCCTGAAAACAGTGAGTGAAAAAAAGACATTATTAACAATAAAGTATATTTGGGATTTTTATTTCAATGAACGCGAAATTATCACAAACTTTCTTTACCTGAATTTTGAACAGCCTCTTCTTGCTTCTGGTGATCGATTATAACTTTCCGGATAATGCATGGAGTTTGAGCTTGACGCACGTCATTTCCAAATGCATACAATTGAATGGCACTGTCTATGAAAGTAACCCAGTTATTATCCCATTTTAATAAGCCGTTGCTGCCAGTCATTGATGATTTCAGCACATTTTTAAAGTTTCCTGAGTATTGGAAACCGCGCATTCCCATTTCTTCATAAAAGTCTTCATTTTCAATGTCGTATTTAATTTGATGCTGTGAATATGATTTGCTTGCATCTAAGCGCTCAACATTAGCTGCTTCTACAGCTTTTATTGTACCATTAGTCACGAGTGTATCAGACTCAACTATTTCAAATTTTCCATTTCCTAAAAATTAAATATTATTTAGAATATTAATTCTGGAAATTAATTCAACATATTAGATATTACTAATAAATTGTTTGAAATAAAACGAAGATTGTATTGTTTGCATTCACAAACCTTTAGTAACCATGACTGTAAGTTTTACAATATTGTCATCTGGGACAGGAACTCGTAATCTATGGATATGAATGTCTTCAAACACTACATCGTCCACTGGGTTCTCATTATACGTTTTCAGAATTTCCCAAGCTTTCACCAAGCACAGTGAAATAGGGATACTAATTTCACCGTTGATTCTACATCCCTTCAAGTATTCATTTTCAGTTGCATGAAGACTCATTTCAAATGTTACTTCGCCTTCGACTTTCTTTTCCATCGGAACAAAGTAAGTGACGTACCTAATGAAGTTACATCGAGAAATAAATTTTTCAAACAAATACCAAGTCTAATTTTGAGATTTAAGTAAAAATGAAAGCATTTCCTTACCAGTCAGCACTGTGGTCCCATTTGACAAGAGAAGATATGGATGGCGTTCCTTTTCCAACCGGATACTGAACTCTGGGGTACAGATTTGATATTTTAGGATTCAAACCAATGTTGTGCAATTTGCCTAGTCCAGTCAGCATAAATTCAACATTGTCAGGATGGTCTCTTTTGGTTAGAGGAACATTAATGCAATTTGGTGACAGGGATTTCTTGAGGATAGCTTGCAGCAAGCCATGTGGAGCGATTTCTACACAAATGGCATTTTGCGGTATCATGCGAGATGTTTCTTCAAACAAGACGGGACTCAATAGATTGTTGGTATGATACTCAGCAGAGCAAAGACGCGCTTTAACGGTATTCCATTCACTTCGAGGCACCGAAGTACTTAGCCATTTTTCACTACGAGGATTTGGCTTGGGAATGACCTTCTGCAGGTATTCCAATAGTTTTGGGCCTGCTGGTGCAATGTAACGACTGTGATAAGCAATATTACTGCTGGCTACTTCTTTTGCGAAAATCTTTTTAGCCTAGAACACAAATTATTTGATTGTTAAGATAGTTACGACATTATTGGGCATTGGATAACAATTGATAGTGTTGTGAATACCGTCAAACTAGCAACGAACGCTCGCAAGGACTCTGCAGGTCCACTGATCGTCGTACTGTCCGGACCGTTGTGACATGCAACGTCAATATCTGGTGGGCAAAGAGGTTTTACGTCATCGTATCCAAGACCCACAGCTGCCATAGCACCATGGATCAAATCTACTTCTTTCGAAGCCAAACCACGGGACAGAGCTGCTAAAATCATTTGCTCTGCAGAGAAACAACCATCTGCATAAGCACATCCAAGCTCTCCGACAGAATGACCAATGATGGAATCGGGTTTCATTCCAAGAGATCTAAGTACATCTACCAAGGCAATCTGCAATATTTCAGGTAATTTTAAAAATAAAGTCAACAGATACATTTTTCGAAATCACGGATTTTTATTTATAATAAAGTACGAAAATATTAAAGATTAATCACCTGTATAGCAGCTATACCAACGAATGAATGAACTATATTATCAAACATTTTTGAATCTTTCTCACAAATAATTTTATAAATATCATATCCTCGAGGTTTCAAAACTGTATCGCACCTCTTTATCGCTGCGTCGAATACGGGGATTCTCAACAAAGCCTCACCTGTGAATAATCAAAACTAAAATTAGAAAAACATATGTTCTCTATACTTTAATTCATTCAATCATTATCTGCAATGATCTAATTTTATTAAGTTTTATGATATTTTAACCAATATTGAAAATCTATTTTCGCAGTAAGCCAAACAATGACCTTTATTATTACCGTATATACATTTAGTGATTTTACAGAGACGTATTGTAAATCCAATATGTAAAAGTTCACTTTTTATACATTCATACAAAAAAATTATAATTTTCATGGTCTATTGAATTCAAATTTACGAACTTACCCATGCCGACCCATTGTGACCCCATTCCAGAAAAGACCCACCAGACTTCTCGCTTTTCTCCTGAGTTGAAGAACATTTCCCGTTTCTTTGCATCAGTTGGTAGCAAACCTTTAGCAGGGATGATTGTATATCCGCGGTACAGATGGTTATCTACTCCAGATTCAAAAATGTCATAAAACATTTGTAAGAATTCAGCATCGACGGGCCTATTTTCCAGCTGAAATTAAATATTTATTTTATATATTATTGTTAGTGGAGTGTTTATTGCTTTATAATGCCTTTGGATAAACTAACATAACTCAGAAGTGTATCAACAGCCTCTTCAGTACGTCCAGACACTACAACCAGCCTTGGTAAATCATCTTCCGGTATTCCCTCATTTTTCTTTACATTGTTAGGAGTTTTTAATATTATGTTCGCAACTGATCCAGTAACACTTATAGTGTGCACAGAAGAATATTGTCCAGTCCAAGGTGTCATTTCAGTTAGAATTTCAATTTTACCATCTTTTAAACACGGTGCATTAGAATTGGGGGTATCATAATTTACATTAGGCGGAATTTGTCCGGTTTCCGATGCAATAATCATCTGGAAAAAATACAAATTCGTTTAGTTATTTCAAAATTAAACTTTGAAAAATAGCTTTGCATCATTTTTTTTACATATAACAGTACTTTATGCAACAAGGAAGTAAAATCAAAGATTATTTCCTAGAGCACAAGAAAATAAAACCGAAGGAAACAATTGACCTTTTATAGTTGCATTATCGATTTTACTCATGACTTGACGGCGGCTACTTTAGTAATGTGGAGAGACTGGAACTAGCAAATAATAGTTCAAATTGAAGTGTAAAATTGTGCAATTTATAAACTTGCAAAAAATCGTAAATTGCAAAAAATTTATAAACTTGCAAAAAATCGTAAATTTACTTAAACATGCTGTAAACATTCAGAATTATTCCATATATTTCCTATATTCACACAATAATAAACGTATAAGATATTTTTTAATAATTTTTCACTTTTATACTCTTTTGTTGTGTAATTTGCCAAAATATGCTCGACATTATACAGAAGGCCTTCTATCATTGTTGGAAATTTCCTCTGTTAGGCGGCGGTCCGCAGAGAACAAAGGAATAGATTTTTTTCTATTCCGAGAGAGAGAAATACTGATCTTAGTTTTCGTGTTATTTTTTCTCTATAGACACGACATCTAACATCAGTGTCTATTCAGAAAAAATAAGACATAGTGTTTCTTTTTCGGAATAGAAAAAAATCTATTCCTTTGTACCTCTGCGGATCGCTACTTAGCGGAAGAAATTTCCAACATTTAAAACCTCGAGGGTGCGCTAGCTTGCTAGCATATTTTAAACATTTTACCTTTATTATTCCTGCAGCACTGTTGATTGGAACAGTATTTCCCAAATTAGATTGAATGGCTCCAACAAGTAATGGCTTTTTTCTTTTACTATAAACCTCAGCTATAGCTTCAAGTTCTTCAGCATCGACATCTTTGAAGCCCATACCACTAGCTTCTAAAAATGAAATGTCATCTGGCGATAATCCAGATTCTTCCAACACCTGTTTGATCAACTGTACTTGCGGTTCACGCGTTGGAACAATATCAGTCATAGTAGTGTAACAAAAAGGTGCTGTATGCGGAGCATGAATATTAACAACTTCTAGGTAGATACGTTTTGCATCTTGAGCTCGCTGGAGAAATAGCACACACATTCCATCACTACGAGTGTGTCCATCAGCATCGTCATCAAAACTTCTAGTGACACCATCCGGAGATAATCGACCTTTTGTTTGAAAATAAATTGATATTCGTAGAATTTTCAATAACCACAATTAAGTTGGGTTCGAAATTACAATAATCAAATCAAGCCTCAACTTTTTATTGTACTGTAATTCGACAAATACACTGTTTTATTAGTGTTTCAATTTAAGATCTCAGTACTTCATTTCGCAGTTTGTTTTTAAAATATTTTTGAACATTGATTAACTAATTGTTTTACATATTTTCACGCTTTTATTATACTTTTGAAGAAATTTAAAAAACTGGAAATGAAGATGTCAGGATCACAATGCAAATTAAAGAAAAAAATCAACAGAAAGAAAATTTTTTTGTGTGGTATAAAAAATAATTAAACTTTTATTGCACATACCAATAGCACGTAACTGAAAAGATACATGAGGATGTAGAGCCAGTATACCACCTGCTACAATTGCGCCACTGAATTCTCCATTTTTTATTCCCATGTATGCTTTTTCGAGAGCAATGGCCGAGCTTGTAGTGTCACAATCTATGTTTATACTTGGTCCAGTCAATCCAAAAAAAAATGATATACGGTTTGCGATCATGGCTTTACTTCCACCCATGATACCAAATCCACTTTTCTAAAAGTATAAGTATACCGTGTTACTTGAAACATTTCAAGTATCAATTCGGTCAGTTATTGGAACAATGAATGTTTAATCAACAGCTTTCTGAACACGTAACGTGATGTAATGATCGTAACACTATAAAATTGAACTATATCGGTAAGATAAGTAGTCGGAATTCAAATTGAATTTAGGGATGATCATAACATCTATTTGCTTATAAAAATAAAATTCATCAAATTTTGATTGCATTTGTTACAAAAGAAATGCAAAACTGAATCAACATGTAATTTTTCCAATTATTTACAAAACATATTTATTTATGTACCTTTGCTTTTGGATCATAAGCACGCTTCTCCGATTCTGATAAATTTGTAGGAGAGTATACTGCAATTTTTTCACCTCTCAAACTACGTGGATTAATACCAGCATCCATAATAGCTTCGAAGCTGTGTTCCAATAACATTCTTGACACAGGGTCCATAATATCAGTCAAAGCCGTATGGATACCGAAAAAAATTCGGTCAAATTTTTCAATATCATTACATGCTCCTAAGCGATTAGGAATTCTTGGATCATCTGCAATAATAATAAAATGCAACGTTATCGTGAGATATAATTTTATTCACGAAATTCAGAGTCGCGGTGGCTCAGTGGATAAGAGTCCAGACTTCTGTGCAAGAGGTCGTAGGTTCGATTCCCGGGCATGTGAAAATTTTTCAGAAATGAATTTTTCACATGTTTGTTACCGCGATTCTGGTGGTTCG
>JAWWMK010000408.1:0-24430 GCA_035047105.1 Galeopsomyia nigrocyanea
AAAAAATAACTATTGGATGCAATTTTATCATTAAAATCATAAGATATCGTTGATCGGGGACACGTGTCTTTTTTGACGCAAAACAACACGTGCCCCGTTGGTCAAAAAACACGTGTTTTTTTTCAACCGGGTAACGATCGCTGTTACGCCATTTTCCAGGCGTCGAAGATGCAGTACGCCGATCTGACGTTGCGAATCAATCGGCGAGTGCCACCAAATTGCTACCAGCCGGTACCGCGAAGTCAACTGTTGCCGATGTCCACGCTACCTCGTAGATTACCGAGCTCTTGCACGACGTCGATAGCCAACGATCCAACGATCTACGCCCAATTGGCCGCCGCATCGGCAGCAGCTGCCTCTTCGCACTCGGCCAAACCGATTTACATACCGCCGCCGCATCAGTACATGTCGAGCAGTAGCCGATCGCCCGACGAGCTGACTACCGCCGAGACCCCGCTCATCGGCTCTGACAATAAGGTGACGCGTGGCTCGCTTCGCTAACACCGACACAGACTTTTTTTTTGCGCATCAATGATTTTTTTTTGTTGTTGCAAATTGATTTTCCTTTTTGGTTTATCCTCGTGCACAGCCAAGGTAATTCGCGTCACGCTCACGATTTATTTCGATCTTATACAGTACTCGATCGACGAACAATGTAACGCTTGCAGTTGAATAGCGCTAAGGAGGATAATAATAACGACTTACTGTTTTTGCGACAGCAGATAACAACAATCACGGAAGCAGCGAACTCGTGGCGAGGCGCCGAAGTGCCGAGTGCCAGCAGCAACAATGGCAACGGCAATGGCACGATGTCGACATGATTCGTCGAGGGCGCCGAGAGCCTCATCATCAACACTGTACTCTAAACTCAATTGCTGCTGAGGGAGAGAGAGAGACGGCCGCCTTTCGACAAGTGTACAAGTGCTTCGTTCAATCGAATTGCCGCCGTCGCCGCGTCTAATGTATTATATAATATATATATATATATATAACACGAAGAATAAGAAAACAAATATTGAGAGAGAGATTGAATATAATAAAAAAAAAGGCAGTCGAGATATTATACTGTTGATAAACAATTGCAGGGTCGATCGGCGCGCGCGATTATTGTAAAGAAGATATTATAAAAACGTAAGAGATATAAGAAACGATACATTGATAAAACATTTGTACAAAGTTTTTATTTATAACAAAAAAAATCTTTGACCGCTCTTAATCGCCAGATGCGGACAACTCGCGATTTAGCCTCTAGTAACTTTAGTCGGTACGTTCATTATAGCCTTTATTTTCTTATACGAATGTGTATTCTTTCCCGTGTATAAGTGATTTAAGGTATACAATCTGCGAAAAAAAAAATTAACCATCCATTAAAAACAAAAACACGATAACTCGTTAAGGCACACACACACACACCTACGAAACTTTAACGTAGAAACTTTTATATATAAATGAGAGTTTAAGTGAAGGAATCCACGATGCTACTTGTTACAAGTGAGCTTGTATAAAATAAATTGTGTAAAAGCCTAGCATTAACTTCGTGTTTTAGCTGTTAAGTCAACCTCAAATTAATATAAGAAATTATTATTGCATCTTTTTTTTTGGGGTGGGGGGGGGGGGGGCAACGGCGAATTCTTTTTTTTTTCAATCGATGTATAGATTACAATCAACAGTCCGATGAAACGTTTCAACTGTTACTTTTCTTACGAAATCCAACTGTACAAGGAAATATCGTTTCGAAAATTTATTCGGTACGATTGGCCTAGCTTTTAAGATCAAATACTCTAGTTTTCAGTTCGACATAGTTAGCTTGAAGCATGTATTTGGATGTAATTAAACTTGTATCATGATTAAAAAATATCCCAATATCCGTCCCAAAAAATATTGAAAAGTAGAAAGGAAAAAATGCCAAAATGTTTGACGGAGACTTAGCAAACGTTAAAGTACATTGTTGAAGGAAAAAAAAAATTTGTATTAATTATCTTGCTGACATTGCAGTGTCGAATTTACCAAGGCTGACTTTGCGGATATCTTTATCAAAGCGTTAATTTTGAACAATGAGTGTAATTCTGCGAAATTAAAAAATCAACGGATAGATGAACTTTGCCATAAAATGTAAATTTTTTTACACAATTTATGAAATAATGTTTTTTGTGCGGTTAATAATTTTGTAACGATGACGTTGACCCTGAGACAGGACGAGATACTTATCCGAAATAATAAAATAATGTGCACGTATTTATGATTTTTCACAAGACTGACGCGTGGAAAGTAACAATATTAAACAATGAAAAGCGTAAATACAATATGGAACTCACACAAGGTTTCAACTCCCTGAATTTCAAATTGGACAGTCGTTGTTCCATTTTTATTCCAGTATACATTGCGCGTATAGACAATTAGTTGCAGTTTTTTGCAATCTGTAGTGCCATTGTTACCTCGAGATTGACAATTATTATTACAGTAATTCATAAGACAAATCTACAAACATTTATTATTTTTTGTGGCGAATTAGATTTATATCAAATATTTTGATTATATTTTTCATCCTGCTATTAACTCTCTACTCGAACTGCGGAGCACTATGTTATTACTTGTATTATGATTTTCATAGAAATCAAGTAAATACTTAATATAACTGCTGACGATATGAGAAGACCGCAAAAGGATGAAATATTTTGAATATCATTGCCTATCGTAATATGAAAGTTTGCATTCAATTTGAAATTTGCTTGCACTATTTATCTAATGTTTCATACTCATTTAAAGACAGTTTAAATGACCCATGATTGACTTTGACATTTTTTCAAATAGAAAATAAAATATTTCTCTGTCTCTCTCTAACCTATCTAATCTATCTAATCTATCTAACTTGTCGACAAACATTTTTCCAAAATTAAAAAAACAAAACATATTTGTACAGTTGTTCTTCTATGTAAATTAAGCTCTTTCGCATTTGCACAATTTTCAAGTAAATATAAAATAACCTGTCTATATAATACATGTGATAAAATAAGAAACAACTAGACATGGTCTCGACTTTTCAGTGATGTATTAAACAAATCAATACTGTAATTTAATATTTCTATATGAAATTTATTGTTAAAAATTTAAACGACACGAGACGAAATTTTCTTAGGCAAATTTGTAAAATTTTGAAATACTTGGTAATGGTGCAATGTTCAAATATGTAACTCGTAATCAAAATGAATTGGCGCAAGCGAGTTTTACTGTTATTTACAACCACATATAATTTATTAAACTGAAACTGTTATTTCAAACCGAAACATAGATAAAATTGTTGATAGTGCTGAATGCTGGAAAATTTTTCATGATGTAATTTGTGAGAGTTATGTACTTTCTTGTTACCAAATATTATTCTTATGTAACTACAATAATTGTAATGGCACGCAAAGTGCAATGGTCGTAAGTATTAGAAGCTACAATTAAAAATTTGACCGTCAATGTACTGCAAAATTTATTAAAAAAAATAAACCGAAAATTGAAATAGTATGTACGTATTGACAAAATAAAGATATTATGATTATAAATTGTTTATTTTTTTCTTATAAAAAGGCTTTGAAAAATATAAATTGACCAAGATAGAGAATGAATATAAATTACATGAGATCTTAAAGTAATTGATTTCCGTATTCTATACAAAAAACGAATTCATTAATCTTGGCAATAAAATTATTTAAATAACCGTAAAAATACGTTGAATGATTTGTACAAATGGGAGATTTTTGCAATAAATTACTTTGATATCTTGCAATCAATACACCCCTCATCGTCTAAATCTAGTGTTTCTGGAGTGTCATCCATTTCAATTAATTCCCCATCAAAATAAAGTTTGATTTTTGATTCAGGAATATCCAGCTCTTGGGAACAAGCTTTGAGCAATTTGGAAAACGGTTCATCGTACTTTAAGGTCAATGTTAAAGTTCTTTTATCTGATGTCTGTATTTTAAGCTTACAGCCACCTTCTGAGGCTTCATCCTGTCCGGGATTACCTTTATGTTTTTTAACAAGATCTGCACTTACAACGCCTCCATCTGCGTAAAGTGCATAAAACCTTGATAATTGGAATATTTATGGAATTGTTTGGAATAGTTATGAAAATTAAATAATTAACTTACCTAGAATATCTAGAATTGACCAACCAATTGATGAAGGTGTGTCAAATGGAGTTATTCTTTTATCTATTTTTGTGATTAATACTTGATCTTCTGAAATACCCTCTAGTTCGGCCAAACTTTTAAATACCTTTTGAAAAGTTTCATTCTAAGAAAAAAAAGATTATTTGTACATTATTATTGATGTTATAGATGATGTAGAGTACTTTTCATTATTTTATAGCATGAAATTAATACCTTTCCCAATTCAAAACGTTTGCACTGGTCAGATTTCCACAAAACTTTTATCGTGACTTCAGTATTATCACTGTTAGATTTTTTTATTTCGGGTGACCCAATCATAACACAATTGTCATTGTCATTTTCTTCTTGTGACAAATTAAAAGAATCACCATAAGATCTATTCAACTCCTCCTCTATACTATCATTAAATCTTTTGGAGTAGTGCACTGTTTCAGGTACCTAAACAACCAAGAAAACATATATATGATTATTGAAAAAAATAAGATAAAAATATACAGCATTGATTGTAGATTATTCATTACTGGAGCATTCCTTTTTCTTGAATTGCGAGTAGTTCTTGGAGGTGTGGTGTCATTTACCACAACACATTCATCGTCAAGTTCATCATCATCAATACAAACTACAGGATCCTCTTCGCAAATCTCTTCAACTTGCATAGTTTCCTGCTGTGACTTGGCCACAGAACTATCATTATTTGGAGTAGGTTTGGCTATACTAATTGGTGGTGTAGTTAAATCTAATCTGAAAAATTTATATTTATTGCAGTTTAATCCATACACTAAAAGTATATAAGTTTTAAAATACCTTTCGGATCCGTTTGTTACAACATCATTCAATTCAACTCTATTTCTGCTATTGCTTTTTTTTTTATTATTTAAAGCTGTATTCAACACATAACTCAAATTAATATAGTATTTATGCAAATTATCAAAAATAAATTTCAAATATTCAATATTTACCATTCAACTTGAATGCTGCATTTGTATAAATGTCACATTCATCATCTGAAGAACTATCAGATGATGATGATGATAGCATCTTTGGCATTACTGTGAAGTATGAAAGCTGTAAAATGAAGATTTGGCAATGAATAATAGCAACAATATAAATGACATTCAATAGCCAAATCGATCAGAATGAGAATACTTTCAAAATTCTAACCTTGCGACAAGGGGTCAACAAATGCTAGTACTTTTCATGTTAAAGTAACTAAAATAATCACACTGAAACTTAATCTCAGATAAAAATAACTAAAAATGCTTATTTTTGTAACTACAAACTATAAAAACATAATAATCTAATTACGAAGTACTTCGAGTTCAGTTACACTCGGCATTTTTGTGTTTTTTTTTTCCTTACAAAGTTTGTAATACAAACATTCACTAGATGTCTCTCTTCATCATGACAGTCTAGCGCCTGCGCATCACTGTTTTTACGCTACGATTTGAATAACAATATTTGAAAAATCGTATTGTTGTTTATAACAGCAAGGCTTCTTTTTTTATTAAATAAAGCAATAAATAATGGCTTAATATAAATCATGCAAAAAATTTAAATTATTTAATTTACGTCGAATTAAAACACGCATACATTGAATTATAAGTTATGACCGCCAAAATAGACAAGGATAGGTAGGATGAATAATGAGTAAACATAAGATGTGGTAAGTTAATAACCACGACTCTTGATTTTTGAGAAAATTTCTTTTAATCATTTCTAAATATCATAGCTGACAAAAATATTATAATCTAGGAAACATCATTAGGATTAGTCAATAAAAGCATTCGATTTTCTTTTAAAAAGTCAAGTTAGTCACATCATTTTCACAGTATTTGAAGATGATAACAATCATAAGAACATCTATTTACATCGATTGATCGATATATATTAATATATAAGACGCATGTGCATCTTGGATTGAATACTTAATTACATAATATCATTTTTACATTCGTCAACAACCGCACAGAAGAGGAAAAGAAAAAAATAATAATTATAACGAAAAATATAAATATTCAAAGATTTGGCTAATACACTTCTGTTTTTTTTTTACTACCAATCATGTTTTCAATTCTACCAAGATTTTTGAAAATTTACCTATATTACAATCCACTTGATTCGAAGAGAACATGTAATTCGCGCTAATTATCCAAGAACTGTATAATAACGCAGTCAGTCGTTTAATATAAAATTCTTGCATAATTTCATCTTTTACTTACTTTACTATTTATGTACACACAATTATGTATAAATAAAGATACGTCATTCTTTGTTTCAATTAAGATGAAAAGATGTCAATAATATTATTACGACAAAGATGCTATAATTCACCATGTTTTTGTAAGAAGTTAGCTTATTATTGAGTGTGTATTTATTTCAACGAATTTACTCTTCCCACATATCTCTTACTTAACTAAATTTCACATATATTATTGAAAGTTGGAACACACATCAATATTTTATTTGCAATATTTATCACTTGGTATATTTGAAAAGTTGTACATATATACGTGAAAATGAGTTACTCTAGTACGCAATCAAGCCAAACATGTGGCAATCGGACTTTGGATATTTGCATTTATATGTATGAGTATTCAGTTTCGCTCAAAGTTTTATTTTCAAATGGCGAAGACATCATTTCTTTCTTCCGAAAAGCCTCAAGAGTAAGATTTACTATTGTCTTTTCACTGATTTTTTTTATACGTAAAAATCAAATTTGGAAATTTTATTTCGTATGCACATGCATTGTATTTCACTAGAATTACTTTCTTTACGTTCTAAAAGTCATAGTTTTTGTAAAATATTTTTATGCAATTACACGTTTTATACGTATAGCGAGGAAAATTTATTTCTAACACAACAATTCTATCGTATCAACTAGAAAGGTAAAGATTGTAATGCTTCTCACGATCGATAAATATTTCTCTTTTAAGTTTTATTGATATGTCTAAAACTGTTATTTATTTTTGCGGCTTTAAAAAAAATTACGATTGCTAAAATTATTAGAATATTGGAAAAATCTGATGTCTTCTAACTATGAAACTAATTTATTCTATTTGTATTAAAAATATTATATAGAAAAAAAATTCTTTTCCGCACATTGAATTTTCGATTAATCTATCATCATTCCCGTGTACTAAATATTCGTAAAGCGGTTCCTTATAAAACATTTCGGTAGCCTGCAACAAGTAAAAAATAATTATTTGTCTTGCTCAACTAACGAATAAATTAGACATTAAATTTTCATGAAAAAATTGAATTTGCACTTTACTAAGTTGACCTCGAAACTCACACATAGACAAATATCATATTTCGTTTAAATTAGGCGATTGAGCATGGTCTGCTTCTAATGAAAAACAATACAACATTCTTGATGCTTGTATATGTATGTATACGTATATATGTACAAATTATTGCATTCTACACGTTCTCTATTTTTCATTTCATATGAAATTTATATTGATATCCAGTTTGAAACGTGTACGAAAAAAAATTAAGATTTTTAATTTCGAATGGATATAGGCTGTATTCCAATATTCCAACACGTGATCATTCATTTTTACTAGAAAATCTGTAGTTATTCAAGACAATAGTACATGAAACACTTGATAAATATTGATGCACTCGACTGACGAGTTTAAGGAATAGTTTTTAGATGTCCTTTTTAATCAAAGTGGATTATCATTATTGATATTCGAATGAAAAAAATTAACAATTATTCTAAGGGAAATATTTAAAAAAAAAAAAAAATTGCAAAATGGTTTGATTCTTAAGCAGGTAACGTATCATAACTTAATCAAGAATTGTTAAATTTAAAAATGATTTTCAAAACAGGCTGCTGCATTCATGCGTCTTCCGCGAAAAGATCAAGCCATTGCAACATCGTTTTTCGTTGCCTACTTCTCCACATTTTTCTTGGCAATAGTTTTATCAATCTCTACTTTGAGCCAATTGCAATATCTACCTATTCAATACTATGTCGCGATGATAACGCGAATCAGCATTCAATATTCTTGCATTAATAACTACGAAAAGATGAAACAATGTATTTTTTCAATACAATGTTTTACAAGAGTTTCTGTTTAAAATACAATCAATTTTAATATACTGAGCATATTAGATGACACATAATCATTCCCTAAGCCATTATAATGACTTACATATCAACAACATCGCAACACCATGCATTTCTTATTATGGCTATATAATAATTATTATAATCAATGTCAATGGTAGTCACAATATCGTTATTATATTGCGTAAAGTACATGTAGTCAGTTATTCATGAGAAAAAGAGACGATGCGACGAAAAACTAATACAGAAAGATACACTTTTTGTGATAGTTCACTCAGTTAGTCTTTTATTTTTTTAATACATTCCTTAATTTAACAATTAATACTTTCCACGTACTCTCTTGCACATTACTGTAACTACGTATTTACATAGACGTTTCAAAGTTATCTAGCTAACTAGAAGGATTGTCTATTCAGGGTCTTTTTCATATCTACCTTGTTTCCAAACTAAGTATGTCCGAAGGGACTAAATTAACCAGTGCCGCAATGTAAAGCACAGTAATCAAAAGTAATTATTGTATTTTACTGGTGACAATTTGAGTGCATAAAAATAACATAAATTTGGATAATTTTTTTATTTAGGTCAGCTGCATCCATTTACCATCAAAATGAACACGAATAATTGCATTTGAAAAGTTGAAACATTCATTCAAGATACAATAGACACAAAAGAATCTGAAAAGTGCAAAAATGTTACCAGTAGTAAAAGTGAAAATGTTAGTTCAGTTATCACAAAAATAGTTTTTCTTTTACATTTCTAAGAGCTGTACGTGTTATCTAACATTTACATCTCATCCATTATATGCCTATCAATTCCTCATATTTAAAAGCGTAGACATCTAAAATGATGTTTAACATTTCCATTAACTACATCAAATTGGCGGATCTTTTTAATTTTTAGTTTGATTTAATAGAATGAAAAAGACCCATTAGGGTTCTCACTATGACGGGGTCAACATTTTTCTGTATCATCATCTGTACAACATTCTTATTTATCTAATGTGTACATTCAGTGAACGTAATTCATTGATAGCTTTTTCATTGATTTTCATTTCAAATTGACGGAATACTTACATGAGTAAAAATAATATATCAGTTATCGTGTTATCGTAAATACTAACACTCTTCAATACTTTACAGAAGGGAGAATTGTACACACTGAAGTGTATATATTTGATTCAAAATAAAGCGCAAAGTGCTCAGTGTCTTTTTTACAAAGTACTCTGATAAAAATTTTTGATTATCAATAATCTTCAGTACTCTTGTGCTCAACAGGCAGTGAAAAAGTGTGGAATCATCCAAAGTGCAGGCGGATTTTTCGCATAATAAACGCATTGTTTGGCACATGTATACAAAACTGTACTAATTTAATTTAATATGTATTTATGAAATCGATTCCTTATTAGATTTAATTGAAATATGATTATGGGTTTTACACTTTGAGAAACATAGTAGAATTGTTGTAGTAAGTGATACAATATACAGTTGTTATAATTACTATTTATACAGCAAAATATTATTCTGTTCGTCATTGGATTAAAATCAATGTAGATTTTGTAAAATGAATATTAATCATGTTTATTGCAAAGATAATAATTGAAAATATATCTATTATTAAACATTCCATAGAATTTAATTTTATTACGACAGTAGAAGCTACGTTTTCCATTTTCTAATATTTTTAAGTTTAAACATTGTTATTTTATTTTGGTTCTCAGAGTATTATCATTCTCTTACACATTGACAATCAGTTTTTTTTGCCTATCAATAGCAATTAATCGCATATTTTCTTTCATGTAAAATCAGTAATGACCTGATAACAGGATCTTTCAATACACCTAAGCCAATGCAAATATTATTTATAGAATTTTATCTAAAAGCCTTCTAATTTTCAGTTATTCCGTGTATTTTAAAAGCTTCACCTACCATCTAATTTATCTCATACTGATTTTGGCGAATTTTTTCTCGTATTTTTCAAAGAATCATCTAATTTTTTCTTTGTCTTCCTTTATTTCTTTGTCGCTGTTTGTCTCTTTATCTAACTATCGCCGTTTATTCAAGTATATAGTTAAGAGTCAACGATTAGTTATTAGAACACAAGGCACTTGACTTACATTATACTCTTCACTTGCATAATATATGGGTTATTTTTCTTTCTCCTTTCGTATATTTTATGTCAAAATTTAAGCAGATGTGAAACCGACAGTTTCATACTTTTTTTATTTCAATGGTAGAAATGATAATATTATTCGGTGCAACGTTTCATTTCCGAAATTTTTTATACTTAGAAAGTTTTCAAATAACGGAGCGAACGTAGAAAACAAATAAAAAAAAGTAAGATACATCAGTCATTTATAGAAGAAAATAGTTATGAATCAGGGTATATATATCGTACATGTATCTTAGTATATAATTACACAATATTAATGTATGCATTTTACATAATTGATTTCTTTATTACAAAATCGTTTATATATCAGATATTTGATCAATGATTTATGCACTTCCAAGCACTAAAACCACTAATTTTCGATTTCAGTGGTTTTATTTTGATGAACTTTTATTCACTCCACTTTCAACTATCCTCAAAACGCGTTTCATAAAGCCGACAATATTATTTTATAATCCACTTCAATTAGTTTTATTTAATTTTGTAAAATTTATCCACATATTAACATATGTTTGTTATATATTACTTTGTATTACATTTCTCAGGATATTTATTCTATTAGTTGTACACGTGCAGATGACTGTTTTGTTAATCAGTATGCTGATTTTCAGTTTGCCTTTATTGCATTAAAAAGAGTTTTTTTTTTTTTTTCAATTGTAAAATATCTTTCTTTACGATCGATTCTATTTTATTAAAAGATGTTACATTTTTTTGTTAACAAATTAGTTTTACTGTTTATTCCATTTGTAAACTATATCCACTGGACTTCTCTAACGAACACTGCATTTTTTAATTGAAATGCAGAATTATAGCACATTAATATGAATGCAATATTATTTATCGTCGTCATGTCGAAGTAATACTGATATGAAAGTAGTTTCATTTTTTTTTTGGTTGAAACATGCTGCCTATAGTTGTATTATTTATTAGCACCTCTTGATTATTAAATTGGTATAATTTCCTATAATTCCGTGAAATCATTTTGTTAATATTCAATGATAGAAAAAAACTATTAATAAAATTTTGGATGAAATGAATATATCATGAATTTTCAAAAAGGCCCCCACCAATATCAGCTACACATACCTAAAGCGGGAAAAATTTATCTTGGCTTCCCTCCATTGTTTTGCCTACATGAAAGATCTCTGGTACTTAAAAAGATACCATCGATAAATGTTGCTGCCTAGATTACGATTAATAACTTTTGGAGTGGTTCATGCAGACATTTCTTCGAGAAAAAGTTTAAAATGTAAGCATTTTTTCCAGCTGTCACCATAACCACTGTAACAAAATTTAATCGCATGTAAATAAAAAATAACAGCAGGAAAAGATGCTTACTTTTAACATTTTTTTTCTGTAAAAATGACTGTATAAACCGCTCTGAGAGTGGTTAATCGTAATCTGGGCACCAACATTTATCGATGGTATTTTTTCGAGTACCGATTATATTTCTTTTGAACAAGCCATCGGAGGGAAGCCGCGACAAATTTTTCCCGCTTTAGTGTGCTATAGATATTGGTGGGAGCCCTTAATAGGCTTTGGGAAATTTTTATCAAGGTCCTCCGCAATTTATTAATTTGTTTTGGACATTTAAAAAAAGCTCTAATTATACATTATGTACTCACGATCAATTCTTTTTCTGTAATAACATTTTTGATCAAATGTAAAGCAAAACTGTTATGGCCAGATATAAAAAAACATACGTAGGTCCACTGAAATCCCAAACATTTTTTGATTACACCGTAAATTTGAAAAGAAAAATTTGTGAAGATACAGAAAAAAACAATTACATTATAATTACTAAACTCGATTAGAGATATCAGAATGACAAAAAAATTATATATAACATATGCAAACTTATTAATTATTCTGAATACTCAAATTGAATGAAAATTGGCCAATTATATTATTTGTATCATGTAAACAATTCCAAGTTATATTTGGATGTAAGAATTAAACTCCATGACTTCATCAGTTACGAACATTCCTAAATAAGGAAAAATGATATATTCATAGATGATTAAATGATGTTTAGAAAACGTCTGAGATTAAATTTTAATTGACTCATGTTTATATTTTGCCAGTTTTTATTATATTTTCTTCTTTCAAATTTAATCTATAGCTTCAAAGATAAAATTATACATCGATTGTGATGAAAAATCTTGTCTATTCATACTATTTGTAAATTACTCATACTGATAACTCTGATAAATTCAATAATTACATAATTACAATACCATCACTGGAAAACAATAAATTTTAGTGCCTTTGTCACAATTGTCTAAAGTTCGAGCGTTAAAAAAATCTCACATATATATCTATCGACAAGTAGATGTAGTGCATTATTCTCTAAAGTATGACAATATCACATGATTATTTGCTCGATTAGTTACAAGTTTTTTTCAATTCATCGAATTTTGAACATGTAAAACGAATTTTGAAAAATATCGCTCTATGCATTGCGGTCAGACGTTTTCTATAATTTTTTTTATTTCCTCTCCAGAAGACTTGTTAAAATCATCGATTTGATGATTCGATTTTATTGTAGTTTAGATTTTTTGCTATTATGTTTTAAACAACGGCTCTAATAATTTGTGATATCATAATTTTTTCAGTCCCTGATGCATTCTATGTTATCATATTATTTTCAATTCATTTCAGTGTCATGTGAAATTTTTTCCATAAAATGGATAAAAATTCACTACACATCATTTAGTTTAACAGCATCACATACTCATCGACTTGGTTATATCATTTTGTGCATAAAATTTTATATGGAGGGACTCATTTGTACAATTCACGCAACTAATATCTTCGTTACATAGTTCATTGCTTCGTTACAAAATTCTTACACACAGTCTCCAGCAGTAGATTAGTCGACGCGATTAGGTCAACTTTTGATTCTTTTACAAGTCTCTTAGCAGTAACAATTCGAATATTACTTCAAGTATTATTTTATATCAACTAATTAAATAATATTTCTGTCACTAGATAACTGATATGGAATTGCCATAGTTTATAAGAAAATCAAACTTTTCTTACTTGTTAATTGTCTTTTTCTTATAGATAAAAAAATTTATATACATATATACAATTACAGACAGAAGTTTAATTTGCGTTTTCAACATTCTGAACCATCTGAATTACGAAGCGAAAACTCCAATAGTAAAACAGCTACAGTATTGTCAATAAATGATATGTTTACTGAACTTTGTGTAATGTCTCACTCGGGTTCACGTAATTTTACAGTAAATTACGTAATTTTACAGTAAAATTCTGCCATAAAAAAATTCAATTTACTTCAAATCAAGATATTTCCGGTAAATATTTCTAAATAAGTACTGGAGACTGGTGATTATTTATTCACGAATACTGAAGAATCACTTTACGGACAGCATTAAAATAATTTATTTAAAGTGTACATTAGCAAGAGATTTCCCGATTGAAGGCAACCCACAACCGCTTCAAGAATCGGTTCAAATCAAAAACGTTAACTTATATTAACGTTTGAATGCCTATGAATAACATTTTTTTGATATGATTTTGGAACTTGAAGCTAATTGTCAATTATATTTATTTGCACTTTTTGTTCATAAAGTATATATTAATGGCACATTGATAATTATTTAATTAATTCTGGATCATTCCAATTTTTTTTTTTTTTGATTAACCGATTTTTTTATTATAGAAATTGTTATTATACTAGTTCTGTACTTCACATTTTTTGGCCGGAGATTGCGTATTCATGTTAAAATTACGATTTTATATCAACCTTTTTATAATCTGTTTGGACATTAAAATTTTAATGAAGTAATTTTTATTTGAAAAAAAATATAAACGATTCAATAAAAAATTAATCAATAAGGAATTCAAAGTTCAACCAAAAAATGACACGAGATTACCTTGAATTTTTATATTACAACGCAGTATTTGGGATATTGAACATTTTTTTTCCAAATTCTTATAAATTGAGTTAGTAACAATCATTTTTGAAACATAATTTTGATCAATTCACTGCCATCGTTTGCATGTTATCGTAACTTTGGAAATTGAAACGTTTTCCTAGTGTTGAGTTACCTAAGATGTATTTAATATGCAACGCTAATGCTCCTTCCGATGTATGCCATTTATGTATTACACGTGTGATGAAAAAAAGGAAGTCATTCACTAATTATGTGAAATGGTATGCTTGAGTCAAAATTAAATTGAAACGACCATACCAAATAATCAAAGAGTGAGCTTAATTTAAAAAATATATTTATGATCGAAATCAACAAGTTCTTTCAATAATATCAACAATAGTGTAAATAATTCAGGAAACACGTTCATTATTGCAATTGCAAAATACGAAATACGAAAATTCTCGTTAAAATAACAGTGTTTTACAAACGTACCTATATTTTAAAGCACCATGAAATTATTTCACTTTATTTCGTTACAAGTTCTTTTTTTACTCAATGGTTGATTTAGCATTCCTACGATCAAATTTTAATCTATTAATTCTAAGCCTGCAACTTATTATTTCTTAAAATATAACAAAATTTTCATTATCGAATCACATAATTAAATACAAAAATAAATGGCTCAAAGGATATAATATCTGAAGAAAAAATTTAAGAATCATGTCAATAATCAACAAAAAAAAGTGCCCATTTCATTAAAAATTAATTTATAATGATTGAGAAAAAAGTTATATCCATCTCATACAATAAAATCAATTTGTGCCTATAATTCTCTGGTTTTTACTTTCGATGATGAAACGACTTACTGGCATACTGCCAATATTACAAAGTCTAATAGTGAGATAAAATTATCTAACAAGTAATAAATATTATATTCATGACGCAACATCAGGAAAGTTGTGTGTGAACTATGCAGATGCGGTACTCTGCGAGTACATTATTAAAATTTGATTTTATGAGGTTGTTTACGAGGTGGTTTTGTCATTGAATGTTTTATACTTATAAGAGTAACCATAGATAACATTTAAAATACGTGAGATATTTGATAGGCCACTTTACTCGATGAATACGAAATGTATATGAGTATGATTTTCGATAAATTATAGATTTTTTTGTTTAAATATTCGTATGGATACTTGCAATGTATATATTGATTCATTCTCATTCATATTAGTCACTTTGTCAACTGAATATCAGCAATATAACTATTTTTGTCTATAATTAAATTAATCATATTATCACGGCAACATATATTGCGTTAAAATTATGAGAATGCGAAGTTCATCATGTGTAATAAATAATTATACTTGATACTTAGAACACTCGAGAGTAAAAAACAGTGTCATAAATCTTGAAAAGAAAAATTCAAAATTCTCTGGATGATTGGCGATTTTTTTGACTCTTCGTTATATATAAAATAATTACAAGAATATACAAGTGTTGTAAAAATCATACACCTAAGACACTGAAGTATTGATTATTTACCTCACAACGTCTTTTTTTTTAATTAGGCTTCTTTCTTATAGACTTCTAAATCGTAGGTTTGTGTAAAAATACATAAAACGTATGTCACACCCTAGTAGAAGTGATGTTGTCATATCTTATCACAATAATATATCCATGCGCGTGTTACAAATAAGTAGTCTTTGTTAGGGTATTTTTAATGTAGCCTCGCTACGAATCTCATCCTATGGAGGTCGCAGTCTTAGTGGGTTGTGCCACATGTGGCTGGTTTGCAAGTCATAATTGATAGGAAATAGTTGACGTTGTTGCTGTTGTTGATTCAAATGGCATTCTTGTCTATTTATCAAGTGACTTTGATGTTGATGTAAATTTTGCATACTGTTCATTTGCTGCTTATTTTGATGGCCGTTCGACTGCTCGTGTCGCTGTTGAACGCCGCTCTGTATCAGACGTTGTTGTTGCTGCTGCTGTTGCTGCAACTGCATTTGTTTCTTAGATTCCTGTGCCCCCGTTGAATCTGGAGAGGGTATTGATCGATGTGACTTCATATGTGCACTTCTGCTTTTCACTTTGTTGAATACTCTGAAAATAATGAAAAATCAAATTTAATATATCAATCTATTTTGACGCAAGGTCAAATATTTCCGTAAAAACCCATGTTTATTTGGTATGTTACATGCTAAGAATGCTAAAATTAGTTATTTCGTGGTTCTATTTCTGGATCTATAAATTATCAAACTCATTCACTTTAAATAAATGTGACTTGATTATTTAGACTTATACTTTTTTTGTCTTTGGAAGTCACAAAAAAATTTCGTTTACACAATTTCGTTCTTTGTTTTCTATTTTCTTCTTCTATATACGTAACTTATCTCGAAGTAAAGGTAATAAACTTTTCAGTGACTCTGTTAATCTCTTTCTATATGTTATCTCGTATTACAAAGTAATTGATAATTATTGAAAATTCTACAAACAAAAACTGTATAGTGCCAAGCGTTAGCATATGGTGAGATAAAAGTTATATTACCATCAAACATTGTAAAATAAAATATCAAAATCATATAAGATCATGATTTAGTTATAGCAGTGTAAAGATGTATGTATATACATACGTGCATTTGTTAGCTGTGTAAATAACAATAAATGTATGAAGTAATGAATTTTTTAGTGATTTTTGTGCAGTATTCAATGGAATGCAGTACAATTTCGTATGGACATCTAACTTGGTCGCACTTATATGTATCGACTATATGGTACTGAATGAAATGTTGTGTAACAAAAAACTTACAGATAAGTGATGTATTTTCGTGGCATTCAAGTTAATTTTTTTGTATGTATGATCGTTTCGATATTCGCTTCGAGTGTAAGTATACATAAAGATGTACATACAGAGAGAACAATAAATATTCGACATTTATTAGAGATAATAATGCAATAAAGATTTTTCTATGAGAAAGAAGACGATGAGCGTGTTTACGAATGTGTTGAGGATCTAAGATTAGTGATTTTAGAGACTTACTTCCCGCAAATCTTGCAAGGGTAGTGGAGTAAGGTAGGCGCGGGTAGTGGTGGTTGTCGCTCGGTACTTGTGTGAGTTTGTGAGTTGGTGTAGTTGACGCTAGCGTGGCAGCCGCGGCCGATTCGGGTGCTCTCGGCCGTCGTTACTGTTACTGTACTCCCGCTAAAGCTCTGGACAATACAAAAAAACAAACACAAAGCCAAAATAAACAACAACACACAAAACAAACCTTATACCTCTCAGCTCAGGCCTCATCAGCTCTTTATTTGGCCTGCCTCAAAGCTACCCTTTTCCCCCTCCCTTACAGTCGATATTGCATCTTACTCGACGCAAACATATAGAGAAATGTATATTTATTCTTGGAAGAAACAAACACGTCAAAGAAAAATTAATTGTTAATAAAAAAAATAATTCAACGCAACATCAAGTATTAATAAGCATATACAAAACGATCAGTAGTATTACAGTTAATATATAATCAGGGTTTTATGTACATGCGACATTCAACAAAAATGTTATCAACAATTTGAGTAGAATATAATAAAAGCTTAATAGCAGCTACATCGAGAATCAAGTTTTTTCTAAGTAAATTAAACTTGCTCAGTTTATGTTCATTGTACATCAATTCTTTCGTGATTTGGTTATTTTCAAATAGTGAAATCATGTACCGGTCATCTGTTATAAAGTGTTTTCGACATTGAGACTTGTACTTACATCTTGGAAATCGTAAGCGTAGAGCCGCAACTCGCCGTCGGTAGTGGTCAGAGTTGCCGAATTTTCTCTCTCGTTCGTCGACTGCATCTGATATCAAGTCAGACAGAAATACATCAGAATCGCGATTGAATTTTATATCGTTGTTCTTGATCGCCAGTTATATATTACCAAAGTTCGTTGAAGAATGGACTTTCCTTCACTGAAGTCTAACTCAGCGACCGAAGCTATAGTTTCCCGTAAGTCTTTCATATCTTCACACTCGTTACTCGACTCAATTTTAATGCCAATTTTGTTGTAGTGCCTCAGTCGCATTCTTTTGTATTCCTCGGGACAAAGTCTCTTCCATAAGTAATAAAATTGCACGCACTGCTTGCTGCTTTTGCTGCCGACCTCGCGCGCTATTACGGAAAAGTCTTTGTTGTTTTTCAACAGACTCTGATAGAAGTAGTTCATTTCGCTTTCAGTCCAACGGTCGGACTCGTGGCAATCATAACTACGCAGCGGGTGATCCGACGCTAACGACGGTGTCGGCCGCATCAGCTTCAGCATAGCTTCCTATTTTTTTTCAAATCAAACGATACTTTTTATCAATGTGAAATTTCAGCTTTTTTAAATTAATTAATTCAGACATCTTTTACGTGAAAATTGCGCAACTTTTTATTAAAAATTTTGTTTTAATCGCTGAAAAGGTATAGAGATACGTAAAATAATGTAAAATCGAGTTGCAGTACGCGAGTTTAATATTGTGTCTTCGTATTTTTATTGTGTTCTGTTACTATTGTAATAATTACTTACTCGAATGTTACCTCCGCACATGTGTAACAAATGAAGTGCATATTCCTTGTTCCTACCACCGCCTGGAGCTGCAGCGCAGCAAGCGAACTGTAGGTACATTTCCACTGAAAATTTAAACATACGTAGCCATTAGCCGAACAATCCCAATGCAATAATCATCCTCGTTGACGGAACAGATGGCATTACAATGGCATTGAAATTCAAAAAAGTAATAAACAAGAACGAAACCAACCTTCAGTCTCGGTGAGAGCCGCGTCTATGCCTGGATCCCAGAGAAGGTGGTCTTTTTCCGGCTCGGCGGCGATTCTGATATGGTCATTATCTCGCAATGGAGGTATGGATGCTTGATAATTAGTGCCAATGTTGATCCTTGGCGGTGGACCGTCCGACGACGCCGAGGTCACCTCGTTGGCCGGCGAATCGTCCGAGTTGAATTCCGCGGAGTTTCGGTGATTGTAATGTAGTCGAGCATAGAGACCCGAGCCAGGCCTCGACGGATCCAGAATTGGCGGTGGAGTATAACTGCTGTCCCAGTGACGATCGCATGCTCGACGCAGACGCGACTTGGTGTGGATCGAACCGTTACATTGCGGCGAGTCGAGGCGTGGCCGCTTCCTCTGATAGCGCGAACTCAAGTCTCCAGTTAGGCCCAACGAAAGCTGACTGGCCGGACTCACGAAAACGTCCTCGTCCAGTGAATCCTCCTGCTTGATCTGGTCTAGCGGCACCGGCAACCGAGTCATCACACTCGATACCGGTTTCTGCTTGGACGGTGGGGATGCATTGGCATGGACGAGGAACTTCGCCGGATTGACGAGTTGCTGGGGTTCGACGTTGTGTTGAGGCCCGAAACTGGCGAAACTCGGCGGCGCGGCCTGCACGTATATGTTGGTCTTGTTGGCGAGGTTGACGTGATTGGCGCCGGAGGTCTGTATGAGCTTGAACTCGCCGTTGTTGTCCAGCACGATAGTCGAGGCTAGGCCACCCAAATCGACGAGGCTTTGGTTGGCAAGCTGCAGCAGCTTGTAGGACTGAAACTCGAACCTGCGCCTTCCGCCGCCAAAGTCTTTGGGGCTGGACGAGAGCAGCGGGTCTTCGGAGTTCGGCATCATCTGACTCTGAATGGGGCACGAGGGCGAGGGCACTGACGAGGGCGGCAACGAGGACAGAGGCGAAGGCGCCGGCGAGGGTAACTGCGGCGGTGGCGCCGAGTGCGAGTGCGAATGCGAGGCGTAATCGGGCTCGCAGCCGGGTCTGACGACCGCGTCCTCATCGTCCTCTTCCTCGTCGTCGGGCAGCACCTCGCTGAGGGCTTCCTCTATAGCCGCCGCCGAGGACATGCTGGTGCTGTAGAAAGCGGCGGATAGCGGCGAAGAGACCGAGTGTACCGCGTCGCTGTCCTCTTGGGGGCTGAGCAACGGCAGTGAGCCGCTCGAGAGGAGACCCTCCTGGGATGCAGGCGGCGTCGGGTAGGTGAAACTCGGGCTGTCGTGAGGCGAACCCAGCGGCGACTGGCCGTCGGCCGCACCGTAGCCAGCTCCGTATGCCCCGAACTCGGCCAGCGAGTCGGGCAGCGGCGAGTTGACCAGCGCCTGTAAATCCGGGTTAACCACGTGCTGCCCGCCTCCGGCTCCGGCCCCGCCGCCGAAACGCTCCTCCAGGCTCATCGCTTCCTGCAGGCTCGTCTCGACCGGTCCACCACTTTGCTCCTGCAGTAGTCCCGAAGCGCTCTGGAACTGTTCCCCAACAAAGCGCGTGAATAGCGGCGTCGACACTTGCTGTACGAAGCCACGACTTACCTGCTGGAACACTTCGTCCTGCAGGCTCGGACTGAAGTAGCCGCCGTCCTCTGGGTAACCGCTCATCGTGAAACTCTCGGTGAGAGGTGCTTGCTGTTGCGCGCTCGTCTGCGTCTGATAGGTCAATTGAATTCGCTGGCCTGGGTCGGAAGTTGCGCGCTTTACGGCAATTTTCGTGGTACCCTGCAGGTGGTAAGCCAGTCGCATGTCGAATAGTAGCGCGCAGCAACAGGTAATATGAAACTTTGAATGTGTATACCAACCTTGAGAATCATGTCGGCGAGAGCTTGCGCCTGAGCTTGAGTTTGCGCCTCCTGAAGTTGCTTCTGAGCCGAGTTGCCGACGCTGCTCAGAGTGGCGATCGTCACGTTGGGTTGCCTGAAATGCTCGCCATCCGACAATCGTCGCACCTTCTCGCCGATGGCTTGCGGCGGTGGGGCTGGCACGACAAAACTCATTTTTCCAACGACTTGTTGCTGCACCTGCTGTTGCTGCTGCTGCTGCTGTTGAACCTGTTGTTGCTGTTGCGTCTGTTGCTGTGCGTCCGTCGTGGTCGCCGAGGTAATACTTGTCGTCGTGGCTTGATTTGTCAATGTTATTATGCGTTGCTGTTGCTGTTGTTGATGCGCCGCGTTCGCGTCCGTTGCTGTAACATTACCATCGAAATTATTGTGAAACTTCTTGCCGTAGGCGCAACAGGCTTATATACGAAATTATACTATACGTAATCACTTTGACCCAGAGTATATCAGACATCGGACCGATTAATGATCAATCTGTATTCCGAGTACGTTTAAATTGGGCTCGCGCGTGTCGATTGAAGGATGTGCTGTGGTCAAAGTCCCAAAGTCAATTCAGAGGGAGCGAGTACATCGAGAATTCTGTGAACCGACGCGCAATATCCTGCATGTAATGTGTATACGCGACGTTTATCTGCTATAGTAAACGTGCCCTTATACACCGATTCATCGCACATGAGCAAAATAGCCGACGCTTCTAGCGTTTAACTATCAATCCCACTTTCTTTGACCTTGTTCTACTTAAGAATATAAAGATAATGAGACAAAGGAATGAGAAACGGCAGGCGTTATTTCCAACTTGCTTGTGTGCATAATAAATCCAATAATTCGATTTCATTCGTTGAGAGAAGTTTGTGTGTCGAAGACTCATTAGTAGGTAATTGCTTTATCTCTAGTCTCAAAACCAAGTTGTTACCCAAGCAATGTCTTTGAGTGAATAAGAGTCAATAATGTCACTCTATCTGCAGTATCTCAGATTGATAAAAATAGAATCAGAAAAAAATTGAACGATTTTATTCTGTTACGTATTGAGAAAAAGTAATCTTGAATTCTCTTGATGTTTTCATTGTCAGTTACTAGCGCTGATAACTGTAGTGATGGGTTTATAAAGTTATGTCAAGTATGACGTAGTCAACTTTGCGGAAAGTTCATTAAACTCACATTACACGGCGGATAGTTTTCAAACAATTGCAACGAACATCAAGCGCCATCAGAGACGCTATCAAAACTTTTAGGAAATTGTAAAAGTCAATTATAAGATTATTGAGTTTTGACGTTTGTAACCAATATACCGAATCAAAAAATGTTTGCGGGATTTCTGCAAACAATCAAAAGTGAAATGTTTTGATTTTGTTTTCTATTTTAAAAATTCAACCCACAACTTTTTTTTTGATAGGAGTGAATGTAAATATCAATAGATTTTATTGGAAATAACCATGCGTATAAAATATACACCGGAACAGTTGTAAATATATAGAGTTGAAAATTGAAATGATAGATGGCGCTATCCTGGTAAAAAAAAACTGAGTTAAATTTGATAATGTAATCTTATATTTTGTATCGATTCATGTAAAAATGCATAAGTTTAGAGATTTTAAAAGTTACAAAAAAGTATTTTCTTCTTCTGCATTGCATTTCGGTTGAATTTCAAACTAAGTAATAATTGAGTAAGCTCAACGAAATAACATTCACCAGAGACCAACTAATCGCTTATATTGATTTATCTTACTTACTAACTCGACATCGCTTGCAAATGCGAAAGCTGTGCTCATAACTACGATTTTTCGAAAGCCTCATACATATGCGTTGACTTGATTTGTTGACTGTATATCGCTTCGAGCGGTCTAGTCCACGAAACCAATACAGAAGCCGTCCGAGGAATATGAATGTGACGATCGTCGCAGGTTTTGAGCTAGACAAGGAGAGTAAAGGGGGGAAAGGCAAGTCTCGCTGGTATTTCTAACTCCCCCCCCCCTCCTTCTCCCCAAGCAATACTCGTAAATATTCCCGCATCGTAAATTTCCCTTCGATGCTTACGTAGCAATATGAGTACGCGAAAGCGCGCTTGCAAGCACAACTGGCTATTGCGCCAAGCGAATCCGACTCGATATTTATTTCGTCGAAAAAAAAATTCCGATATAATCTACCATTTAACGAGTTTTTTTCGTACTATCCTATGAGACTTTTGCGTCATGACCGGGATCTATTTTTTCGTACAATTAAAAACCATTTCACAACGGAAACGATGAATAGGTATATTCGAAGGCAAAGCAAAGCCTCTCTCCTACGAGTGCAAGGATAGCGAAATCCATTTGGAACACGGTTGACCGTTTATTACTATCCGCGCGTTCGTTTTTACCGCCAGTAATAACACGAAACGCCTGGTTTTCCTGCTCTTCTCCCTCTCTCTCCCTCTCGGCTAACCCATTTGGAAAAGCTTTCACACGGCCTCTCTTTTCCTCTTTGTACGAATCTCCTTTAATTTTCGTTTTTTCTCGTTTTCTCTCTCTCTCTCTCTCTCTCTCTCTCTCTCTCTCTCTCTCTCTCTCTCTCTTTCCGCGCTGTTGGCCACACTGCGTATTTTTTTTCAAACTTGAATTTTCCAATAACGTGCCTTTGATGCGGCCATCCACGGAAGTTATAAAAGCCGCGCGAGCGCGCGTTAACCGAGGTCCGCACTCGCGCGTTGCCAGAGCAAGACGGGCTGATTCGGGGGAAGAGAGAGAGAGAGAAAGAGAGAAAAGAGAGGGGATTTTTACAAATTGGCAATCACCCACTGTAACCAGAGCAAATTGCTTCCTCAAAGCCCGAAGCTAATACGTGCGGGCCTCGCCGCTCGTTGGTCGAACGAACTTGCGGTCACCCATATATACCCCCACACACACACACGCGCAAGCTTTACCTCCCCCCCCCCTTCCCTCGTTTCCACCCGGAAGCATATACGCCTTGCTAATGACTTGAAGATTTTTCTTCTCGCCTTCTGCCTATAATACTTTGCGGCTTGCTGAAATATAGACTTGCCGCGAATTGGGGCAATAGCGTTGAAACCGATTTATTACCTTTTCAGCCATAATCATCAAGCTCTCGATTGTGAAATTGACGAGCGCGCAATAGTATCGGAACAATTATCGCAAACACTATATATGCGATGGATATCTGCAAGCGATAAATAACGTAATACATCTAAAATACACAAATCAATTTGAAGAGCAGTGAAGGTATTTGATGAAATAAAACGCGGGAATCGAAGAGCGAGTTTTGAAATCAATAAGAGAGCGAGAGCCGTAGCGAGATAGAAGAGAAAAATAGACATGAAAGATTGCGTGGCTGGTCGGAGCGAAATTTGAACTGCAAACTTTCCGCCGAGTCGGTAGCTTGTCTGTTTGTTCGAGTGAAGGAGAGAGAGAGAGAGAGAGAGAGAGAGAGAGAGAGAGAGAGAGAGAGAGAGAGAGAGAGAGAGAGCACGCACCCACTCAA
>JAWWMK010000428.1:0-37658 GCA_035047105.1 Galeopsomyia nigrocyanea
TATATATATATATATATGTGTATGTCCCTGTGATTTATTCAGGGTTATTGTCCCAGACCGGCGACTGTGTCTCTTTCTCTCTCCCTTCGTTCGTAGGTGCGCGCACCCATATATATATACAAACGCTCGAGCATCCGCTTTCCAACCCGCGTAAGCTCTATACTGTCTCAAAGTGAGGTTTTTACGGGCCATTGCCACTTTTGTCGAGATTTCAAAACTTTTATTTTAGAGGGACGACCATTCTCTTTTTATTCCCAAGTGTGCGCGTGATGTTGTTCCTCCGTGAGGGCTAATGCTACGTTACATAAATTCTCGAGATTATCAAGCCCTGAGTATATACTTGCACTTTTTGCTGTTAAAATAGAAAATATCGTTGACGTCATCCGATAATAGAAATAATTTCGCGATTAAAACGTCGCTGCTGCTACGAAAGTACAAGACTAAATGAAGAAATAAACATTCGTTTCTCCCCAAGCAAGTACGCACAACACAACCCTTTTGTTGTAAATAAGCCTCGGCAGCATGCATTGAAATAACCATTTAGAGAAACCGTCGATACGATAAAGTTACGAAGAAACTTTATATACGCGTGTAGCTTTAATAATCCTCGCGCGCGCGCGTCGCGTCCCCCAATAGTCGTAAGTTCACATTAGGACGTATACGCTTGGAATATCGGAATGCTAATTCGAGGGAACAATTCGCGTAAATATATCGACTTTTAAAATTAGCCCCTCTTTTCCGCGCGCGACAAAGTACGACCGGTTCTCTTCTTCTTCTTCTTTCTCGCGCGTAGCTAAAGATAAGCTCGACTGAATTATTCAAACGAACTACTTCGTTTCGATCTAATTAAGAGAGAGGAGGATAGAATTGACTTATCAAGTATTATACATATAGGATTCTATTTCTGGAGTAGCTTTCCTTTGCCTGTTTTCTTTTTTTCTTAGTTGGCGATGTTCGAAAATAGAAGCGCGATTTAACGAGGTTTCGATCTTTTCGATATACATATACTTACGATTCTTCCTGGACTGAATAATAAGCTCGAGTGAACCTTTCGTTCAATTTAAAAGTTATGTGTATATGCCATGAGAAAACGCTGTCGTCTATTTTGCTTTCTCAGGCGTGCTTATTTTTGTATTTCGATTGGATGAAAGTTGCTTCGTAGTCGCCTGCTCTTTTTTTTTCTTCTGCTTACTGGAAAGCTTTTACTTTATTTTTTGTTTTTATAGGTGGAAAAAGGAAAATTCGAAATCGCATTCTAGAAAATTCAATTTAATGGTTATCCATAATGAGCCATCAAGTTCATTATCATCGAGTATATAAGATTGGAAAATTAATTCAGCTCTAATAATAATTCCCAAGCTGGGAGAGAAGAGAAGAGAAGAGAAGAAAAAAGTCCCTACGGAACGTCGTAAACGAGTTGGACCAATTATTGAATCAGAGTATATAGCTTCCTCGTTCTCTTATCTCTCTCCTTCACGCACTTTCTTTCGTGTCGGTTAATTAACTCGCTTGTTGATTAAAGCCCCGCGCGAGCAGACGCGAAAGAGAGAGAGAGAGAGAGAAGCTCTCCCTTATCGAACATAGTCTCTCTCGCTCGGTAGTTTAACGTGCCTTGCATTCGTTCGCTGCAGTATGCACCAGGAAACGCGAAATTACCCTCCTACTTCGGACTTGTCGTCAACTTCCGCGATCGCAGAGGCTTGTTATGTCTATAGCTTCTTTTTTTTTCTTCTTTAGATTATTCACAAATAGAAATAACCTTCTATTTTCTTTTTATTTAATTAAAATGCCGTCGAATAATTTGTTGAGTGCAGAGTGTAAAAAACAAGATAGCTGATAGTGGTGCTATCACTGTGATAAAAAATTGAGGTCAGGTCGCACGAATTTACTTTTGATTCTTTCTTTTTCTTTCTTTCTCATCGTGGTTCCAACGTATAATATATATATATAATTTTTCACTCGCAAGCCTTACTAATGAAAAATATATTGTCTCGCGGAAATTACCATATTCACAGTTAAACCGCGCGGTACGTTCCGCAGTAATTTGGAGAACGAAGCTAATGAAAATTGCGTCAAACAAATGCGTTCCAGTTTTCATTAAAAAAAAACAAAACAAACCAAAACAGACTTTGCACAAGAGAATAAGCTGAAAATTTCGCGAAATTACATTTTAACCCCCTTTTCTCTGTCTGCGAGTGCGCGCAAGCCTCATCAGAGTCATCAAAGTTAGCGGTACAAATGAAATAAACGCCGAGACACGGTAGCTGTGCACATACGCCAGGCTGCTGCACCACGGTGTAACGACTTGCAGCACGCACGACCTTCGCCTAGTTTTAGCGAATGTGTGGTGTACCCACGCGCGATGGAAAATTCGACGATATACGAAATTGCTTCTTTTTTTTTCGACCAAACGTAAAAAGACATTTTTTTTTCTGTCGCTCAAGGCTTCATACGTATGAATTAAACATACATCCGGCGACGTAATGCATATTCGAGATCATTTCTTTTTATTTCGACCGCGTACATATATATCTATATAAATCATAGCGCACAACGTTGTCGCATGGCTATTGACGAATTTGCATAAATTAATCGCTATACGAAAGGCGCCCTCGAGCGCCGCGCTATAAAGACATCAGCATCGTTACATATATATACTCTGCCTGTGTGTGTGTGTGTGTGTGTGTTGAGAGAGGGGTATTATGACGACCACGATAAATTTAATCAAGATATCGAGAGATTAGAGTTTATGTAAGGCTTCTTCTTCTTCATGCAAATGGATTGACTTTTGTTTTTTTTTTTTATTTCCCTCTCTATTTTATTGTTTTAGCTTTTTATGTATATATAGGATTACACCGTTATTAACTCTCTCGTCGACGCGTACTTTACGACGACGAGGTTGTACATATACATCGTGGAAATTACACGCTACGATTTTTCGGCGTATACGACAATCAGAAATATTTATTGATCGCCGTCGCGGAATAATTGCCGTTGGTACGCATCGTTTTAACTTTCACCCTTCGTCGAATAATTACATGTTTTCTTCGCCGATCCTTTCGCGTGTGTATATGTATACGTATAAAATATAATTGTCCAAGCTAATTGTTACGACTCGCTTATGATTATACATCTAGCTGTGATATACATATACAATTAAAATAATAAAGAATTACGAAATTAAACAATCGTCGTTAAAACTAATTTAGCAAAGTATACAAGTCGTTTAATTAATTACCCGAAAAACCACGCGATATATATCAGCATTAGCGCGTAAAAGCCGCTATAATTTTCAATTACCATCAGTAAATTGAAAGCCAGCCAATTTCGCACGTAGCAGAGAAAGCAAAAAAAAAAGGAAAAAAAGGAAAAGAAGATCGTTTTACCCGAACACCAAGCATAACGAGACAGCTAGCGGCTCTCTCTCTCGTATTTCGGGTGGCAGATAGTAGACGCCATCACGCTCGCGTGCCTCTGCTATGTATGTATGTGTTTTCGGGGGCGTCGCGTCGTCGTCGTCGACGTCGTCGTGGCTGCAGACGTTAAATTAAGGCTCTCGCCTCGGGGGAGCTGCTGTTGCTACTACTGCCTTTCAGGAAAATTTCGGAGATATAGTGGAAAATTGCACGTGTCTCGCGACGATGCTAGGAAAAAAAAATTTTTTTATTTATTTTTTTTTTTTGACGAACGTGCTCTATAATTTTTCGTTTGCGCTGAATTGTGATTCACATTATTTTCGAAAGAAAAATGCGACAATGCGCGCTATGAAAAATTGCGTATGCATAAGAGAGAAACGACTTTTGCGCGTTGGAAGCGCAAACATTGCCATAGAGAGAAATTCCAAGAGGGTTGCGAAATAGCCCCCGTAACGTATGCAAATGGATAGGATGCTTCCCCCGGGAAATCTTAACGACGACCATCCCCCTCGCCCCCACCCTTTTTCGATTTCTGCCCAGCGAATATTAAAGAGGGCGACGCGCGAGCACTTAACGCATTTAATTGAATATTTTCGGCGAGTTTTTATGGATACTTTAACTTACTTGCGAGTTTGATATAATTTATTGAAATGAAGATGGTTCGAATACTCATGCATTAATCACGAGGGAAAATCAAAGTTTGCTCTCGGAATTATGTTTTTCTTTTATGGTAATCAACGACGTGTGACGCTGCAGAGAGAATTAAGCTCGAGGAAATGGCTTTTATTTCGATTCCAAACAAGAAAAAAACTCGCGATTAGATAATTACACTACTCATTGTCTCTGTGTACTCTTCTCCGACGATATCTAATCGTCGCACCGCAAACATTACTCAACGGAAAAATAAACTACAATATACTGCGACCTTCAGTCTACATGCCGAAAATTATTATGGCCAAGGTGAACAGAGACAAAAAAAAACCAAATTATATCGCTTTTGTCAAACGTTTTTTTTTTCTTTGCGGTGAAACGAAAGTTGATGACTATGGAATTTTTTTTCCATTAGTTGCGTAACAATTCAATTAGTTTTTTTTTCTCGCAGTTGACATTTCGCGCCTAAAACGTTTTTCTTTTTCTCGCTTTCTTCTTGCGTCGACTCGTATGCTGCCCACATGCGGGACATGCACGCACCCTCGTCAAGTCCGATATATATACGTCCCGACTTGTATTTTTTTTTCCTCTCTCTCTTACTCGCGGGGAGATGCACGACTGCTACGTGAGGCTTGATAGCACGGTAATTGCCAGAGAGATGACGGTATTGTTAGACTGTTACGCAAGCAATTTCAGTTGACTGATGTCTTCTCTCCTTTTTTTTAGTGTATTTAAATGTGGATTGAGCTCGAACGACAGTTTACCTTCATTTAAATTCATTAAATTTTCATGAATATTTTCTATTTTTTTCGTTCGTTCATTATATATCGCTAGGATCCGTGTTCTACGAATAAAAATCAGATAAAATACAAAAAAAAGAAAAGAAATTCGTCGAGGTCGGCAATAGATTGGATCAACTTTGAAATTCGCACAATGGATCAAAGCCAAATACGAAAATCCAGTATACAGAGTTAAGAAGCACGTTTCATCCGCAAGGTCGCCGAGAGAATCGCACACACGGCACAATCATCAGGGTCCAACGCTATGTAATCGCATTTGGCTTCGATATAAAAGAGGGTGAAGGGCGCGTATACTGGCAACACACGAACCGCGGAATTCGATGCCGAAAAGGGGGCCGAAACTTGCCTTATATTATTGATCACACCGAGCAAGGCGCGAAAAATATATATACACGCGCAGCGAGGGGTTGCTGTAGCGAAAAAGAAAGGTGAACAGGAGGGTAGTCTAGAAAATTTGTTTTGGAAGAGGTTTGATTGAAGTTGATGGAGTGCGAGAAACAGACTTTTTTTTCTTGCTGCGTAAGAATGCGATAGGGAAGGTGCTATCAGGGATTTTAGATTCAAAGCTTCGACGATATGATCTTCGAATCGCGTGAACCGCTTTTCTTATTTCCGTTATATACTGTTGATTCGTTTGAGGATATAGTCTGAATAAATTTTTATTGTTCATGATTTTTATACTTTCGAAAATTTACTATATTTTAGTTTTGATGTTTCTACTTTAGAGAAATAAACATAGAGTGCGTGTAAGAATAGAAGGTAACTATAGTCAAAATGGAAGGCTTTTGTGATAAATATCTGAAGTTATTCGAAATTTATTCAGTACATTAATTAATATAACCAGTCTCGATGTTAATCGGGTTTCATTTTCAGCGTAATACGATTTTCACTTTGACTATTTAGAAATATTGATAATGTTTGTAAATATTTATCGATGTAATAAATAAAAACAAACTATATTAATCTATAAACCTAATTGCGTAATCATTTTTTTTCTAAGAAATTTTATTTTATCAATTTTACATGCAGATTCAATAAATTAAACGATCGAAAAAAAATATATCTCCCTTGCACAAAACTTGCGAAATAACACGTGCCATATGAAGGAATCTACGAGATACACGTTTAGAAGGGCGAATAACACAACTACAACTCAGGAAATCATGCGGCGTAGGAAAAATAAAATGAGATCGATCGAGCTTAAATGGGGAGAGAGAAGAAGAAGAAAAGGAGCCCCGAGGGTTTGTTTATATGCGGCAGTCTACGGGGCTGCCGACAGCCATAAACGAAATCGACGAGAGGAACTTCGATTTCCACCTCGGGCCTTTGTAATTGGTTATAAAGTTTCGCGAGAGGGCGAAAAGAGAGAAAAAAAAAGATTATTTTCTTCGCCAGTTTCCGAATTGATTGCTTCGGGCGAAGTTAAACAATTGTCTGCGAGATTTTCTTTATCGAATGAAACAATGACAGATTCGACGTTTTATTGTTAAAATTCCTATAAATTATTTTTAAAACACTTTGAGAGATATACAATTAATTTAAAGTGTAACAGATGTACAAATAGCTTTCAACAACTGGCCCACCCCACCCGAAAAAAAAAACTCACCGCAAACACAATTAGCCCAACAAAACAAGCGGAACCGCGGTCAAAAAGAACAAAAAAAAAACAAAAAAAAACTGGCGCTCGCTTTCGGTACATTCCTCTAGAATAGAAAGCTCTCTCGCCGTTAAAAAAGTTTTTCACGTCTACAGCTCAGCGCAAGTCCTCGTAAATTATTATCCTCCCGGAGATTCGCCGCAGAACTTTTTTTCGTCGAGATTAAGTCGAAAAAAAAATTAAAAATAACCACTCGAGTGCATTTTAAAATAGAGATAGTCGGCTAGCTCTTTTCGTATGTGTGCATGTGTGAATGTATTATACGATTGAATTTCTCCATTCACAATATCGCGTCGATGTGTTTTCACGGCCACAGCTCGTTTCGTCGCCGCGGGGCGCGAACAACAAGTGCACAGACAGAGGAGATATCAGAGGAGAAGGGGGGGGGGGGCGAAGACGACGACGACGAGGACGAGAGGGGTATACTCGCGGGATTAGCCTTCGCCAAACGAGATATATATTCTCTCTTCTCTTCGCGCAGCACAGGTGTGTATGTGAGTGTGTGTGCAGAGCCGCCGTCTTTTGTTTCGGTGAGATGTATATATATATATATATATATATATATTGTGTATAATGTCGCGGATGTTGGTTGAGGCTTGGGAGTGGAGAAATTTTAAATTCAATTTTGACTGAATTTCGATTATGTCCGATATGGGATGATGATGTTTAGGTAATTATTGAGTTTCGATTTCGCGTTGCGTAACGCGTTAATGAATGCGATATGAATATGATTATTCTCCGAATCCATACGTATGTTATTAATAAATAATTAATGTATTCTGAGCTGATCGTTATCCTACCTTAAAAAAGAGAATCTTGACAAGTGAAGCCTCTATTGATTGATCAGTTGGAGATGGAAGTTTTGACATTTGATGGTTTGCTTGCTGATATATGACATAAAAATTTAGCGCGAGAATTTGAAATTATTCATTTACTTTTTGGCATTTGACAGATGCTCAGCGCGCTATAAGCGCGGATAGCGTCTACTAGTGTGCGAGAAAAATAAGAATCAACAATAATAATAATTCCGTCATTATAACAAACTAAATTAAGATTGACATTTCATTGACAAATTAGAACGCACCGGCAAATTGTAATTCATACTGTTATGAATGGCTAATTGTAACTTTAACAATTATTGCGGCTAATCAAACGGACCACGCAGCTCATCTATATCATATGGATTCGCATATGGAAACGCAATTAGTATTGAGTTGATTGGGATGTCCAATTATGTTATTTTTTTAAACGAATAGTGGGATATAAATCTATTTGAATTTTTAATTTTATCACAATCAAATCCTACATGATAACTTTCTAAAAGAATAAATGAAAAAATTTTCAATCGAAAGTTCAATTTCCACCACAAAAAAAAAATCGAATAAAGAATCAACTTTATTTCCTCAATAACACAGAGCGCATTCGCATATTGATCGAAAAACTCGGCAAACTCCATCAAACTTCAACACACAAAAATGGAATCACACGCATAACGCATCCATGATTTCCATTACCTCTCCTCCCAACGACAAAAAAAAAATCCCCAGCCAGCGAGCAAACAAACTCTAATGTCCCGTGCGACAAAAAAAAAAGCAATATCGCACCATCGCGAAAAAGGACAATAGATTTTTTTTTTGTTCCATCGTCCGATGGAGAGAGAGAAAAAAAGAGGTATATCCCGATGTTTACGCAGCAGAGCGCGCAGGTGGTGTTCGATAAATGAGCAATAAACGCGGGGGTGTACTGCTGCTGCCGCTGACTTGCTAGCTGGCTGCGACGGCGACGACGACGACGATGGGTGCCTGGCGACGACTATTGATTTCAGTTGGCGCGCCGCGCGCAGCAGCAGCAGCACCAAGCGGCGCAGTCAAAGTGAATTTTAGAGGCAAACGCACAACCCTGCATGAAAAGAGATATTTTCAGTTGTGTATACGTTCTCCCCCCTGTATACATATGTCGCGAAATTTAATTATCAACGATACAATACCCGTACGAGGCGAAAATTAATTTGCCGTGCCAATTGGATAATGGCTCGTTGTTAATGCTACAGTGGGAGTACGATGATGATTGTCACGCAGGTGCACTATCCCCCCCCCCCCAGCCCCAAAATAAATCACGCGTTGACATTCACCGTAAAAATTCTTTATCGCCGAAAAAAAACAAACGACCAACCATCGCCTCACGATCGCACCATCAAGCACACAAAAATCCATCAGAGTGCAAGAAAAAAAAAGAAAAATTCAAACGTCAGCCAATAAAGCACGCAAGTCGCGGAGTATAAAAAAAAATCGAGAAACGCGCCCGGCGGCACGTGCGATAATAAATCCAGCGTCACGTTGTTATACTCCACGTCGTCGTCGTCGTCGTCGTCGTCGGTGGCGTTGGAAGGGACGAAGAAGCAACGTATAGAGAAAGAGAAAAAAACCGTAAGCAAGGAGTGGAAAGGCAAATACAAACGGCGCTTGTAACAAGGGGTTGCGCGCGAGTTTCACTAATTACGGGGGTGCAGCTTTGTGTGTACTATGTGTCCTTTTTTATTTATTTTTTTTTGCTCCAACGCGTCTGCGAAAGTTTGTTTTGTCGACGACGACGTTTGAGACTGATTAATTTCGAAATTGTTGTTGTGATATTTAGTTTTAATTATTTGGGGGTATGATAAAAAAGGAATTTCGGTTCTATCGGAAACAAAGCAGAGTAGTAGTGCACGAGTCGGTGTATTTTGACCGATAAGCTACGATATCTATATATCTTCTTCGATACTAGTTCATTTTGTAGCCCGGCAACCGTCTATTTACAGATGAATTTTCCACATAAAAATCCAAGCATTCTTGTTTGCATTGCGAAATCACGGCAGGTGTTATATACCTACAATAGTCGCGAAGAGAATCGTGAAACGAGAACGTATGTATATGTCGATAAGCTGAAGTAGCACGCGCTTGTTTTCATTGTACATAGCACACACGATAACAATGTAACGGTACTTGTCGTCTCTCTCTCTCTTTCTCTCGCACTTCGCACTTCAATGTACTTTGCATATAACGCGAATCCGAACTTGACAATGGTACTGCCACGTGAACTTGACCGCGAGGTAAAATTAAAAAAAAAAAGCTCGCCAAAAATGCGACGAGTGGTATATAGGAAGCGAAACGTGCAAAACATTCCTTCGCTGAACCTGTCGCCGCCGAGAGAGAGAGAAAGAGAGACTGCATTGTTTACGGGCTTCCGTGTGCACAGCAGAAGAGTCTGCGAAAAGGTCGACGTCACGCGCGCGCGCGCGCATTGCAGCAAAAGGTAAAAAGGGCTTGTATTTTTTTTTCGCTTTTAGAGAGATCTGTCGAGCGACGAACGACGCGGGTATTTGGAAATTTGCCGAGCCGTTATATATGCAACTGAATTTTCTTTTGCCAGCCAAAAGGTCAATGACCCTTGCGAACGATGTTTATATATTTTTTTTTAATTGTGAGTGCGCGTGTTTGCCACGAGTTTTCATAGTGTGCTGTTGACTTTACGTGGAATTACAATTGTCGCGTGACCTCACAGTTGAAACATTTAATTATACAACAGGAATTTATCGATTATCAATTTACGTTTCTATGTAATTCAAAGTATGGAGTATAAAGTCAGTCACCTTGAGTAGAACATCGATAGTTTAAAAAAAGGTATAATATCTCGTAATTGCGAATAACTTATCCATACACTGAAAGCTTAGAATCGTTTCTGTATCAATTGAATTTCCAAAGAGCAGTCTCATCGCGCGCGCGAGGTATAAGTAAAAAGAGACCGAGGTACTACCATCGCACCCATAGAGATAAGTCGCGTCGTCCTCAGTGTAATAAATTATGGTAATCGGCAGCTGTTGCGGTGTGCAGCTCAGCCGAGTAATACATTTCAGAAACGTGTGTACTTATATATACATATATTGATTCACCCGCGCCTCAACGCCGGAGATACAAAAGCTATATACATTATGTGCGTTGAGGAAAAACGAGAGCGAAAATCCTAATGGCGTTTTATTCAGATTGGCTCTGTACGATGACGAAGAAAGAGAACCAATTGTATATGTGGGAATCGCTTCCAATTGATATTGATCTGTGGTACAAAGAAAGAGACACGCCGTCAATCAATACTGACAAATAGTGCCTCTCTCCTTCTTTAGATTACTCAATCAGATTACAAAAAAAAAGAAATAAAAAAAAAGTTGTCTTGTAAGAGATCAACAAAAGCTGATTTTGACGCAAATACGACTTTATCGTGGTCGAATCAAAACACACACACACACAGCAGAACACACAACCTCGTAAATCATCCTGCACATTTTCGAGCCAATTAAATAACGCTAAAATCCCATGGGTATTGCCCGCGATAAATTAGCTCGATTACGTAATAATTGACCTCACGCAAAGGAGCGCTGTGTGTGTGTGTGTGTGTGTGTGTGTGTGTGTGTGTGTGTGTGTGTGTGTGTGCCCTAGGTCAGGCTTTTATATTATACCAGCCGCCACCACCACCGCCGCCGCCTTTCTCGTTATGCAATTCGCGATGCATGCATGCACACTTATGGGATTTTCTCAGCGCCTCGGGGGGAAATACATACAGCACAAGCTCTGCATATACATATATGTATACTTTTTCGGAGATTATTTAGAAAGTCAAATTCTTCGATAAAGAAAAAAAAAGAAGAAACATTTGGATAATGTGTGAGAATCGCTGGACGTTAGCAAGCATTTTTCTCTTATACGTTTAAGCCCATAGCACACGAATGAGGAAGGAACTGCTGCTGCTCTGTAATATTTACCTTCACGCTGTAATTTATGAGATAATTGTTGTAAAAAACGGACGTGCGCGAATAATACATGTTTACAAAAATACACGCAGCAGCAGTAATAATTTTCAATTTGAATCGCGCGCCAATTAAAACGTCGTCTGCGCTCTTTTTTTTTTCATAATGAGTAGCTTCTAATGACAGTACTCTTTTTTTTTTTTAATTTGATTGCGTGATTTCATGCAGATTTATGTTTGTATATTTTCATTGCAATCGTAAGAAAAGTACGCAGCATGGATATATGCAAAAAACACTGTTTCTGCAAAAGTATCAGCTAACAAATACATATAAAGTGTACGTTCGAGTTACATTGCAAATGTATATCACATTTCTTAATCGCGTAATAATTACGGAAACTAAAAGAAACACGCGCGTGGAATTAAACAAGCCGATTTCGGAGAATTAAAAGTCATCAACAGGAGAATGAAATTGACAAAACACGAGCCTGTAAATTGTCATCGATTGAATGAAAATGCGTATACGTACACAATTCATAGGCACACGCATGCACGTTTAAACACACAAGAGAAAGAGACAGAGAGAGGATTGCGCAAGTATTAAACTCGACTTTTGCGGAACGACGGCATTCCGCGAGCGGCCGAAATGTTGGTTGGTTCATTTTTTCTTTCTTTCTTTCTGCCTCGGCGAGAGCCGCATTCCGTTTATTGACACTCTCGTTAATTCGGCAAACGTTATAAGTATTACGAAAGTCGTACACGTGGCGCTTTTAATTTATGTATATATGCTCGTACAATGCCGAATATTGTCGAGAGTCATCGAGTACAGATCGACTTGTCAAGATTACATATATACGAATTCGTCAAATTGAAGCTTGTTGTGCGACGATGACGACGATGACGGAAAGAAAAGACACGTGTGTGTCATTAAAATTTAATTTCCTGTATAATCGCTGCTCGCGGCACTATGAATGGATATATACTCGCCTTCGGGCGAAAAATGCAAACAAAAGAAAAATCGCGAGTACGAGAGAGAGAGGAAAATAAACAAACGATCCCGGAAACGACACACGCATCGTCCTTCATAATATACTTATATACGTATACGAGCTATGTTTCAAGTTCAAGTTCATTCGACACTTTCACCCGCTCGCGCGCCTTAACGTGCGCGCACCCACACCTCCTACGCATCTTTTCGCCGAAATTATGGCAGAAAGTCCCGTGAATGCGCAAGAGCTCTTTTTCTCTCGGATGTTTCGGGGTTACGAAATTAATGAATTGATTGTCGCCGTAGGATGTCTGTGTGTGAGTATGATCAGCGTGCCATGTAAAAATATTAAAAAAGAAACGGTACGTGTATCGTGGATTTACATACATATATAAATGAATCATAAACGGAAGAGACAAATACATTCGGGTAAATGCCAATTCCTAGTAGAGGCATTTGAAGCTATCGATAATCGGCTGTTTTTCTTCCGATTCGCGGAATCCTAAGTTGACACGAAAAAATATACTCAATGTCCCCGTGAATTGAATTTCCCATAGCGTTATTCATTTAAACATTAATGTTATAGATAAAAACATGAACTTCTGACCATTCTGTAAGTTTCGGAAATTCATAATATAAGGAACAATACATAATAATATAATTTGTCCGTTCAGGATATTCCCTCACGACATTAAAGACCATTTATTTAGAGGACAATTCTATCACTCATTAATCTCGCATAAGGATCCTTTATATATGATCTACAGTCGCGAGAGGAAAAAAAAAACAAAACAAAAACCGGCAAAATAACAAGCACGCGTCTCCCACGAGCAACAAAAACGCCAAAGCGGAACACGTTTTAAACAAAGACGCGCGGCGGCAAAAAAAAAAAGATTAATTAAAAAAAATGAAACAAGTTCGTCCTCATAAATACAATACATACCTTACGACAAGTCCAAAGGCAACAATAGCAGCATCGGGCATATATAGGTTTTCGCCGGTGTCGCGGTGCGCGCGTGTGCGTTATATGCGTGAGCGATATATATTCCCAGAGCTATTTCTCAGGCTGCTTTGCTATACAGCGGCGACGTACGAGCAGCAGCAAGCGGCAGTTTCCTGTAACCGCTTTTGGAAAGGGACACCCGGCTATTCTCGCTCGCTCGCACTCGACGACGACGCAGACAATTCGGTGCGCGAAACACCAACAGAAAAAAAAATTCACTTCTTTTTTTTATTATTTATTTATTATCACACTCCGAATTTGCAGTTACACTCGCGGTATAGGAAAAAAAGTCAGAGAGAGAGAGAGATGCACGTGGCTCTGTATTACACTGTGTTATATATGTTTTGTCAATTGAGAAGAAGCGGAGAGATAAGAAGAGCGCGCGCACAGCACCGAAGAGACAGACAAGACTTTGTTTGTGCGTCCTCACACTTTGGACTCGCGCTCGCGACTGACTTGTAGCAAAAGGCGTTCAAGAGGTTCGAAGCTGGCGCCGCACGGTGGATGATGCTCGAGGCTTTGGAAAACCTTTCGCGAATATTTGCATGTATGCGGAGAGAGAGAAAGAGAGGGACTGTGCATGTGTTTTGTTTTGTTTGGCCAAGGGACAGGTGAATGCACGCTCAAAACCGAAGGATAGTTTATGCAAGTTTCCGACGGGGCGAATACGTGAGAGTGCTGCTGATATTTGAGATGCACTCCGAGTGATTGAGAGCGTCAATGCTTGCATTTTTTTTGGACGCTCTTTTATTTATATTCATTTGTGTGAAAAACAAAGAGAGTGTTGCATGATAGTAGAACATTGAAAAATCGAAGATCGGTAAAAAGGCGGTAAAAGCTCGCAAATTATTGTTTGAATAACTATTTTTTTAGCGACGTTTCGCCTTTCCGCGCTATTTCGAACAAGCAATTTCTCTGAATGTCAAATGCATCAAAACGAAATCATAACGGTATAGATTATACGATTCCACCTGGAGCAATAAAAACTATTTCATTTCGTTTGCTCCAGTAACGCGAGCGAAGGTCGTCGTCGATTCAAATAAAATTTTGCCGATATATCCGAAGGATTATTCGATTGTCATGTATATAGATACACGAGAGGCGCACGTTTGTATCGGACATGCAAGCTTCAGTCAGATATATGATGTTATAAAAGCAGCTCAATTACTCTTTGACCGAGTTTGCGCGAAAAAAAAAGCGCACTCGTTTTTCACACATATACACGCAGTCTCTTTTTCGCGCGTGTGTGTTGTGCGATCGACTTTCCTTTCGCGTTTAATACCGCCACATTCGATATATTATCCATCCGATTTTTTTTCGCCTCGAAATATCAATGTATGCTCTAAACTCGTTTCCAGTATAGTTTCTACCGATATTTTCCATGCAAAGTTTGCGTGCGTTAATGAAAAAAGAAAAAATCACGCTCTATCATTATCGTTTTCTTTATCTAGCGCAATAATAATTGTGCGCCTGCCATTTCACGCTCCGTCCGCGGATTATTCCGTTTTAATGTTTCATGAGAAAAAGTGCACTATGCATAAGTACACGAGCCGGAGAGGCACCATACTATACATTTGGAAAGCTACACAATTGCTTTACGGAATTGCATACACAGAGAAGTTTTCCTCCCGCGACGATCTTACGTGCGGCGACATCTAAATAAGTGACCGTATACCACTTGATAAGACGTTTCGGCGAAAACGGACGCTTACTCATTGTGTGTTTTCGAAGACGTGACTTTAGAATTTTCTTTTCAGCGTTCTATTATTGAAGTTATGTTTGATGTAGATATTTGCGGTGAGTTTTTCTTTCTGTGGGATATTTGACATTTTCGTTGTTTATATAAAATCTAATTTTTAGTTTGTTTACCAAATGTACTTGCAAAATTCGATTTAATTAATGTAACGACGTGCAATAATTTTATTTTAAAGACGCACGTTTTACACCTTAACAATCGTTAACCCGACGAGCCTTCAAATTAACTCAAATTAATTGCAGCACAAAGCGAAATCGTCGGCCGCGCAACCTTCAGCATTTATAATCAGCATAAAAGCCGCCTTTTGCGCGCAAAAACAGGGTAAAACACTAAAATTTCATCCCAGGTAAAAGTCGGTTTCAAGTCAAATATAAAAGAGAGCAAGGTATACAAGCCAATGAACATACATACAGAGAGAGAGGGAAGGATTTCACGGCGCTTGGTATATATAAATCGGCAAAAAGAGCGTGGCGGCAGCCTCGAAAAGTTGATGCGCGTCGCGCGAGACACGCGCGAATCGAAATTGCGCAAAAACTCCGCGACAGACATCATAAACAATTAGCTTTTTGCTGAACGCGCACGCGTCCCACTGAAGTCGGTGCATGCACGCGAGGGTATTCGGAAGTGCGGCGTGTTACCAAAGACGACAAGATACATTGCGAGAGAATATGTTTTTTTTTGTTGCTCTTGGGAAGATATATTTTTATTGGGAGAACTTTAAGTGTTGTGCGAACTCGATTGTTTCTTGGTTTTTTTTTCTTTCTTCGTCATTTACATTCAATAGAAAGTAATTTTTCCAGAGAGAAGAAAGTATATTTAAATGTCACGTGTCGCGCGAGACCCGTTTTCATGCTATCCCTCTCACTCTGCCGAACTTCCTGTGCATGCAAGGCCAGAATGTACCAAAAGAGATCCAGTTTCATTTGTTATCCCTTACAATCTGTCCGTCTCTTTCTTTCTCACGTGATGTATATATACCTCTCTCTCGCTCTTTTTCATTTTCTGTCTCGTTCCACGAGATATTGCGTTTCTCCCTTCCTCTCTCTCTCTCTCTCTCTCTCTCTCTCTCTCTCTCTCTCTCTCTCTCTCGCGACGATGCGCCGGAACGGAAACGACGACCGGTCACACAAGTTTTCTCGTAATTTTTCCAACTTGTCAACTACACTTAATTAGAAATTATCGAAGTTAATTATCTTTCATTGAAATATCTGATTTTCTTCAATACAATGATAATTAATGGCAAACAATGACTGTTACTTTTTGGTTGAAATAATTAACATGACAGTGGAAAACAAAAATTAATTGTAATCTGTTGAAAAATGATGGGTCCATATGCTTTATATCTAGAGCAAAATAAAATTACACATTCAGGAGATTTATAGGGCATAATATAGAAGTCTAAGAATTTAGAAATAAAATAAACTCTGTTGAGTTTCATTTGAATAAGTAAAATAAGTATGTACAACATCGCAAAATGTTTTGACACTATCAAAAACAAAAAAAAATGGTTGTTTTTGAACAAATTACGTAGATAAATTGAATATACAGAAAAGAAATATACAATGTGAACTTTTAAACAATTTTGTAAATTGCAATAAGAACGTGAACAAATTTTTTAGATTGTGCAAGTGAAAAAACATACAAAGATAAGATATGGCTCACAAGAAATTCGTTAAAAAAACCATTTTTTATTATTTTACCATGGAAAAGTGGTTAATTTGATACTTTTCTACCAACAGCTGCAAGCAATTTAGCTGTAACGTATAAAAAAAATTGTTTCATTTCATTCCTTGTTTGACTCTTCTCCCCCTCCCCTATCTATATATTGTATTGATCCTTATAACGAAGACCATATTACAGGTCCGCTAGGCGGCGCTTGTTAATCCATGACGCTTTAATCGAACGCTACCATACAGTTTCCATAGTTTGCCGCACTCTATGGCACTCTACGTTTTGACTTCAAGGCGTCGGGTGATCTTTTCTTACCAATATTTATTAATTCGTTCGCTTTTTTATATTTAAATTCTGTGAGTAAATTCAAAAAGAGTTTTTGACAATAGAGACCTGAAATCTGTGCGGTATCCGATCATCATTATCGACACTTGCCTATTTTCTTTCTTTTATTGAGGAAGATCTTCTTCCGTACACAAATTTACAACGCTGTGTTCATGCGCAAACAACTTCATATAATAAAATAAAAAGATTTTGAAGATCTTGAAAGGATTGAGTGTTTTAATGGAACTCAGACAAATGACGGACGATGACATGGACGTTTATAATTGAATCCTGAAAAATTATTACCAAAAAACTTATATCAACCAAGTCTTTTATATCCAAAAGTATTTAAAACCAGTTATTTTATAAGCAACGTTAAACATTAACTCCAAAAATACATGTCACGCTATAGTATGACAGCAAATATAGCCAAATATTGAAGAAGATTAAGATTAAGAAGAAGAACAAGTGTTCTAAAGATTTCACGTATGCCTGTTATTATATGATAACGGAATAAAAGTAGCGAATACTTATTTCTCAGCGAATATATTCAAACTACTTAAATTTTGACTTAATCTAGTAACAATATGCTAGAATTCCGAAAAAAATAAAATTATCGGAAGAATCATGAAAAGAATCACCGAAATCAGGAGTACATGCCCACGACACGAGGCTGAATTATGGGAATCCGCGTGGTATTTGATCATCATCATCGACACTTGCCGCGCGCTCTTCAGATGGCGAAGATGCACTCGGAGTGATCTAACGGTCGCGATGGGAAAGGGGACGCGCTCGCGTCTTCTTTGCCCTTATAATGTGCCACTGAGCCAGGTCTGTTTCCTACAAGACGTCTGCTCGTGTTTTCTTTCTTTCTCTGTTTCTCTTTTTTTGCCAAATTACTATTAATTACTTGAATTGTTGCGATATGGAGCTGTGGATAACTGTTGGAATGAAATAATACAACTTGACGTTATGTTGTCTGGCCAATTTTATAGATAATTCCATTATACACATTAGCGTCATCAATTTATTGAAGGATAATTGATTTTACATGTTTCGACGTAATGTAATTTCTATCACGTGATTGCAAATCAGACATAAAATGCAAAAAATCTGATGCGCTATGTAATTACATGAAATAAATGCGATTGCCATAAAATTTCAATTGTATTATAATTTGCATTGTATTAGACTTTCTTGGGCTATTATTAAAAAATTTAATCAATACTATAAAATGAAAAATTTTGCATTTGTTTATCATCGTCCGTGACGTTCTAATTTTTTCGTCTACATTGTTCTCCTACTTTATTTCTAATCAAAATTATGAAGCAGTTCATATGTACAAAGCACCATCTCTATGAAATACAGATCAACGAATTTTTACGTTTGGAAAATATTTTCCTGGTATTTGTATATGTATCGAATATGTATCCAATCCCGCGTACAAGTATTTTATGTACTTCTGCGGGTAATGCAGGTACTAGTTATTACTAGTTATATCTGCATGAATGTATTGGAGGATAAAATAAATAAAAATTTATTTTATTTTGTATACTCGCTTTATTATTTTTAAATTCAAGCAAAAGAATTTACTAATTGTTGTCTAAACGATTCTCATTTGTCATGATCATCAAAAATCTCCTTGAGATATCCAAACATTTTCGTGAGGCTTATGTTCAATTACATATTCACACCTATTACATGTTAATATATTTCAAAAATTCAAATTTTATTTTCAATGAACCGCTTTGAGTTGATTGGCATTTATATTTCGTATGCAACTTTTACTTTTTGTCACACAGAAAAATATTTCTTTTCTATTTTTCAAAGCAAACCAAAGTTTGACGTTTTCATGTATGTCTCTATTCTGTTACATCGCTTACTTATACTTCATTGTTTTATATTTTTCATAATCTTTTTAATATTTTATTGTGCAACTTTACACTCTATCTAAGTATGCGTTGAGAGCTTTAATATGTCGCTTTGATTACCAAAAAGACTACAATTTTTGCACATTTTCAATTTTTCCTTTTTGCACCGACATCACACTTGAATTTGCAGCGTTACTTCAGAAAAAAATTATAAAAATACTCATTTTCATATTGTATAATAAAAACAGATGTATACAGAAATATGTATAAAATTATTTCTGCTTATTTTGATATTTTTCATTACTTTGAAAGACAAACTATAAATTCTTCAATTTTTTAAATTATTTTTCCTTATTATGAAAAAAAATATATATATTTGTATTTCTTCATCCAAGTAGATTTTATTTTATTAATATTAGTTTTATTTATTCCTCAGATCATTCACTTGTTATTTCAAAATTTCCTTATCTACCCATGTATTACTGTTTTCCATTAATTCCAGTAATTTGTCATTGTTTTCAGTAATTTTACAACGAAGATTAGTCTAACCATTAATAGTGTTGTGAAGCCATGCCACGTTTCACATAGCTTTTGTTATAAATTTATTTTATTCATTTCATATTTTTTCATTGGAGAGTTATCCCATGATGAAAGTCTTAGATTTGGTTCGTATAATAATTTTTATACTTACAAAATCTTTAATATTGTTCTGACGATACTTTTTTATTGAATGCAAAATTTTTATTTATTTCGATATACAATTTATCATTTATTTACGCTCATACTTTAATATTTACAAATGTTCCATTCAATTTCATAATTTCTTCTATATATCAACTACCTTTATACTTTTACTGAAAACTGTTTGTTTTAAAAGAACAAATAATTTTTGAAAAATAGATTTACCGACAATATTAATAGCTTGGTTTCATATATTAGTAAATGGTTGACAAATTTATTTCAAATGAAAAAAATAGCTGCCAAATATTTAATAGGGAAGCAAAAACTATAAAACATCATCCAATGAAATTTATATTATAATCTCTTACTAATTATTGGAAACATTTTATATCAGTATAAAAGTTGTAAAATTGACCATTAAGAAGCGACTAACTTCTCTTAATATAACTGTAAATAATCGGATAAAAAAAGGTTACATGTATTATCAGTTGATTTTTCATTTTATTATTATAAAGATTATACAAGATTCTAAAGGTGGGAACAGCATGGGTTCGACCGCAAAATAGAAGACAATATTCACTTTCGCATCGTACATAAACTCAAACATGACGTACACTCTCTTGCGCAAAATAATAATTCTATAGTATTCTAGAGCCTTCTTAGTCAAATTTCTCCTTAATACATTCGAATAAATGTATAGTCTTTCAGTCAGCGCGCAGAGAACGTAAGCTCAACAAATTTTGCTCGATCGATCGGCTGGCCACTACTTACTAAAAAAAAGAGAATTACTAAATATAAATTATTCCTAGTCATTGTCACACGAGATCAAGCGTCACTGCAAAACTGAACGCTCGCCCTTGTACTTTGTCGCTGAGATTTATTATGTTTACTTGCTATAAAGCCGAAAAATTGGTCCCACTTGAGGTTTGACGTGACAAAATGTCATGAAAAAGCATTTGCATGAATTAGGAGAGGAAAAAATATAGAGAGTCTGAGTCTGGACGAGCGTTCGTTTTGCATCTGAGCCACCTAAATACAAAGAACGAAAGACGCTAGTGACTTCTTATTAATTTGCGCGTGCCATGTTGCATTGACAGATATTATGGCACCGACAATAGTCTCAAAGCTTATTCGAGCAAAATTTCTAAATTGGTAATTCGTAATTTACTAAATTATGAAATAGCGCTTTTAAAACTAAATTACCAATGTTGACCAGACGATCGATCTTTGAATTTAATGTTCGCTTACTAGTAAATTATCAAGTGTAGTAAAAATGTAAACAATAGTAAAAAAAGAATTAATAATTTTAGACGTCGTCAAGAAAAATTAGCAATTGCTTCAACGAAATTGAGAATGCTTAGACCTGATTATTTATGCGAATATTATTGCAGTTTTTTTAATTGGATGTATATCAGTTGAAAAATGAGTGTGACCATTGTTAAGCAGGCAGTGTATTATTGGTAGTGGCATATTTGCTTTACTTGCATTTCTGATTTTTGCTTCATCAAGAATTCTCATTTGCTAATTTTTCTTAGCTCGTTCATATTATACACAAAAAGAAGAAAAGTTGTCTTCTTGTTAAAAAAAGTGTATAATTGCTAAAGTGGACGCATTTAAACGAAACTATTTACACTTACACATATAAATACAGGACATATTTACCATGTGAAATAAGTAAAACCTAAGTTCTTCCAACTGCAAGAAAATTTCATTGAATTAATGATCTAAGCTATGAAAGCACTCGAGAAATATAAAGAAGAAATCTTCTGGCAGCGAAAGATATAAAGTGACACTCAAGATCATTTTCATTTTTGCGAACCTAATAAATGTTTACACATAAGAATGGCGCACATAATAATCTAAATACAAAAAGAGAATGCTTTGATTGGGTTGTACATTTTGAAATCATTAAAAAAACTTTCTTCGTTCATTAAAATTCAAGACTCGCTTTTTGAATAAAAACGAACGCAAAAAATATTCGGGTCACAGAAAGAAAAATATTCAACACCATAGGACATAAAATAAAAAAAACAAATTTTTCATCTCGCACGCATATTTGTCTTTGAAGGCTCATATCTAGCGTCGTACAAAAACAAAAATAATCCTAATGAAAGAAACAGGAGTTAGCCTGATGATATCGGCGCATTCGAAGCACCATCGGAACAAAATTTTCACGGATATGAACAATGTATGTATTATAATATATATATATGTATGTTTTGTGATTCACACCTCTCATAAAATTCACCTAAACTATGTACAAAAAGATATTGCCCTGAATGTGTGTGTGTATGAACAATGACGCAGGGCTCTAAAGAGATCCTATAATGTGATTACACAATCTGTTGGGTAATTGAAATAGATCATAATTAACACTCTCGTAATTAATTAATAGTTTGTATGATTTGTTTTTTTTTCTGTTCATTTTTAGCGAATAGTATGTGGCAGTAAGTTTTCTACAATTAATACTCGCTTTTAATAGCTATAGAGAGTCGCACCCTCTAATCAGGGCGCACGTCTCTTTCTTCTTCATTTTTTTTAAATCTTTCGATTTGCTTATATATTTTTCTTACACAATTATTACACGTATTGGCAGTGTTTCCTTAGCTGGTGTGTATATCATTCGAGTTCCTATACTCATATTTACTCTTATCATTAACTCGCGCCTCTTATTAACCACTTATACATCTCACTTTTTTTGTTGCTTTATTTTCTGTTTTCTTTTCTTTGTCTCTCACGACCGTATCTATACTTATTTACAACTGGCAGTGCCGTCACATTAATCACGAACGTTTGCATTATCGCTATGATCTCTCTCCTACACTTCTTCGTTTTTGTTCTTTTTCTACAATATTACCCTAAGCTCCTATGTGAATGTATACGACTGTGATATTACATTATCACGCCTTTCTTCCAGAAATCAGTGCCGACGAGCGCTCTCATTTTTTTTACTCGCACAAGTATAAGTACTTTCATATCAAGTCTGACAAAAAAAGGTTTCTATTTAAACATTCACGCGCTTAGGCGCGCATGAAAAATTGCACATTTTCAATTTATCAGCGATAAAAAGTAGCAATATATCTATCTAATTATTCATGAAAGCAACCTTCTTTGACATTGATTTCCGTATGCACATTATGCTTTTAAATCTCTTTCTGGCATCATTCGCTTTAATTCCATTCTTAATACGCGCAAGTTAACGAAGCTCCTAGTATTTTTCATTTTTTTTTCTTTTTAAATTTGCACTTTCTATATTCTCGATCTTTTAATACTATATAGCATTGAAAATATACAACACAGCCTTTTCGAATTTTTTACCTGTGAAAGGATAACAGCTCGTATCAGTTGATTTCTCTTTAGATTCGTTCAATTTGAATACAGAGTGATATTTGTACTCTAGCAAATTTGTAATTGCATTGAAAAATTTACATTTAGGCACGCGAAATATTCATTTCACTTGTTAAATAGTCCCAACATTCTTTTTATGAACACTTTAATTATTCCATTAATTAGTTACATGGAAGAAAATTATGTTGTTATGTCGTCAATTTAGAACATTCTTTCATTCACTTTGAACACGTGCTTTGAAATAGTGATATTATTATCCACGCGCTTAGCGAAGAAAAATAATAATATAAAACTCTCTCATTACGCGCATGATGATGGAGTTAGTTTTCGTCATAAAATTGACGTAGTTATGAACGCCTTACGTCTTTGTTTCAGGTTACACGAACCTACAGTCAATCGAATGTTACCATAGTAACAATATGTTAAGAAGTTTAATCAAGGATTCGATACTTTTACCTTTTTTCAACTTTCGCGTTGAAAAAATGTTTCTACAAACATTCCAAAATAGCTTCTTCTGCCAACAGTCTCGTGCACTCCAAAATTAAAAAAAAATTGAGAGCTCACTTTCTGTCTTGAAAGAAGTATGAAAAATTTCAGTTCAAAGAAAACCAATTGGAACCATTTGAAAACGTTTTTTCTCCACAATAGAGCCTGTCAACCCAAAATAGGAAAAAATAACGAGCGGCTGGAGCGATCTATATTTTCTAGCTTGTGCACGTAGCGTCGACCAAAACCAAATCATTCGTTTACCTACACAATCATAGCTAAATTTAAAGTCAACAAAAAAAAAATTTCAACGCTTATCCTCTCTCTCAAGAACACACATTTTGAACACCATTCGAAAAGTTCGTTCTTCGTCGCGTCAAATTAAAGGTGCGATAAAAAAAAATAAATCTTCGAGAGTCTTTGCCTTCGAGAGCCCAAAAATACTCGCAGTGTCGTTTAGGGACTCATGATCGATTTTTTAAGGCCACCAAAGTGTGATGATTAATTATTCGGCTTCCTTGCATTCCTCGTCGTCGTCGTCATCAAAAGTCTTAATACTCGTGGTCTTTTACTTTAGAGATTCGCTAGAACGCTGCTTGATAGGCACTTTCGAGGCTCGAACTTTATTTTTTTATTTTTCAACCGTCGAGGATCCCTCGCTTCATCTTTCTTTTTTTTAGGCTGGATTTTGTGCGCGTATGATGTCGCAGAGTAGTAGTAGTAGTAGTAGTAGTACCATTGATTATAATCGTATCGAAACTTGATTGACAGTCGACTCGGGCAAATCGTAATATTCGGAGTGGCAGTAATTCATGTAAAAAGAAGAAGTTATCTATCGGAGTCTGCCGGAGTTTACGTGGCGCACTGGCCACACTCAGTCGGTCGCTTTGTTCTTGCGTTTGCTCGATCGTCGCGGACTAGACAACAACGGCGGTACCTTATCTACAGATGAACCCTGCGCAAAGCAAAATAAACATTACGAATCTTCGTATACGAATGAAGTTTATATTGTTGTATCGTCGCAATAATCTTGATCCACTTACCAAAGCTAATTGGGCATTGTCATTGCGCACTTATCACGTGTTCTTCTGGGGTTTTCGTCGCTGCTTGACTCGCTGAAGGGGCATCTCGTTGGTAGCGTTGATCGCGGGATATAGAATAGCGTTCAACTGGTCGGGTTGCGCTATCGCCAATGAACGAATGCTCACGTGCTTTACGGTCGTCACCTCCGACTCCAACACCCACTCGTCCGGATGCCTGTTAATTCGAGTTACGCATTAGAATTCTATCGAACAAATAAAGCATATTGAAAAAAAACTTACATGTCTTCAGGATGCCATCGCAGCAATACTTTAGCTTTGCCATCAACTTCGACTCTTTTCGCTAATACCTGCGAAACGCATAAGGTTGCAATTAGTTGGAGAAAAGTTTTGACGAGTTGCAGACAAAAAATGTTCGTTCGATTACTCACTTGACTAGTTAAGGTCATCGAGTCACCAGGAGTTTCGGCCAGGCGACCTTGCGTCCTTGTTTGTGCCAGCTCCAACAACCTGTGCTGTAAACCCTCCATCACACCTGGGTCGAAGTAGTCGAAAATTCGCGCTGCAATCGCAAACGTAACTCGTTCAGTCGAAAAGTTTCGAACGCTTTTATGCGACGACGTCAATTTTTTTTTTTTTTTCACGAAACTTACCAGACCACGGTTGCCGTCTATATCTCAGCTTCTTTCCATTCCGTCTGACGAGTTTGCCACCATTTTCGGTACTCTTCCTCGAGCTGGTGGTGCTGCTAGTTTCGGATTGATTAAAGTGACCGTTCACATGCCTCTCGAGTGCAGTCTGTAAAGGAAGCCAAAGGATATTAGTCTCACGGGTGGGGTACTTTCCAGGGAATCTTTTTTTTTTTTTTCATTCTGCCTATTTTTTTTTTTCGCTATGAGATTCCATTATAACAATCGATACCATTTCCCCCTATTTTCTTTTCAAACGCTATAGATACATTTGCCAATTAGTTGTAAGCGTCTTACGTTTTGACCCCGAGGACGCCTTCTGTTTGTGTACACAACCGTTCGACGCTTGCTCACACGACCTGAGCGTGTGCTGTAACACATTTTTTAGAAGAATTTTGCCGCTGTTCTCCTTTTTTTCAATTTTACGAGCGCGATTCCCAAAGAATTTGACCGATGATAGATTGATAAAATGGAAGGACAATCGTCACGTGAGGACAGACTGACTTTGCGCGATATCGCACAAAATCGAACGAAAGTTATCGAAACTAAACGTTTTCGTTGAATTCACTGGAAAGTACCAAGTATGATATGATATATTGATGAAAAACTGAAAGATGACGTTTCCGTAAATCGTCGGCGTAACAACAAATAAAAGAAAAGGATTTTAACATGAACTTTTTAAAAAGGCAAGAAAGAGATCACTGATAAAGAAAAAACACGATAGAGGAAATAAAAAATATCTTTCTCAGAGCCGAGAGAAGAAAGAAAGCGATGCGCGCCGGCCGAGCGTTAACGTGTAACTGACTGCTTTTCACACAGTCGATGGCTAATACATTACCCTACAGGATCATGAGGGTGTATGGGTGTTGGCGCGTTATATTTGTGCGAGAGACGGAGAGGCGCAGAGAGAATCACACGGATAGACGACTCACACAAACACACACGCTTGATTATATCCCACTAGCGTATAAGCTAGTCGAATGCTCGTTGACGTTCAGCAAACAAGGTGATTGTTGTTTACGTTTCCATCGCATCGAATACAAAATTTACAAGGTACATGTACATCTATGTGTATATATTTTTACAGCAGTGGCACGATATATGTATATCGTTTTCATTATTCAAATTCATAGCATAGAAAGACTCACAGTTTCATATATTTTTGATATTCTTATTTGATAACAATTTTTTGTGATTAGAATTTAAGTTTATTTAAATTTCAATTTAGTTTGTAATCAGTTCATTAATTAAAATATGCAATTAATCAGAGGAATAAATCCCACTTAAAAATCAATGTAACAATCAACTTGATTTCAGTGCTAAATTATTGAATTACAAAATTGAAAATAACTGGAATTCGTTGTAATGAAATTGAGTTTAATCTACTTGAGCCTATCAATATTGAATAAATTTCACATAACAAACTCATCCTTCATCTTTGTCGATGATATAATGAGGTCCAGTTCATCTTGGTTTGATTATTCAAACATAAAAGAAAAACAGTTTATTACTCTAATAAAAAAAAATCATAAAACATACTGAGCATTGTAGACATGAGCTTTTAACAGCTTTTATAGTTCTCACGATTTCAAATAGGACAAATGACCAATAAAAATATGCAAATTTCAAAACTCCTCCACGTTATTTGAGTAAAACGAAGACAGAAGATCAAACGAAGAGGAGCTTTTCCCCATGAGGACGACAATCAATTTTTACCAGAAAATTAACGCAGCGAGGAGGAAGAAAAAAATCGGACATCGACGTCATTACCTGTGAGCTAAATCGAGAACCACAGCCGTCGACGATGCATTGGAATGGCTTGTTGCCGCCGTGAGATACCACGTGTCGTTCGAGCCAACGCCTCGAGCACGAAGCCTTGCCCTGCACCTTGCAACCTTGCCAGTGGCACACGAAATTGTCGCCGCTCGTCTGTGAGTTTATGTGCGCCGTCTGAAAAAATTTTCAATTTCGATCGCTCGATTAATAAATCGTCATTTTTTTTCGAAAGCTATAAAGTAAAATTAGTTTCGTTTCATTGTTTTTTTTCGATTCAACGAATAAAAAACTCACCTGTAAGTGCTCCAAAAGCATGCTAATCGTATCGCAGTTAAGGCCGCATTTGTCCCACCGACAGAATCCACTATCAGGCCCTTGATTTCTCTTTTTGTTGGGCGTCTTAGCGGGAAACCTGATGGTAGTTGGTGCCGACAGGATCGGCGATAGCGAGGATGGTTTCGATTCGGCGCTATCCCTTGATGATTCTTCCTCTTCCTCGTCGTCGTCCTTGATCGAGTCGCTCGGCGTTGGTGGTAAGATCAACCTCGATAGAAAATCCGCGCTGCTGTTGTTGCTTGCGTTGATCGAGTTCGTGAAATTGATGTTCTCGTTAACGAGAATTGTTTTGGCAGTGTCCTGGAAATATTGAAAAAAAATACCTTTAAAAAATGTATTGATCACATTTGCGTTATCAGTTTCGATAACGATTGGGATTTACTTCAACGGGTAATATTGTTTAACGATGTATTAATGAATCATCGATGAAGCACGGCTGATAAGCGGATTGAGTAATTAATTAACACACTCTGATAAATAATATCATATAATCTGTGCTTATGCGTTCGCGATAACAAGCTATAAATACATCCCGGGAGTAGACTAATCCGATGTTATCAGCAGATTGCCGGCATTTGATAATCCGATAATCGTTGGAATTGTACCTTGAACTCATCGTTCTGATCGTCGTCCAAAGCGGTGGTTATGTCCAAGCTCGGTGGTGGCGAGTCACTTGGACACGCCACGGAAGTGAGCCTGAGATTTGAGATTTTACAGGATGGCAGTGTCGAGAGCACGTCGCTCGGTATTGGCAGTATGGGCAGTCCTTGATTATTCGTCATGGTCATCGTTGTGGATGGCTTTTTATTGATTTCCGAATATTTGCCGTTGAATCGTAATCCGGTCAACGTTCGCACCTCCCAGTCGTTGCGATTTGTCTTGCCGAGGCCGTTTTTCATGTGACGTTGTTGAACTGCGTTCGGTCGGCGAAACTCTGGCGAGCTTTTCAATAGCCCGTGAGTTACTTCGCTCGGCTGGCTTTTCTTCGTCTGTGGATTCGAATTTTGATGGATTTATTAGTTTTGCGTTTATGAAGTTCAGTTGTTTGACGATAGATGAGATTGTACGGCTCAATCAAATGATCAAAATTCAGTCGTGAAGGTATATACAATTTTGGAATTTAAAAAAAATTGCATAGTTTGCATAATTTGTTAACGATAAAATAATTTCATCGCTGGAACCATGACTCGTTTTAAAAATAGTTTCGTTATTTAAAGAATCACAAAAAAAAACTTCAGTCATAGAAAAAAAAACAATTGATCAAATATACTTATCTAAAAATTGAACGAACAAACGCACATAGAAAAAGTAAGAAAAAAAAATTACCTTAGGCTGTTGCGGCTTGATCTGAGTCTTGAAATACTCGGTGATCTTGCCTTGAGACTCTTGCTGTGCAGCAGCCGGCGAAGAGGCAGCAGTCTTATGCTGTAGCTTAGTCTGGAATGATGAAAAATTCCGGAAGGTGGAATCGTACCTCAGCCTGGGCGTGAAGCCCGGCTCGGGTTCGGCGGCTTTGAATCTCTTGTAGCCGTTGTTGGCGTTGCAATTGGAATGCAAACTTTGGGCTAACGGTGGCGCCCAGGGCCACTGACACTCTTGGGCTGTTTGAGTTTGCGTTGTTGGCGCCAGTTTGTCGGTAGTGTCGGAGCTTGATGATGATGATGATGGCGATGATGGTGAGGGACAAACGACAACGACACCCTCGTCGCTGCTGCTCGTCGAGCTACAAGGCGAGCCAGGCTCGGTTATGTCGCTACCACCGCTGCTACCGCCGCTGCTCAAACTGCTCAGACTGCTGCTACTGCAGTCGCCGCATGAAACTGCTACGCCGCTGCAATTGAGACAAAAAGCAATTTGTTATTGTTATTTATAAACATGAAAAACCAAATAATAATGTCGGTGTGAAAAACGAAAAATAATCAACTATAATGGCTATAGCAGAATTCTATTTCCTCGCAAATCATTTCAAAAATTGAAGGAGGCAAGAAAAGTTTAAAAAAAAATGTGAAATGTAACTCGTCAAGCGCAAAACTACGGTGAGCGTAAAACGGAGCGAGAGATGGTACAGCAACTAAGACGAGGACGAGAAGCGACGCGGAGGTCGCAATTGGTAATGTCTGGCAACCCTGTAATTAGGTTTTCGCCGGTGGTATAATGTCATTACTCGGCTAAGCATGCAATTTCCCCGCTTCATCATTGGAGCGGTTTTGGAATGCTTCTATTTTTCATGTCTTCGGGGTCACAAAGTTTCATTGGAATAATATACGCGATTATCCGATTAAAGCGAATATGCCAAAGTTACTTCAGCAGCCAAAGCAATTGGCAAAATGTTAAAGAGGGACGGGCTTTTTTTTTCTACACGAGATACGCGAACTTTTCCCATCCGAAAAGTGCCCTCTCGCGTCCACGCTCTAACACGTCGCTTTATCGCTGCGCGAAACTTTCGCTTGAATTACATAGTTTGCGTCGGAGCGCAAACTATTCTCCAATGTGCGAACGTGATCATTTCGTTCGCTTCTGTCGTTAAATAACTTTTTTTTTTATTTCTTCCATTTGCTTGGATTGTCGTGCATTGATTACAACTTATTTATTTTACTGCGGAATATTTGCATTCGGGAAATGAATAAGTGATATTCCGTAGAAATTTTCTTGCAATTTTTTATACAGCAGGGGAAAAACTACTTTGAATGGAGGATAATTTTTTTGACATGGTTAAATTTACTGAAAGTTTTTTCTCTCTCTCTCGTACTATTTTTGCATAAAATAGGATTGAAAATGCAGAGGATTTCTCGAGCAGAAAAGCAGATATTACACCCGCTTTTGAAAATCATTTCAGTGAGCTTCCTTTTCAGCTAAAAGCTCGCTCCTTTCATTCCACTTGATTAAAAAAAAACTTTATTTCCATCCCGACGCTTCTATTCAACCGTCATAAAATTCGATTGAAAAATATAAGTTTTCACAAAAATACAGATCAACGAAGCCCAGCATATATAAAAAAACTCCACTATCACTATATAGCACATCATCGCGGGTCGAACCTTGCAGGTGGCTCCGTCAGTCGTTCGTGTACCGAAGCTCAAGCGCTGAAGCTTTTTTTTTCTCTCTCTTCACCACCAACAAACGCTGCCGTGGCATCTCCTCAATATTACATCGCTAATATTCTCAACGTTATTAAAACTCATCTCTCGTCCTCCAAATAAAAAAAAATTGTTTATAGTATTCTCCGTCGAATATCAGCGAGACAGAAACAGTCTCACCTAAATACCATAAGCGACGACGGGCAAAGCATGCTCGGTTATATTCTCTCGGCTTCGCGGGTATTACGGCGCGGGTATAGTAGACAAGCAAGCTCGCTCTCGCGCGAGCGCTGCGGTTAATCTCTTTGTCGATAGCTAAAATAGAACGTCCGCGCGAGTGAGAGGCACGTGTGTATGTGTATGTACATATATGCGTTCGCTGCGTTAACTCCGCTAATTTCGCCGTCGCTGCGCGCAGACCGATAGTCTACTTCCGAATTGCATATATATACTGCGCTCGAGAGTTGAAGTTATGAATATGTATATGGATTTGGTTTTCTTAGATGGTTTTCGAATTTAATATTCGCTCGTGAATGGATTATAATTGAGAGCTACCTTGATCTTTAGTAAATAATTTTGACCATTATTGATGAAAGTTATTATTTTCACACTAGATGGCTTTTTAGTGCGTTAATTCTGATAGTGGATTAATTTAGTCACTTTATTATAACTGAGATAGTTGGTTTATTATTTGTATTTCATTTATGATTTATTGTAGTACAATTTTCTTAGTTTAGGCGGGGTGGTACAGTCAATCGAAAAATTTCATAATCAAATAAACATCAGCAAATTACTTAATCACGAGCAACATTCCCTAATTGACAAATCCAATTGCGAAAACTCTCATCGTTCAATCAAAGTAAAAGCGTAAAAAATCCAGTGAAGTCGTTTAAACTGCAAGACGATTAGATTAGCATCGCAGCTATTAAACGAGACTCGAGTAAATCGTAGATTATACCTCTGTATAATTTCGTAAGCGTGCAAAATTAAATTCGCAATTATAATCGTAAAATATTTACAGATAAATAGAAAAATAAGCTCGCTCCATCCTGAAAAACAGCGTATTCCCATCTAAAACCGTTTAATTTTTCACGTCGTTCCGCGTCGACAAGTGATAGCGTCTCTCTCTCTATACTCTGCGAAGAAGAAGAAAAAAAAAGCAGCAGCGAACAAAGTTCAGTCGCAGGAAGGAAGGGGCAAATTGCTCGAAACGAGACGGAGGAAACAAAGCTCATTAAGGATAGTTGTGGTTTCTTTTCAAGCGCGAGTTACATACACTGCCTACTCTTGCGAACAGAAAAGAAAAGAAAAAAAAAAGAAGTGCAGCAGCAGCAGATGTTCGCTCGACTATCAGTATTAATTCGTGAGTTAGAAGTCAAAGTGAGTATAGTTGACAAAAGTTCGCGTCGACAAATCGTAAAACAATGTGTCGCGGCAAAATTCAAAGTTTGCAAAGGCTATTAAACGTTACGTAATCAAATAGAATAAACAAGCAGTCGTTAACAACAAAAAAAGAACACTTTTCGAAAAAAAAAAACGAGCCAAGGCTATAGTTAAATTGTCTACGGAAAAGCTGCATTATATTCGCTGCATTATATATACATACGGCCATCAGAGAGAGAGAACGCGTCGACGTAACTGACCTACACCCACGCTATACATATACACCGCGTGTAGCCTCTCACTTGTCGTCACGCGATCCCTCGTATCACTCTCGATTGACGCGCCCGTCGCACTGCGCGCCTCGAGTTTTGGCAGCTCCCATTATATATATACATACGCGATTTCTCGTCGAGTGTGCAGTTGCGCCTCTCTGATCTTTCAGTTTTGCGTCGCGTGCTGATGATTGATTTCGAGTGCTCGGTTGCGGTTGGAGTGCGCGGCAGGTGTGACACGTCGATTGATTTTTTTTTCATTTATTTATTAATGAATGCGCGACTGTCTTTTTCTTGGATTGTCGTCGGAACGAGTAAAATGGAATTGTTGAATAATAGAAGTTTCCGTACAGTTCTAAAACTTTTTTTTCCCCTTCGTTGGATAATAAAATTAGTTAAAATAGACTCGTTCACGAGCCATTAGTCTAACTATATATATAGCCGAAAAAAAAAAACGATCGTTGAAATATACTTGTCAAAGCAGCGAGTGAAATGTATAGCCGCGAGCGTTAAATCGAGAGACAATTGTTTTGTCATTTATTAACGGGCGAGCGAACAGACGGACGAAACAAAAGCAACGAGCAGAATAGATAGGATCAAGAGTTATCGGGCGGAGATTGACGAGGGAACGACAGGCCGGAAAACGATAGTGACCAGATCTTTTTCTCTCTCTCTCTCTCTCTCTCTCTCTCTCTCTCTCTCTCTTCGCTCTCTCGTTGAAAAATCTCAAAGACGAGCTGCGAGAGGGAGAAAAAAAAGGCCAATAACGACCCTCGAGATTAAAGCAGTCCTTGGAAAATTTAATTCTGTTATCTCTCTGTGACTTTTTCTTTCCCTCCTCGATTCTTGTGGTGGTATATATATAAAGTGTGTTGGCTTGTCGAGCTTTACTCGATGGAGTGTCGCGAGGGTGAGATTGGAAAATCTTACGAAGCCGAGAGATTTTTCTAGTTTGGAATTACGGATCGATGAATCTTTTAAAATCCGACGAAGTTTTTTTTCTTCTTTCTCGAGAAATAAAAACTTTATCAACTATTGAACAATGCTACAGGCACGTGTCTTTACGACGCGTCATCCAATAAATTTTACGACGTTATCCTTCAAGCAAAAGAAAAAAAAAGAGAAGACGCTAAAAACCGCTCATAAAATATTCCATTGCAAAAAAAAAAAAAAAAACTGCTTTACCTGCAGGCTTCAAAATTGCCGTTTTCGAGGGAGGAGGGGAGCCTAATTGCCGAACGAAGATTCCCAAGCGCGTGCAAATTTAATGAGAGTCTCCGGCTCGTCGGTGATTTGCATGCGTTTATATACGTTTTAATATATGAGGTGCTGTTGCGGATTTTCGCTACTGTGCTTGCACACGCGCGCGCCTTTTAATGAAATATGACCCAGTTGCCGCGCGTTATTGCGAGTATTATATACTTTATCGATGACATAAATGCAGCACTGCGAGGAATGTCAATAATAAGCAGGCGATGAATAATTCACCTTGTCATTCAATAATTACGCGGCTAATGACTATGACGATTATAAAATCGATTAGCCGTTAATGATAAAAGCTGACTGCTGCTGCCCCTTTACGTAATGCGCCCGACGAGAACGAACCTCTATACTATGATCTTGCAATTGCCGATTGCATAATTAATGAGACAAACTCGGGTGATAAAGTCGAAATGTATACATATACGTGCCCCGTGCGCTTACGATCAATTATGTATTTATGAATACTTGTATATGTATATTTGCTTCGCTGTACGACATGTTCATTTTCTCGATGTAAGTGATTTCTGTTTTTATTCGTTGTTTTTTTTTGTTTTTTTAAGTAATGAAGAATTGGTGAATCAGAGAATTTAATAATTCAATCGACCGGTAGATGGTTATTTGTCTGATATTAGATAAAATTGTAGATGGAAATATATTTAAATAACTTTCTATTGATACGTCGATGAAAAAAAAAGCAAGTACAATACTAGGATTTTTCATTTCTTTTTAGCTAAATATGTAAATATCTAAAGATTATAAAAAAATATAAATCAATTCTTATTTCACTGAAACTTATTCTACTGTTAACCGTATCACCTCCTCAGGCAAATTTTCGCACCCAATAAAAATACTTCATTTTCAAAAATATGCTCCCACTCGACGATACAAGCCCCCATATACATTTCAACCGCTATTTACTTAGCATCGAGAACACCCTTCGCACTTCCATTACACATCATCTCTTTCGCACACCTAGTACACACAAACTTCGCAAAGCGAACCGAATGAATTTTTCGCGGGCTAGTCTTATAAATCAAAAGAAGAGTAGAGAAGAAGAAGAAAAAAAGTTGGGAGTAAATAAACGGCTTTGCAAGACGAAGGAGACTCGAGGGGCTCCTGCCAATCAGTCATATAGAGGCGAGAAGGGTGCTATGTACGACGATGCCCCCGAGGGGTCACCCATCGGATTAGGCTTGCTTCGCGCATTGTCGAGAGGAGAGCAAAAATGCTTGGAAATATCTCGTTTCCTCTCTCGATCTTTGCTTTAAAGAAAATTGCTTTTTTTTTTCTTGGGGAGTGAGCGAGAGTTTTGAGAATACTCTGCTTAATTGGATTTCGAGTTTTTTTTTTTTGAAACTGCTCTACGATTCTGTGAAAATTAGAGCACGAATTGTTATAATATTGCTGATCAAAATATCGAATAATACTTTTTTTCATTTTGCAATGCAATCCCCATCCACTGAAATAAACTTCTTTGTCCTTTATTGTAAAATCAGTATCCCCAGTCACGTTCCCTCATTGTAAGCAAATAATAACATCTCTCCGTCTCTTTCGAAGGTGTGTATAAGTCCAATCTGTATGATAATTACCAGCTTGCATGACTCGAATAAAAAAAAGAATATGTAAGAAAAAGAAGGAAACTGGAGAGAAAAAGAATAATCATTTCCCATATAATACACTCGATACGCAATAATAATCCCGAGACATCGAAGACTTGCGTGCGCGTACTCCACGACCCTCGCGAGTATTATTATATGATGGGGGAGAAAAAAAATCGAAGAGAGAGAGAGAGGTCGAATTTCCTCGTTGCGGTTGGTTAAACGAACGATTCGAACTTACTTGTGTAATTGGCCTCACATACATTACGAAAAATAAAAGTGTTTTTTTCTCGTTCAAAGAGCGAGTCGCTTACCTGCAACAGAAAGAAAAGAAAAAAAAAACGTTAATTACTCGGACAATGAGTATTGTAAAGCGACTACTTAGAAACATTGTGTTTGCGTTTAAATATAAAAGAAAAAAAAGTGCAACTCGCACGAAAAAAAATCATTTTCTTTTTCTCCTTAAGAAGCTTGTACATGCATATATAATAAAGTAGCGGGTAGAGGATGAAAGGCGACTTTTATGCGCGAGAGATTGTGTTCTTCGTCGCTACGGGGTTTTATGAAAGAGGTGTCGGGATGAAAGATTTAATTTACGCTAGTTTCTTCTTTCTGTCTCTCTCTCTCTCTCTCTCTCTCTCTCTCTTGCGTGCATGTAAAGTGCGTTTAAGACTTCTTTGCAGTTTAAACAACAACACTGTGTGTGTGTGGACATAATCTCTGGCGTCGTACGATGATTAAGAGAGATTGCTTTGTAAATTAGTTTTTCGCAATGAGAACAAAAGAGCGTCCCATTTACAATTTGAAAAGTGTCGGTAAATCTCGAAATAATTTTAGTACTCCGAAGAATGCCAGCCCACGAGAGAAAGTTTCGTTAATTCCAACAATCCCGAAAATGCTCGCGAACAATTCTCCCCGTTTCGCGCTTAGAGATATATATATAAACATGAATCGATTCACGCAACAAGTAATTAACAGCTATACGACGACGTCGATCATGAGGGTATACACAAGTTCCACTCCGCACGCAAAAGAGGCTTTTATAGGGTTTAGCTATTAATAGTCTCGTCGTTCGCTTTTGCCAAGAAGGGTGTGTGACGCAATGCCGGAAAGCATCGAAATTTGTCGTGAAAAATCACACTCGCGCGAAATAAAAAAAAAATGAAGAATTTCGCATCCAAGCACGGGCCACACACGCAAAACTATATAGTAATACTTTTTACGCTCAGTCCCCAAAGAGCACGTAGGTAGTAGTAGTCGCGAATCCGAAGGGTCCCGTGTAGAAAGCCCCTCTTTGAAAGCGGAACCATGTCGTGAAACAAGTTTGCCAGAAAAACGACTGACGGTTTTTCTCATGTGGGACTCTCTCACTACCACTTTTGCGCGCGACAGCTCGAAAATAAAAAAAAGGTATATCGGGTCGTATAATGAAAGCGAAGAATTCGTCAAAGTTCTTTCGCCTTTTGCATTCTCTATAAAAAAATATATATGGTCGATAGCGGCAGAGAAAGAGAGAGAGAGAGAGAAAGAGAGCGACAAAGGCCGCGTGGCGCGCGTCTGCTGGTGCTGTTGGCGCGGGTCTGGAATTTATTGATTAAACGACTTCTACTCTCGTGTATAGCTGTACCTTCTCGCGTCCGAAAATTCAATGCCCTTTTTTATTCATGGCGATATTTTTAGAGCTTAGAAATCGTAAAGTACAGCGTATAATTATCGCGTGTATAATTACAGCCTCTCCATAGATATCAAGAAGGTTGCGGATTTATCGAGAAAAAAAAAGTGCGTAAGTAGTATACACGTACGTAAGAGTACGATGCACTGTGAGCGCAGCAAAGAGCGATGCACTGGCTAATCAACGATGCGTTAAAAGGCAAACTCACTTTCGGTGCACGCAGGAAAAGAAGAAAAAAAAAGCTTGCGCACACTTTTGACGTCAGTTCCGCTCGCGAAGTTTTTTTTTTCACTACTCGCTGGCTTTGAATTTCATTACATCAGCGATATATTTTTTTTTGTTCGCAAGGAAATTTCTTTGATAAGTCAGGTGTGCCGTAACTGCATTCATTTTTGCTCGAGCAGCACGCGTCGCAGCATCTATTCTAAACTCGGGTTAAGTTTTTTCGGAAATCGTTCATATGCTAACGCCGCGCGCGCGCGTAAAAAAGACGTGCAAAGACGCCTTTGAATACAAATGAGAGGGATAACGGCGCTTCTTTTTTTCTCTCTTTCTCTCTCTCGAAAAAAAAAAGTTTCGCCTGATTTTTCTCTTTCCTTCGCGTATATACGCAATAAGCTAATTACAAATAAAACTCGTAAAACTTTAAACCCTTTTCTCGGATGCGAGGGCGAGCGGCGGCTTATGCAAATTGAGAGCTTGAAATTTTTATCAAAAGCCTTAGCCCTCTCTCTCTCTCTCGTAATTTGGAATCGAGAGAGAAAAGTTAATTTTAATTGTTTCGCTTGTCATTTGGAGTACACTCGAGGAAGAGAAGAGGAGAGCGTATACAATAGGGAGGAGGAGGAGGAGTAAGAGTGAGTTTTCGTGAGCTTCTATATAACGAATTCCAAGGCGTCTTAGAGGCGATGACGACGCGCCTCTTATCGTTAATTATGGAGATGGAAGAAGTACGCGCAGACGAGAGAAAGAGAGAAAGACAGTCCCATGGGAAGTTTGAGCTGCTTTATCTGCTTAGCCAAACCAGACTCTCTCTTTCTCTCTCTCTCTCTCTCTCTCTCTCTCTCTCTCTCTCTCTCTCTCTCTCTCTCTCTCTCTCTCTCACTCACAATCATATTTATTTT
>JAWWMK010000445.1:0-37615 GCA_035047105.1 Galeopsomyia nigrocyanea
GCACTCTACCAACAGGCTACAGCTGCCCCTTGGGCGGATGAGTGTGTGTGTGTGTGTGTGTGTGTGTGTGTGTGTGTATAAATACTCCTGGCTATACTGATATTTATATTTACTCTCGGCACTTGTCGTGTCCTTTCTTACCTTTCAACCGAGAAGGAGTAAGGAAGGAGGGAGAAAAAAAAGAAGGAAAAGTCGAGAGCGAGGATATCCTTATTTTACGGTGGAAGAAGGTCGCCAAGTCGCTGGGGCCAATCAGGAAATTCGTTCTTTTCGCCCGGATGACACTAAAGGAAACTGGCTCCGTATGAAGCTTTCGCTGCAAAAGTCCCACCCTCCCCACCGAGAAAACTACGTTTATCAAAGAAAATTCCGCAGCGTTGTCGTTGACTTCCGCTTCCGCGAAACAATAAAAGCCAACGACGGGATGCTGCTGCCGCTGCTACTGCTGTGCTGTTGGCTCACGGCTATTGTATCCATTATCAAAATTGCTTCTTTTTTCTCTTCTACTTCTTCTTCTTCTTCTTCTTCTTCTTTTTTCTTTTTTAATATTTCACCCCTTGCAATTGGCAATGTAGCCCAAGTCAGTCCGAATTATTGAAGTTTCATTGTTTTTCTTGTTTGGTTCGGAAGTTTACTTCGAAATATTTCCAATGACATGGCGTAAGTACAAAATGGTTTTTTTTTGTAAAATCCTCGAAATATGCGCGACTGACCCCATTCTATGCTCGTAAATGTACTTTAATTTAAAATAAACGAAAACTTGATAGAGATAATTCACATGCGCATTTATATGTTATAACGTCGTAATATTATGGAAGGTAATTTGATCTTTATAGTTAATCATAATTTATGAACGTTACAATCAATGAAACTTTTAGGTAGAAAATTGATAATTAATATCACGTGATATTCATCAAATAATTAGCTGACGCATACTCGAAATTCATTTCCAGTGTGTTGTCTTCTTGTCTTTATGAGCTTTAATTATATATGCCAGTGTTTATTCGTATTTTTGATAAAATTATTAATATACGAACCACTCATCAATTTATCATCTATTAATATTTCGAAAATCGAAATATTCAACACCAGATGTACAATAATGAATAATTTTTAATATAATTTACTAATAATGCATTGCTGATCAATCAAAAATTACGAATCACCATATATAGATTTATAAAATCAAATTACAATTTCAAACTGCGTAGCATCATTGAGAATTCAACGCCAGTATTACTCTAATTCTCTCTCCCTCTCTCTCTCTCTCTCTCTGTTCGCACTTTTCACGAATTCATATAAGAAATCTACATAAATGAATATCGAGCGATATTAAAATCGACGCCAATCCGTCTACTCTCGCCCGTAGCGAGAGAGAGAGATATCGAAAAAATACTCGTAGCTCGTATAATTTGAATGGACGGTCCATTAGAAATTCGTGAATTAGATATACGAAAAAAATTTTTCGTTCGGCGAATGGAATGCAATGTTGAAAAAGAAAAAGAATATGATTGATCGTATTCGCCGTTGGCGTAATAAAGATGCTTCTTCAACTTCCCGCGAGAAAGAATATATTCCGAAGTTCATAACTTCGTCTAACAAACTGCCCATGCAGTCGAACCGCTGTTCGGAAGAGGAAGTGCTAAATCAATGGAAGATTCAAATTCCTCGGAATTTCGGCAACACCTGGTTTCTGTTTCGCCATAAATGGAAGGAAAGAATGATGAAACATAGTTTCGTACGTTCAAAGCTTCAACGATATATTTTTTTTTGTTGAGAGAAATAGCTCTCGCCTATCCAAAAAAAAAGAAGTTCTCAAACTACCTCAAACTTACGGGATGTAGTAAATTTGCACAACTGATTCAGTTGATGCTACTTCGCCGACACATAACTGAAGCCGAAGTTTGCGAATGATAACTCGGTTGAAAAGTAGGTTACGACACCGGAATGCGCCGCGGCGATGTCGCGTGTGAGTTGCTGTTAAGCATTTTCGTCGCTTGAAAACTTTTCCCCTCTTCCTTCGCTACATATAGTCGAATTTTATTGTCTCGTAAAATGCAAAAAAATATCGTTATTTGCTCGCGGCACACCGGTTATATTCGCGAATTTTGTCAGGCTATTATCAATATTCATGAAAGCGAGCACATGCGGAATGAAATTTATCTGTTATTTATTCTCGATATCTGATGCTGGCAAAGCAATATTTTCAATTGATGAAAAATGTGTATCTCGCGTCCATCGAATTTCAAACGATTTATTTATAAATTAAACAACTTCAACGTGCAGCGTTTATAATATCGGAATACATTTATTGTATCGTATAAATTGACACACAAAAAAAACAAATGAAAAAATTCATCGCGAGCTTTCAAAAACCAAAGTGTAAAATTCGCAATATTTGTATCAAAACCAATTTAAACGAAATTAATATGGTCGCAGTATAAGCATCGCATAACACTGTACGCTCGAATCGCAAACATACCGCAGGCAGTGTAAAGAAACAATGCGATGTCAGTCGGAGGGGGGAGAGGGGAGAACGCTTCATCACGTAGCCAAAGCGCTCGTGTTAGACAATCTCCAAATTGCACGGAGTGTCACGAGAGAGATGGCCGCGAGTGAGCGAGAGAGAGAGAGAGAGAGAGAGGCCTACATTCACAGGATGCGACAAGGCGCAATTTACTTCGTCAATGAAGGAGCCCGAACCGCTCTGCCTCGTATCATCCGGATAAATGGCCGATTCTAGCACTGGACATTCGCATAAGTAGAAAGCCCCCCTTTCGATATTGTCAAGCCCGTTGTTTAAAATTCAATTTTTATTAGTTTGTTGGTTAATTAGCGAGCTCAGAGTGAAAAGCTACTAACAAAAATCTTTCTTTCTTTTTTTTTTAGCATCGAATTGGATTTGGGTTGGACCAGGCTTTTCGAGAGAGAACACTTCATAAAAAAGAAAATTGATATTGATTTTCAATACCGGCAAGCTGAAAATACAAAGTCATTTTTAAATTCAATTTTTTACCGTGTACGTGATTCGATGGGGGCAAAAAATGAAGAAAAGAAGTTCTATTGATCGCGTTGAACTGAATTAACTCCAAATGAAATTTTTGAAACTGGCAAAAATCACATCGAAATTAAAAAGAATTCAATTGTTAATTATTTTGAGTATCGATTCCAAACAATTAAATGATAAAGCATTGGGTTATTTTTTCGAACAGAAGTACATTAAAATATGTAATTATAAAAGCTCAAAATTAACATTCCAAATAATTCCCAAATATTTTACAATCAAATGCCATAATTAGCTTCCAAAAAGTATCTACAACCACAATCAAGCCTCGCAAACTAGAAACACAATCATAAGAAATAAATAACCTCAGCGATTCAATTAACCGATCAATCGTCTATAATATTGCCGCAGTAGCAGCAATACAGGAAACTCCATTTTCACGCAAACTCTCTCACCAGGCGGTAATTGCTCGCGGTATAGCAAAGTCAGAAACATACACACACACACACACACACACACACACACACACACACTCATTGGCGTTCGAGCATTGAAATTGAAATAAGCAGAGCGTTAGGTATTCGAAATCGAATCAATTGCGCGAACGCGAAATGGGTGGGTGGAGAGAGAGAGGCTCAATCAGTTTTGACTGTTCGTGCTTGGCAAATGAATCAGTATGCCGAGTAAGTTGCTGAGGAATTCCGAGCAGAATCTTGCCGAAGTGGTTAGAAGTTGGGTTTGAGCTTGCGAGCGCTCGCATGTAAATGCATCTGGAAACTTGGACAGCAACGACGCCATGTGGCCGGAATCATTAGCGTGGGCACAAGTACACACACACACACACACACACACACACACACAGCTTAGCTGTGCTATCGCTTTTGGCCTTTCAATTAATTGGAACTTTGTTGCATCTAGAGTTTTGATAACTTACTCAGCTTTAAGGAATTTTGGGATAAGAGATTTTATGGGATTTTTCTTTCATTTTTTATCCAGAGATTTTTATCATTTGAATGAATTGTTGGATAAAATGGATCGTGAGAATTTTTAAACACTTTATATTCGCAGAAATTTATTACGTGTTCCATTTTTAGAAATGAAATAAAATTTGGTTTCGAAACGACAATGATACCAGCATTTAATCTTCATGAGTGAATATTATAAATGTAAAAAAAATTTTGTAATAAAAAAATTGAAGTATTTTTATGAATTGCTCAAGATTATAACATCGAAGCGTTGGTATAAATGATTTATTTTTTCAGATAGTTAAATTAACTTTTCTATAGTACCGAGTAAATCTCAACTGAACTCATTCGAATTCTCGCTTATCAAGTTCTTTTCAAACTGAAATAAAGCCATAATCCCGCGACAAACGTTTTTAATCACCCAGGCGTATACCAAAGAGACAAAAAAAAAGGCAGACAGCTATATTCCTTTTCCCTTGAGCAATATCCGCAACGGAGAGGTAGAGATCTCGCGAAAAAATCGCGCGCAAAGATAAATTGCCGCGCGGCGGCGCTTCCCAATTAACGCTACGTCTCTTCGCCTAAAAATAGACTTTTCAGTCATAAATTCGCCCGCGATACACACGCAAGCCATCGCTCCGATGGCTAGAGAGCGCGTCCATTGTTCCTTCGATTGTATGACTTCCTCTCTTTTCGTTCGCGACAAAAGAGTAAATTCGATGGGGTGACGAAAAAAAAAACATCCAACGAAAACTGGTTGTACGTATATTCGTGCGCGTACGCGATCGATTAATGGGCTCGTGGCAAAACAAAAGCCGTTGTTGTTTGCGAGCGATATGATTTAATGCCCGAGATTGATATAATTAGTTGCGCTAGTTTGCGATATCTTGCTATATACACACGGTACGACGATAATGGAGTTATCGTCGACGTGATTTTCGCAGTTCATCGAGTGAGTATTGATCATCAATATTAATTCGATAGTTTTTTTCTAGGATAATTTTTTTTATAAGCATTTTATATAGTTTATCTAAAGTCAATTGCAAGGCAAAAATTTTGATGAATTAGCGTTTTTTTTTCTAATGGCTCTTTACATTCGATTATCTACACGCTATATACAAAAGCGATTGAATTCCAATCACCGCTCGAGTACAACTCTGAAAGCATCACTCAACTCAATGGCATGTAGTGTCGAACCAGTGAACGCTGCTTTTATTTTTTTATTTTGAAGCATCCATCGACAATCGAGAAAATAATCCACACTCGACCTATTCGAAATCAAACGAATAGCGCGCGTTGTTGCAAATAAATTAACCGATCGCGTCGCGAGAGAGCGAGAGAGAGAGAAAAATCAGTTATTTCGTCGATATATACCCCATCACGACACGAAATTCGAAAGAGCCATTCCACTCGGATACACCCTTCATGTTTGAAGCGAAAGCACACACACACACGCGAGTTTCAAGTGCCTCATAAAAGCGACTCTACTCACAGCAGCAGCGGTAACAGCAGCCTCGCGCTGTTTTGACAGTAATTACTGCAGCGAGCAACGATGTCGATGATGATTTTCGATTTTTCCCAGCATTGCACAGTCATCATTTACGTCAAGGCAATATGGTGTACTACGTTTGTTTTGTTTTTTCGATTCAATACAATCGTTTCGTGGATTCTTCCGTCGGATGAGGAAGTAGAAATTGCTACAGATTGGAGAACTTGTTTCAAATTTAACAAATCAATTAGAGCAATTAACGGAGGCATGGAAGTTTGGATAGAGAGGAAGGCGAAACTAGTTCGTTCGCATTGACATTCGGCTGATTGGTGAGAGGGAGAGAGAGAGAGGAACCAGCATTTCGTCTTCAAACAGAAATTTTCGACTCGAGGCGGAGTCCTTGGAAGATCAATGGAGCGACTTGCGAAAAGATCTCTTCGGTGAGTGCTTCGTTACCCTTTGTATGATTGGCAAAGGTTCTACTTCCCTCACTCTCTCTCTCTCTCTCTCGTGTTGCTGGCTGCTTCGCGAGAGATGGAGTCTCGTTAAGTTCGTTAGCTTCATCCGTTCGGCTACTGCTGCTGTACTACTGCTCTCTTGGCTGGGCTTAATGGACCAAATATATGTAACTCGAGCAATCGATAATCAGGTCGGATGTTTCTAGGATTTTCGAGCGAATGAAACCAGGTACGATTTTCGTGAAGTTTAAAATAAATAGAAATGACGATGCTTCAAATCATGAGGTGAATAGATGCAAATTTTCCAAGGATCATACGTAGCTTGGACTGAAATGTAAACGATAGAACTTGACGTTGTGAGATGTCAGTTTGAATTTTGAATGACGCCAATCAACGGAGGTTGTCAGCGGTGCCAGTGGCATTCATCATCGTAGCCAGTGGCTGCAATACGCTGAATAGAGGAATACGTGTAACATGGATAATTAATTAAAATTGTAAATGAAAGAAATATTGGATTTCTTACGCTTGAAAAATTTTCTTCGAAAAGCATTACTCAACAATAGTCGCTGCTCTCGGAAAATGAAATGTACTTTATGGTCCAGATTATTAAATCCACATTGTATTGTTTTAATGCCTGGCGCATTTCAGTAGCCATGATGCTTTCCAAAGGCAAATACTCTCTTAGTGTAGCTATGCTTGGACTTACGCTTTGATGTGCAGCATTCCTGTGGCTTTTGAAAACCGACACCACCACTGAGCCTTCTCCTCTCATCCCACGGTCGTATAATATTTATTCTTGGTCAACGAAGTCAAAGAGAGCTTTTATTGTTTGCCGATTAATGCTATTCCAATATTATGTTCGACGAGATAGAGCTTTGAAATATTTATAGTTCTTTTGTGTGATAAAAAAAAATTTAATTATTTCTTGATTTATATCACTATAAAAATTGATTTATGCACGATTACAAAATTCTAAATTAAACGTGAAAACGTGAGATAAAAAAAAAAAAGACTAATTTATCCGTCAATTTCCAATTACAGTAAAAAGCCCTCGACGAATTATCCCAGCAAACAGCTCGAGAAAAAGAGAGATCCGCGTCCCGATAAACATCGGCCGGAACGGAGGAATCCCTCGCGTGACTGAAGGGGTATACACGTTCGATCGATACGACGCGGCGGTATAATTAGTTGATGGCCGCACGCGTGTATACACAGCAGAGCAGGGTGTGGTCCTTCCACCAAGATTCAAGGCAAACGAACTTGACGCTCATCATTTAGCAAGTAAAAAGAAAAGAAAAACTCTTCGTATTTGCCGCCTCCCCCCGACGAGGTCGCTCTCCCCTTTTTGTTCTTAACTGGAGATGAGGGTTCGTAAACGATTATTGCTGCACGAGGCTTATTTTCTCTTAACGGCTCGCGCGCAAGAGATACTTACAAAGAAGTTTTGCGTTTATTCGAATCGCCGTTATTTATACGGTGATTAGCCGCAAGTTAGAGCTATCGTTTATCATGTGCTGCTAATTTCTTGGGAATATACGATGTACTTATGTAAATTCACTTTAACAAATTTGACGATTTCTCATCTTAGCAACAGCAGTTAAAAGCCAAATTCATGCAAATTCTAACACACATACGTTATACTATCGCTGCAAAACGTGAGAGGTCGTCTACCAACAAAAAAAAAATTTTTTTAAACCGAGCAGAACGCCGCAGGTGCAGAGTTTGGAGATGCTCGAGAGGCCAGCACAACAGTTTGCTGGAACTTGAGGAGGTCGAATACCTCTCCCCTTGCTTCCGCCAACTTACGTGAGAGAGATTCGATGAGTTGCACAGACATATACACACACCCTCGCTCTCGGCGGTCAGTTGCACGCTTCAACTGCGAAACGATCATCGAGGTCACGTACTAAGGCTAACCGCTTCTCTTATAGCTGAGTCACGATTTATTTAAAAGGGTTAGTCGTAAGTTTTTATAAAATTTTTTTTTTTTGCATTTAATATCGACAGTTTTTCTTTTCAGTGAAAAACAGTGGGTTTGGTCAGACAGAGTGGAGAGGATTTTCGAATAATCTTTTATCTAAGAATTACGAAAAAATAGGATAGTTTGAAATAATCTATCCAACTGAAGCTGATGACATCACCTTATTGAAATTCATTGCAGGCGAGCCCCGAAATAACGCGCGAAATACGAAAGCTAATTTGAGCCACAGTGTCAAAACTGCAAACGTGGATGCAGGAAAGATAATCATTCGAAAAGTTTGGGTGACTTAATAATCGCCTGGCAAAAGCTGAATCTGCCAGCATCTACTTAACGTTATAACATTGAGGGGGGAGGAAGCGGGTAAAACATTTTAATTGAATTAGCCAACTTTTAGGTTGCAGCGACGACGACAACGACGACGATGAGTGCAAGTCGTCAGCGAAATGTTGCAAACGTCGCGCGCGGCGCGAATTGCGAAAACCACAGGAAGCTCTGATATGAATTTGTATATGAAACGCGCGCGCACGTACGCGCGAATATCAAATCGATTTCGTTCCAGTTAAATCCCAACAAACTTGGGATTCCATCAACGCCGAATAGAGACGCACAGTATTCGCGCCGAGCGTCACGTAAATCAAATGTTGTTGAGGTAACGTTACATCGCAGCAATCGGCCGAATGACTTCCGCGAGCAAACATTGTTATATTACGGTTCTATTTACTCGTGCAGAGCATTGTAGTGATTTTCGAATTGAATTGTGTTGTTGGGTTTTGGCATTGTTGCAAAACCTCTGTAGATTTAATCACATTACGTAAAATGACGATAGAAATATAAGAAGTTAATCGTTGATATAAAAACACCGAGAAATACAACTTATTTAGGAGCGGGTGTGCGAATTTTATAGCTGAAATTTTACCAACAAAAAAGTACGAATAGAAAGAAAAACGCTGGGAGAGGAGATATACACTCAGTGCAAAGAAGCGCGTTGCCTAAGGCCACGGAAGTATTTCAATTTTGATCCTTGCGCGGCAAGCGACTATACCAGGGCACAAGTGCACGATAATCCAGCCTCCTTTTCGTCGAGAATATATATATACTATATATATATATATCGAGAAATACGCGGATGATCGAGAAGTACGACTGCGGCTGCACGTTTCTCTCCCTCTCTCTCGCGCGCGGAATCGGGTTATACAACCCTCGAGCGATTTCGTTTTGTGCGCGGCTATGTGTTTGAGGTTCAGTGTCAAATGTGTTGGGATAAAGGCCGGTGAAATAGCACTGTTTGAGCTTCCGACGACGACGTGTGCCGAATTGGGAAATACACGTTACGTTCAATTGTTACAAACCTACAATTGTTCGCTGTTAATCTACATTGTTTTTTGACAAAAGAATGATTAGGAATTCACAGGTGAATTCGAAACTCGTGCTCATTATTCTGGAGTTTGGTTTACTCGAGCATTTGCATTACAATGGCCTCAAAATTCACTATAATGATCGATCCCTAAATCGGCTTACTTGAGTACCTCATCAAGTCGAAACCCCTGGATGATTTGTAGACACGTCGAATGAAAGCTGCTTACCTGTAACAGAATAAAAGAATCTCGATTAAATAATGAAGTCTTTTCATATGTATGAAAACATAATTCAATTTTAATGATATTTTCTGATTATAAAGAACAACAATACGCTCGCTCGATTGTTATAGACCAATAAAATGACACATATACACAGTATAGGGTAACGATTCGAGTCAGGTCACCGAGTTCATTATCCAAGGATAATCCTCCGCAGCAGCAGGGAGTGTACGCGCATTAATGTGCCGACGTAAATAACAATAATCGCGAATTCCGAATTTTGCCGCGATTATTCACTCACCGATTCGTTCGCTCTCCATTTAAATACATTAAACCGCGCGCGCGCACGCGGTAATTAGGCTTTACGATATTGTTTAATAGGGCTTAATTGAAATTTATTTTACGCTCGAGTATCGCTGATAAGCGCTCGTGATTTAAAGGTGTTAATCCTGCGTTCGATGTGACCGCGAGGGACTGTAACTCAGAAGTTTGTTTTGACGTCGTTGATGGGCTTCTTTTCGCGAGAAAATGAGAAGAAGCTTTTTAAATTGAATTTCTTTACCTTCAATTTGGTGTAATTAGTAATTAAGCTTGCATTAAATATTTTTTTTATTCGTAAAACTAAATTAATAATAAACTGTGGAAGTAACCAGGTCACAGCATCGATCAATAGATAGCAAAAAGCTTTCAATATCTAATTAATTAATTAATCAATTAATTAATTTATCGACAATAACCTACTTGAATAATAACATAGCCATTATATGGAAAGTTAGGTCAACAAACCGTAGTTTTAAACGGTCAACGCACAGCAATGAAGAAGCACACTGTATACAGGATATATCTTGATGGAGTGGCTTTAACGCTTCGAAGCGAGAATGTATTGTTGTGTGTATGTTGATCGCGTATAACCCCGGAGAGCTGGCAATATTCGTCGTCAACTAATTAAGGACTCAAAAGCTCCATTTTCCGGACACATGCGCGCCCTAATTAATTGCCAACTCTCTCTCCGACGACGACGACGACGAAGACGACGACGACTAAAATGGACTTTGAATTAATCGCGCATGAGTGCTTGGCATAAAGTTATCATACGCGGGCGCAACAGTTAACGAGCATATCCGGGCTAATTTTCTGTTTGAGCGGGGAAACGAGTGGAATAATATAGGGCTTTTCGCTTGTTTTACTTTTGGGTACGTTTTAGCGTAATTTAGCGCGAGTGCCACGGTACCCATGGTCTGCGTGTATGTATACACTCGGGCTTTACCCTATGCAAACGGTCAAATGTAAACTGAGATAGACGACGGCGAGGGACGTTTCGCGATCGTTCCAACGGACAACTCGAGAGAAACATGATTAGAGTGCAGCTTTAGTTGGATTAACGATAATTAATGGATAATTATTTGGTAATTCCGAAAGTTTGGATTTTCGAAAATATGTTTGTCAGCAGAAAATAATCATTGCCAGAAGTCGAAAAGCGAATTTTCGTAAATAATCGTCGTCCGTTTAAAAACTCCGAATTAATAATCATCAATAATACATCTTTGTCGCGCGGTGGGAGAAATAAATTTATAAGCCGAATATCAGCTGCTGAAGTAACTAAAACGATAAATCTGAATTTTCAACGTAACGACCAATAATTAACCAGTAGTCGGCGACGATCCTCTCTCTCTCTGTAACTAATCATCTTGCTGCTGTTGCTGCTGCTCTCTCGAGGGAACGAATTTATTAGTCAAACTTTTTTCACGCGCGTGGCGTTTATTAATTTTCATTCTTTTTTTCGCACGTACGTTGCCGCGACGATTAGCGTTTGTCAATAACTCCGCGCGCGTGTGTGACATCTGTTTTACACGCGGGACGTTTCTCTCGTACTTTTTTTTTTTGCAGTGAGAGAAAACTGATTTTCCATGACAGCTGCTCTCCCGCTCTCTCGGTTCATATTTCTCGCGCGATGAAAAAAAATTTTTTGTTGCTCAATTTCACACACTATACGCGCTCTAATTGAATTTTTCACGCTCTGTCGCGCTCTCGAGCACTTTTGCTCGCGCGCTCGCTCACTTTTGTTATTTACGATGCGAAATAAATATCGTGTAATCCACCTTTCACTCTCTCTCTCTCTCTCTCTCTCTCTCTCTCTCTCTTCGTATATATAATTTTTATCGCGCGTTTATCTTGTGCAATTGTTTGAATTATATTTTCGGAATGAATCAAAGTATTCGCGTATAAACACGAGAGTGTGAGAGACAATTAATCCTTGTACGTATATCATAATCAACTAACCATCCAAAAATATTATAAATCAGTGTAAGGCTCAATGCTCAAAATATAAAAAAAAAGGTATTTAAACGTTTCTCGTTAGCAACGTCAACTCCATAAAGTTATAACCTGCATCATTTCTAATCTACGTCGCGCGTAAACAATAATCCAACACGACAATAAACGTCCGCGAGTTGAATTCAATAACAAAATAAATCACCGAAATAATCCCCATTTTACGACGTTAACAGTAACTATCTCGGAGAGCCTCCCAGGCAATTCCAATGCAATGGGAGACGGGGGTCTAAACCTTACTCATGCCGCGTGCGCAAACATTCGGCAGCAGCTCGTGCTTTTCAAAGTTCGCGACAACACGGAGCTATATAGAGTTGCACATTTTCGCACGTCATCTTTCTCTCGTCGAAGGGCGAAGTGGTACAGGTCAAAAAAAAAAAGACACTCGCGAAACTCTGCATTTTCATTCGCACCTGACAATGCAACCAGCTTCTCTTCCTCTCGAGTGTGAGCATGTGTGTCGTCGTGTTATTCCATTCGTTTTTTTTCTCCCTCTCGCTTCTATCTCTTTTCACTCACGCTAGCTTGACTTTTCAATTTCGTGTGATAGTCCACGCGCAATCGAAGCACACCAGCAGCAGCATCCCTCGATCTAATTGCGTTCCAACTGAGCTCTGAGCTTTGAACTTTGACGTTGCGCTTTTTTTTTACTCGCTTCCCTATACATATATATTGCGAAAGAGACATTGTTGGTATTCTCGAGCGCTTTCAAATGAATGAGACCGTAATGAGCGGAGGGACGTAACTTTTCTCTCGTTCGACAAAGCGCACTTTAATGGGACTATACGCTCTTGGTTCCACGCTCGAGCGAATATTTTTGTTCAGTGGCTTCCTTTTTTTCCCTCTTTTTATTTGCCAAAGAGCGATTGATCGATCCTTTGACTATTCGATTACGTGAAACTTTGAAAAGACCGTTCTTTTGACGGCTTTACTGAAAAATTCCGTTGAAAAAAAAAAAAGATCGACGAAATCTTCTTTTTTTTTCAGTTCTTGGTAGCGTGGAAATCTGATGGTACTTTTGAATATTAACTATTCTGTTCAGGAATTTTTACAGGCGAACTTTTGCGCGTGACGTATATTTTTTGACTTCAGAGGAAATTCGTTTTTTTTTCATATATTCAACGTAGAAATGGAAAAATCATGACATCACTGCTTTTAAATTTATCTCTAACAGACTTTTTAAATTAAAGTTCCAAATTTAAATAAAAATAAATTGATACCTATTCCACAAGCTAAAAACAGAATGAGATAAACGTTCAATCCAAAAAAAAAAAAAACAAAATACAATTCTTATTCGCAATAACGACAAATAAAAACCTCGAAAGAAAGAAAGCATATAAGCTTCGTCAACGTCGCCGAACAAAAGCACAGCATCTGCACGCACGTAGTGTTCATTTAGCTATCTGCATTTCACCACAAACGTCAGGTATATGGGTGAGAGGGAGAGAGAAGAGCGATCGGCTCGAAGCGCGCGGTCACGTATACAATTCACCACGGATTCGCCGAAGTAAATTGCAAACGTGCGGGGAGGGGTGTAGGGCGGCAAGAGTAAGTGCCTGTCTCAACCCCCTCCCCCCCCCACGCGAAAGAAAAAAAAGAAATAAGCCTTTAGCATCGAATACGCGCGGCGTGTGTAAAAATTTCGCGCTTTTCCTTTTTTCATTCGCGCCCCGCGAGATTAAAAGAGTGTTCGTTAAGCTATTGTAGCGCAGGCGATATAAACGTGGTTGGAATTTATTCGCGCAAGCTTTGCTTTGTTGCGCGCTGCGATTTTTCTCGAATTTCATTTTGCATTTTGAGCTGCGAATTGGTTCGAAACAACGTTGCGTGTGTGTTATACTTGAGATATTACAGCTTGCGGAGGATATGTATATGTAGCAATTCTCAAGAGGAAGTAAAAAGAAACAAGCGAGTTTCCTTTGACTTTATATCTACAAATTTATATTCCTCTTTAAATGTTTCAGTATACCCTTAGTACATTTAAAGCTCTCTTACATAAAGATCATACGCAAACAACCAATTTTTGTTTTCTTCCGTTCCGCGAAAGATACTTTGTAACGAGGATAACAAAAGCACAAGATTGTTAGATAAGAACAACTTTTTTTCCTTGTTAGATTCTTTATAACGCGAAGAAGAACGCACTGAAAAAAAAGATTCAATTTTTCTATCTGTTATCTCCCCTTGCTCTATTTCACTTTAATCATTATATATTCCACTCGGAAGTTTATATCACTTCCAAATAATTTCCACTTCTATTAAACAGAAAAAAAAAACAGAAAGAAAATTCTCATCAAAGTGCAAATTCACATGCATAAAAGCAGCAAGCGTGCAAATGAATTCTCTCCCCGTCGACTGCAAGCTTGACCAAGCAAACATTCGAAGCGTTGGCGAGTGTGCGTGTGTGTGTGCATAGAAGCGGTAAATACCCTGCCTATATACACGTATATGCATCGACAGGAGTTCGGGAAGGGGTGGCCGAGATTTTGATGCAGGTGCTTCTGCTGCTGCAGTGTATAATTCTGTGTCGAAGAGGGGGAGACGATCCTTTATATACCGTAGTAGAGGCGAGGAAACTCATCAAGCGATTGGTAAAGGGAAGGGCGAAAACAGGCGATTGCCGCGTGAGTTGGCCGGTGTTCATATATGCCTATACCTCCCCCCCTTTCCTTGATAATGGGCTGTTTGCGAATTTACTTTGTGCTACTACTACTACTACACGGCGGCGGCGGCGTTAATTAGCGAGCGCAATTAAACGTGATCGACGCGGCCCATTGAGATAAGCGTCGCCACCTTGAGGGAATAGCTCCTCTAATTTCAGCGAGCCTGCGAAATTCATACGAGCGAGCGAGCGATTGTTTGCCAACCAACGCCACAGCCGTGTTGTATGCATTGCGTGAGAGAGAGAGAGAGAGAGAAACTCCACTATGCTATTGTACAGTTCTCTAGAGATTCAGCGAGCGGCGGGATTAGTTCGCTTCCGGATGCGCATACATATATATTACAGCTTTCGACGATAAGAGGCGCGATGATTCGTTGTATCGCGCGTGATGGAAAGTCGTTTCGCTAATGTTCGAGTTTTATGGACTACTGTAACGATTTTTTTAAAGGTAGTATAATTGGACTTTCCACGAAGTTTTCAGTTGCTTGATTTTTCAAGCTTCGAAGAGTCACTGAGTTATTTAAATTAGTTTCTGTTAGAAACCAATAATAAATCTACGATAATATCTCATGAAAGAAAAACGCGTGATACCTTTCAATGTAATTTCTTTAAAAAATGTATAAAAAAAACGTTGCGCACAGCTTATGATAAAACTTTTGTAATTTTCGTACTGTTAAAGGCACATTAATGCCACGCGCCTCGTCCTCATAAAGAAGAAAAGAAGCCATAAAGTAGTCAAAGTGCAAGAAGTCGAAAAATTTAATATAAACTCGTAAAGGGAGTAGCTTAATCAGAGGCCAAACTTGGAGCATAAAACAAGCATTGCACGCAGCGAAAAAGAGAGAGAGAAAAAAAAGAAGAGAACTGGGATACGCCAATAACTTTGAGTGACGAGCAGCTTTTCCATTCGCTGTAGTACATCTAACGGCAGGCGAGTTTTCCCACTCGAGTACATACGTGCGGGAGTGCTGTCTGCGACACGCCGACACACACACACACACACACACACACACACACACACACACACACACACGCGCGCGCGCGCGCGCGGGATATATTTAGGTCGAGGGGTCGCGTCTTTTTTTTTTTATTCTCCTTCTTCTCTCTTTTTTTGGGAACCTCTCACTTACGTTTAATTAGCAGTTTTCGTACTCTTTTGACGCTTGACTCTCGTCCTATTATCCTTTGAAGGTAATTATAAACTTTGACTGAAGTGCGACAGCGTTCTTTATGCATTGGGAAATGTCGCTCCATTCTTTTAAGCTCTCTAATTACGCGAAAAGCTAATGGATGGCTTATATTTTCTACGAAGCAATATTTTATTAATTAATTGGTAAGTTTCAGAAGGGAAGACTGAAGTAAAATTTTCGCGTTCGCTGAAAAAATTCTATTAGTTATTTTTAAATTCAGGCTTTATTAGGTTAATAGTGCAATAATTTAATTATGAAAAAGCAGGCTAATATTCGAAAATAAGGAAAATACTTTAAATGAAATTCCGCAATTAGAAAAAATACTGTAATTGTCAGATAAATTTGAAAAATAAATCTCGAAAAAAAAAAAATGTATAATCGAAAACATTCTATACATTATTTTTCAATTCTGGCTTTATTACGGTAATGGTGGAAAAATTTAATCATGAAAAAGCAGGCTAATAATGAAAAAAAATTTGATAAGTAAATATACGTTTTAAAAATTCAGGAAAAAAAATTTACTTTAAAACCACGTATTATGTATCGATCGATGCTATTATCTCAAAAACGTTTTTTTCCAGAATTAAAACAGTACTGTAATGGCCAGATAAACTTGAAAAATAAATCTCGAAAAAAATGTATAATCGGTAATTCATATCTCATAATCATAATTTCAAGGTAATTCCGAACGATAAGTCTCCAATTTTCAAATTCATCTAACACAAATGTCAAGAAAACGTTGTATAAAATACTATACAAAATTCGATAAAATATTCATCGGAAGTAAGAAAATAGCAGAAGAAACATTTTCCACCATGCATTATTAACGCGAGATAAATAAGTCAGAAAAGCTCGAGAAAATAAAAACTCGAAGCTACTACAACCCGACAATTCGAAACGTTCGTAACCCAATTACCCCGTCAACTTTGCTAGAGAATATTCGTATTGCGAGCACGTGCACGAAACGCGTCGCGAAATAAATAATTTGAACGATGCAAATAACGCGTCAAGCGAGAGATAGTTGACGTTTGCGATTGCATAATTCAATGGGGTTCGACGACGAAAATTTCCTCCGATGCGGCGATGCTGCGGCGACCTTTAAGTATAAACCCAGTTCCTCGCATTCCCGCTCTCTATTATCTTCTTTTCGATCTTTCCTTACTTTGGCTTTTGTCAAAATACTTTGTTGGCAAATGTTAGATTCGATAACTGATTCCGGAAATTATTTGCTGAGTGAGTCAAGAGGGTTGATGCAGGAAAAAACAAAACTGTATTTTTTTTATTGTTAACACAATTTCTACGTCTAACAAGAAAAACGCAATGCTTTCAATCATTACGAAGAAGCAAACATAACTCGCAACCCCTGACTGAAAAAGTCAACAAATCCTCGTTAAAGAGAGCGAAGCGCGCGGTAAAAGACTTTTGTTTGAAATTTATTGTGCAGCCGACATTGTTGTTTCAGCTATACGCGATTTCATTAACGTATACGCAAGGTAGAAGAAACGTTATTTACAGAAAAATAAAATCTTGTTTCCGCAGAAATTAGTATCGTACAAAATAATCTGCCAGCTCAAAAGCCGTATTACACGCTTTAACGATCCCATTGTTTACGAAAAAATAAATAAAAGATGTAGCTAACGCAACTTTTCTTTTTCTTTTTGAAAACGCGTATTATACATGAAGTTTCAATTTTTCTCAGAAAACACAATCGACGAACACCTCTCGCACGTAAGAAGTACATAATTCCAAGAAACGACATCATCTTGACCTCCTCACACAACGAAGAAGTCCAACGCAGCCGGAAGGCAAAAGAAAAAAAAAGCTTATGTCTGGGGCAGAAAAAAGGAGAGAGAGCGACTTGGCAATTTATGAAGCGCGGCCGCATTATCGAGGGGGCCGCAACTTAATGCCACCCACCCGCAGCAGTTGGATCGGACTTTACGATCGGTATAAAGAACTTTTATCTGGCTGCAGGAAAAGTAAGCAGTTTTCTTTAGCCGCTGCCGCTCTCGATGATTGTCGTTTTCTTCTATATAGGAGAGAGAGAGATATATAAAGGGGATGGAGAGGATATCGACAGTATATACAGCGTTATGACCATTGTTGCACGCCGGGTTAAGTCGTTGTCGATGATACCGATGTTGATTCTTATCGTTCGATATTTTTTTTACGCTCGGATTTTATGTTGTAGTTGTAAAAACTGAACGATATGCAATCGTCACGAGAGCCATTCCGCGATAGGGGATAATAGCGCGATGGTTTACATCCTGACATGCTTCGTAAAAAAAACTTTACATCGACGAGTGCCGTTATTTAGCAAACAATTTCGATCGTGGCAATTATTTCAACTCCCAAATCTCATTGAAAAGCTCCGAAGATTCGCTCAGAATAAAAGGAAAAAAACAGCAACGCTAAACTATAAAGCAAAGGCGTAAGCTTCCTGCACAGAATGGACCTTCGTTAAAAATTATATAACTAAACGAACTTACTCAAGTGAAGTTCAATTATAATTTTGTAAGCGCCTCTTCCGAAATGATCCAGAACGATTCAAGTCGGGAGTACTACCATTTGATCATGAGGAAGAGGCGCGAAATAAAATGACGTTCGCGCGCGTAAACAGAAAAAAAAATCAAGTATCTCGTTCGTCGAAGTGTCGTGGCATACACAAGTCCGTTTAATTGGATCTTCTAAGAAGAAAATCAAACTCATTCTCCCGAAGCCTTTATGTCTCGAATCATAAAATTCTCTCCGATGTAGTAGTATTTTTATCTTACGGGAGGCACGCCTTTGATCCATCACTTTGACTCGTAGAGGGGAGATGGATCGAGGGGTTAATCGAACTCGCCAGTGTCCCAGAGGGAAATATATATATACTTCGAGGGTATATGGTGACTTGCTTTGTATCTGTCGTGATATTTACAGATTGGATCGTTTGAGTTTCTTCTAAAAAATCAAAGTTAACTTTGCTTTTTCGTCATATGGAGGTTTCCTTGATCGAATGTGAAATCGAGATGATTTGAACTTGATACTTCGAGGTTTAGATATTTTTAATGCTCTTTGGGAAATGCGGTAGAATGATTGATGATGAGTTACGAGATTAAACGTTCAATTTATTTATGATCCAGTTATTATAGCACATTCTCATAATTATTGGTTGAATATTGAATTCATCCGCCAATAATTACTAAAAAATAAATCGAACGCCAGCTTGAAACAGCAATTGACGTGCAACATTACTGCGCCAAAATTTAATTAAAACACGTAATGAAGTCTCACTCGATAAACTAATTACGATCGCCGGCTAATTATCGAGTCTGAAGTTCAATTTCGAACAAAAGCCATCGTCGACCTCCTATAGAAACAGACAAACAAAAATCTCGGTCACCTCATCTTGAGAAAGCTCGAGCCAGTTAGGCGATAATTGCGCGTTAGCGGTAAACTAGTTCCATAGGTATACTTGCTGCTATATAGCTGCTGCTGCACGAATCCTACTCATTCGCACATGCGGCGCACGCACAGATGCTGTCGTCGTGGTCTTTTTTACAGCGCGAGGGTCGTCATTTTTTTTTACTCTTTCGCTCGCTCGCTCTTTTTTTTTTATTCCGTTTGCCTTTTCAGAGATTCAGAGCGACGTTCTAGGAATGCGCACTTCAAACGGGGATATATACTGTTTCGACCTCTTTTTTTTTGTCGTCGTTCGAACGAGAGGTGCAGTTGATTCGTTATTGAATGCTCTTTTTTTTGCTCGGGATGACTCGTGGAAAAAAAGTTAGGTTTATTTTATATAACTTTCGCTATTGATTATTTTTTTAAAATTATTATTCTGCTGGCTTGCTGTAATTCCGTAATTACACGTTACTGGATTGCTTCATGAAATTCATAGTTTAGAGAGGATCAGCTAAATTACACAAGCCGTCATTAACCTTAGAGCAGTCGATCTATAGTAGTTTGAATTGCCTCGTTGCATGTACCTAATAGCCCAGATTATTTCGATATAAAATGATTATAGCGATCGGAATCGCTTTATTAATTATCACGCACTATTACTAAAAGCAATAATTGACATGTACACAATTCAATTGTGCAAGTTAATTGGAATTCGCCTAACTAAATTGCTGCGTGATTGTTGATTTACATTATTTACGGAATAAACATCATAGTGCGCGTGAGTTAGCAATGTTCAATAGATTATTTCAATATCATTGGCTAAAGTGTCCAAAAAATATCCATAAAATTGTAGAATCATATTATACAGTGAAATTCAGCTTCATTTCACAAAGCAAAAAAGCTCTAACCTGATAATCGTTTTTTTCTTGTTCTCACAACAAGAAAGTTACAAGAAGCCACGACGAATAGTAAGAAAACAAGTTCGCACGCGGCTCTAAGGCAAGAGATTAAAGTGGTTCGAGTCGCGCCCCCTTCTTTTTTTCTCTCTCTCTTCTTTCCTATATAGCCGCACCTCCCCCTTAGCCCACATACTCCCGTATCTTCCCGGAAGCGAGGATCGTTTCCGTTTATAGTTTTCTCTCGGCTGATGGAAGCCGCTGCAACAGCCAAGTGAGATTGTAAAGGGAAGACCTCTTACGAAGCATAACACCACGAGGCGATATATAGAACGTCCTACTCTTTGGATGAAGTTACTATATACTCTAAGACGCCGTTTGACGATGATTCCCAGACGACAAGCGAAAAAAAAAGCTTCGCAATAATGGACGGGACGCTTTTTTTCTCTCCCTCTCTCGCTCGCTCGCTAGTAACGATCGACTATTTATCGATGGCACGAAGATTCTCGTTGACATCGCCGAAGCCTTCGGGGAGAGACGCCGCTTTGAGTATTTTAAGAGGGTGCTGATGCCAAGGGTCTGACGTTAATTAGGAGCATAAAAAAAGTGTAGTCTGGGAGAGGAAGCGATGAGTGTATATAGCCCGAAAGACTTTAAAAAGCCGTTTACCGCAAATTTAATTTGACTTCCGTCGCTATGGAGAAGAGGATGAAATATTATATTACGTTCTCGAGTTTTGGAGCTATGTACTTGTGATTAATTTCATTCATCTTGGTGAAATTCATGAGATTTATTTTAGATCTAGATGATTGAATTCACTTGTTACTTAAGTATTTCATGAAGTTTATTAATATTAATGATCAGCAATCCTTATTCGAGCTTATTTTGATATGCATACTGCGATGATTTTTTTACCAACAATGTTATTTCTTACCATCAACCTCAATAATTGTCTATAAAGAAGTATTAAAAAACATCACTTTCTGACAAGTAACCCTCAACGAGTTTATCATAAACGCGCAACAAACTTTTCTTATCAAAAGTTTAGCAAGCATTATAAACTGGAAAAAGATAACTGTAGAGGAGTCGGCGAGACAACAAGCGCCTGGCAAAACGTTCTCGACAAACTAGTTATCGGATTTCGCCGCAATTAAGATCATTATGCATGCACAAAGGATGAAATGATGCGGCAAGGTAAAGAGCTCTGAGCGCTCGCGCAAGTTGGGCCAAAATTACGAGTCGAGACTGTGCACTACGGGCAATGTGTATGTGTGCGAAAGCGAGAGAGAAAGAGGATCGATTGCCGGAGTTTAAGCGGATCGTTAAGAGGTAGAGGTCATCATTAAGGAACTTCACCCCAATGGGCTTCTGCACTCGCTGTTTGATTAAGTCAAGCGATTAATTCGTCGACTGTTTCGACGCTCAGTTTTTCACGACGACGACGACTACTATAGTATACTACTTCTACTACTACAGTTGCTACTTCGCTAAGATGGAGATGGTCTTCTCAACCAGATGAAAGTTTTACTGGTGTCATCTTTAGAACGGGATATTGACTTCATTTTTAGAAGACGGACTTTTCGAGTGGATATTTTTTTATTGTAAATGTTGAAAATGCTGAAAAACGAACGTAGCGAAGATATTTTTTTTTCTAGTAGTATAACTTTGTTTTTTGAAATAAATTTGATTGGCTTTGGAAGAAACTTTCGAAGTGTACGGATTGAATTTTCGCAAAGCGAACAATATTTTGATATTCGTGCAATATTTGCTGAGCGCGATTGAAAACAGTGAACTGAATTCGCAAATAGAGAATAAAATTATTTTTTTGCAATCGCGCTGGAATTTTTAGTAAATAAAACCCATTGTTGGTTCTGTTTTTTTTTTTACCGATGCATTTGAAAACAAAAGTTCCATCCAGCTATTCTGAGGACTATTTATAAAGCCCATTAACTTTTTTATATTCTTTATTTCCTTCGTGATAAGCTTATAAATGCGATTATCGAGCCAATATAGCTGAAGAGAAAGATACGCCTTTGCCATTTGGGCTTTCTGATAAAGAAAAAAACAAGACCACTGCTAAATCAATAAAAGACTTTTTATGGATCGAAAATACATCACGAGCAGATTCGTGCTATAAAGCTATCTGAAAGAATGTTTTTTTTTTTACCGTTTCTATGCGTGAAATGAAAAAAAAAAGAAATAAAAGAAATATCGCATTCAAACTCGTTGCTTTTATTTCTTTCGCCTTCCCTACCTAGAGCTAATTGATTATTTACGATGAATTTTCTCTACTTAGCGTCGATCGGAAAAGCATCGACTTAATGGCTCTCAACGGAAAAAGCTCTAACAGAGATAATAATTATTGAATTCTCAGATCGAAGCCGTGCGAAAAATAAACTCGTATTAATTAGCCTTATTCAAGTCAATTTAAAAAAAATCATAACAACATCCTTTCCTTTTGCAACACAACGGCAATATATATCAGGATCGATCGATACTTCAGTACAGCTCCCGAGAAAAGCTTTCAAGCTCAACGTCAACTTAATCCACGCACACACACATACACACTCACCTGCCCGAAGCAACACCAAAGCGCCCGACGCATCTCGTTCTAATTCGATATCGCAAGCTCGAAGCCTGTAACCCGCAAGCTCTCTCGAGCGGCCAATTTTCCCGAGGCGACAGCTTATTACACGGCCAAACGCAAAAGAAGCTTGCTGCAAGCTTGCAGTCGGCAACTATCAATCCGCCGCGGCGTAACACGAGGCTTTGACGCCGCGCAGACATGAAAGTAAAGCTTTGCTAGGTATGCGCTCCACTCGTCTTTGAGGTCTGCTCTTCTACTGCTGCACGCATATGTGGAAACCTGCTTTTTTCTTTCTTCTTCTGCTTTTTTTTTGCATGACGCAAGCGCTTTTTTGTTTTGTTTTATTGTCTCGATAGCCTGGATTGTGAAGCTACTTGACGCGTGTCATCAAAAGGCTGTTCTAGTTTGGCTAATTGCGAGAAGGTAAAGGAGGTGTTTGAATGAGAGAAGGGCGAGAGCGGTGCTTATTTACGTTCATTAGAGTTTCAAAGAAGAAGAAGGAAGTTGAAAAGGTTGAAAAGAAATATGGTTCTGTATTTTATGCATGATAGATTATCATATTTGTATTTAATTATGCTTTTGTTAATGTAGTTTTGTCTGTTTTTGATAAATCAATAGAAATTCAGCATGATCAGGTAAATAATCACAATCAAATTAATTTGAAAGCAGAAACAAGAGATTTTCATCAAAAGTAAACAAGTAAAGGTTTCTATTAGTATAAATAAATAAACACTTCTCTGGCTAAATTAATCTGTCAATCACTCAATCCAATACATTGATTATACATTAAATATTGACAATCTCGCACGTCGATAAGCAACTAAACGAAAAAGGGCAAACGATATCACTCTGACACAAATAGAATACAGAACGAGTCAAGTTTTGCCCACACACATACACACGCGCATACACAAGTCTTACGGCGTTGTGCCCGCCGCTGCCACCGAAATTCCGTAAGATATCCGAAACCAGTCCAAAGTGTCAAAACTTTCTAATGGGTGCTAAAACTGCCATATTTGGCTCTGAACTTTCCGTTTCCTGATACTCACAGTAGTCTCACTTCCTCCCGAAACTTCTTTTTTTTTCAACTGCATTTCGAAATTGTAATCCTTGCCTATATATACCAAAAAAAAAGAAAGAAAAGACAAATCACGTAATTCTCAGTCACGTACGGCGAGATCGTTAAAGTTGTCTAAAAATACAAGCCCATAAAAACTCAGCAAGTCATAAACGTGGCTATTTTTAACGTTCCTTGGTAACAAGCAGCGCACCGGCGCGCTTTAAGCCTAACAAGCCATTCAATCATTAATCGCGCAATAATAATCCACGCACTGCCAACGCTGTCAACGCATCATTCACTCGGCGAGAATCAATTAATCATCCGGGTTTACCTGGCAGACATATACATACATACAGTGTATGATCCTTCTAACGAGCTTCCGGAGGCTGTTCTCTTCCTTCTTCTTTTTTTTCCACTTATTAACGAGGGTACATCTTCTTTTTTTTCTCTCTCTCTTCTTTCTAGAGTGTTGTTGTGTATATACGCGAGGGTGAGTTGTGTACACGCACGAGAGGAGCGTGTTTAAGCTTTCGGCGTACACGACGACGACGACGACGAGCGACGGAAGGGGAAAAGGTTTCTGTTACCAATTTACCGTCTGGCGCTTCGCGCTCGCGCGCTTTGCAATTTACATGCGAGAGTTATTTTGTTGAAGCTCTCTCACTTTCTCTCTATATCTCTCGGGAGAGGGTTTTCACTGTCTTTTACGCTTACTTTGGCTTCAGTTTAGACTGTGAAAATAGCGCGCCGGTGAAACTCTGCATTGTGGATTTTCGGGAATGGTTAATTCGTTCGTTTACCCTTTTTTTTCGTCAAAAAATTAGCGAAGAAAATCGATCGCGACTCTGCCGCTAGCAACGCGTGCTTTAAATAAACTTCCCCTGCAATAATCGTAATAACCGCGACACATGGATATATAACTTGATTTACGATCATCGGATAATGACACGTCGATTCGTATTCCGAATACAATCCAATAATCCAATTGACCGTCGAAGAAGAGAAGAGAGAGAGAGAAAAAAAAAGGAATATGACGATTCTACAGATTTTTCCGCAAATAATTCTGCGGCCACTGTGTGTGTGTGTATGTGCTACGTGTGACAATCCTTGATAAATCAGGTAATACAAAGGAAGTTCAGCGAACTCTTGGGCAATAAAGGCGGACAAATGTGATTTTCCGATCCATCGCCCGTCACCCCTCTCTCGCACACACCAAAGAAGCTACGAAGCGTGTATACCGTAATCCTCGGCTCTCGGGGAGAGAGAGAGAGAGAGAGAGAGAGAGAGAGAGAGAGAGAGAGAGAGAGAGCGAACACTTTTAACGCCATAAATGAATGATGAGAATCTTATTATAAGATCCTCTGACAATCATATCGCAAACGTAATTCGCTCTCTGCGGCGAAATCCTCTCTCGCTCGTGAATAAGACATTGGGAGTTGCTGTCACTATTCTTGACTTCCCTTCGCGCGCGAGATGGATAGAGAGAAAGAGAGAGAGAGAGAGAGAGAGAGAGAGAAAGACAGATTTCGATTAAGCTATTTGAAAAGTCAGCGCACGAGCCAACTATTATCCCTCGGAGAGGAGTGAGAAGGCGATTTTCATTTGATTTCCAATCCTGTACTTGTATTTTTAACGCTCATACTCCTAAGAACAAAGGAATACCAAATTGACGCTGCTGCGGCTGCTGCTACGACTATTTCAATTTGCCGATAGTTATTGAAGATTACATTGGATTTTCATTTGGCAATGGACGTTTCGCCATTGGATAAATAGAATTTCAATGAATTTGTGATGAGGCTCGGGATTTTCTTTTTTTTTAAATTGATTTTTTTCGTGTCGAGTATTTTATTCGAGTGAAAGATACAAATTTTTCATCTTTCAATGCAATCGTTCAAACTACAAGTTTCACCGACAATTCAACTCAATCATCTGCGCTTTGAAAAATTCTTCCGCGAGTTATTATGACGCGTTGCGAACAATTATCGTCACCATCGCGCGCAACACATTCTACGCAGCGAGTACAGCGCAAAAAGGAATATATACTCCGCACGAATTATGTACGAGGCGAAAATTCTCCGAAATGCATGGATGACAAGAAACAATGGAAGGCAGCAGTAGCGAGAGAAAGAGAGAGAAAGACACTTGTAACGCGCAGTTTAACAAACGACTCGGCGGAAGAATAAAAAGAAAGAAAAGGGTGAGAACGTGTGCGAAATTACACCTTGCGATTCGCTGCCGAAGATGAGAGGCTGCGCGCAGCCACTCGTAAATAAAAAAGAGAGAGAGAGAGAATTCTCGTCGTCGACTTTTCACGCGCGAGAATTTTTCATCTTTTTCACCGAGTGAATTTTTGGCTTTACTTTTGTAATGAATTCGCTAGCACGAACGTTCTTCGCAGAACAAACGAAAGAAATCATATTTCTGCTGAAGCCATTTGCAAACCAAGACGTTTTTAAAACGAACTCGTCTGCGCAGAGAGAGAAAGAAAAAAAGAACCTACTAAATTGAGCGCGCGCACAAGAGATTCTCGCAGATAATAACAGATTAATCATCCCCCCGCGCCATACTGTCGTGGTTGACCCTCTTTCAGAGCAGCAGCAGCAGCAGCCGAAAAATTTCCAAGTCCATTAGTTCCGCCAGCGGTCGAAAAATTCGCACGAACCCCTTTCTTTTTTTTCTATGTTCGATGTTCATCCACGCGGTAAACCGACAAGAAAGGGCAAAACATAGAAGGCGTTTATTGAAGGGGGGCTTTCGTTTGTTATTCAAAGGGCGACGCGTTTTAGACGTATTCGCCGAGTTAACGAGGCTTTTTACGATGTGGAGTTGTAATGTTGATGATTCGTCGGAGATTGGCTATTTTTGTTTGCGACGGGTTTTTTTTTTGTTTCGAAAGTTTTGATTGTACTTTTAACTTTCAAGGAAAGGGGCATAGTTCGCAATTCTATTGCAGATGTTATCGATTCCAAACTTTGATTGTAAGAGTTCCATGTCTTTTAAGGGTTATTGTGAATTTACAATATTGCGGATTTGTTCTTCGTTATCGATATTTTTTATTGGAAATTTTTTTTCTTTTCAGATTTTCAACGTACTTATACGGTTTTTAAAAAATATGACATTTTACATTGATTCTCTGAATAACTACCGACATTTTTGATTAAATATTAAATTTTTTACGTAGCTACATCTGGTTTAACTACGTATATTTTGAATCTAGGTCGAAATTTGTTTCTCAGAATTTCACCTCATGAAAAACCATCAAAGACTTTCGAAAACACATTCCCAACAAGGTGCAAAAAAAAACTCATCAAACATTCAAACTTTCACCGTTAAATTCCAGTGTCAAAAACGTTTCCGAAAAACAGCCGTTTCACGCCGAAACAAACTGCCACCATTTCCGCCGGAGGGAGAAAAAATGTGTGGAAACTACGTTACGTAAGTCGGGAGAAAAAAAACTCTGCAAAACTAGACTTTTGAAACCCGACGCATACAAAAAAAAAACTTGCGCACACTCTACACGCGAAACTGTGTCGCGCGAGAGAGTCGCACCTTGCAATTTCATCGATATTGCGCAATGCGAATTAATTGAAAAAAAAAAACGCGAGATGATAGAAGGACTTCTGTACGTTTTTTTTTCACAGAGCGTATCAACAACCATTTAAATTTACCAGGCTTTAACCCAAAGCGTGTAAGCATCCGCCCGTTAATCCAACGTGATTTACCGTTCGGTACGGCCGATCTACGTGCTTGCGGCGATGCTTTTAGACTTTGCTTGCGAGAGCTTTTTTTCGAAATTTTCAAGATCGATGATGACTATGCACAATTGGCGGCGTGAGATTCGATGAGAATATTAAGTTTTTTGTTTCGTAATGTTGGGGCGATCGATTTTTTTGCGATGGGTGTGAAAACAAACACATGGGTCCTTTATGGTCAAGGTTAAAATGTTTTCTTTGAAAAGATGTTTTTTTTTTATAAATATGAAGTATCAAGTATTTATTCATTTTCATAATTAAGTTCACATTTCATGACGTTGTATTGGACAAAACTTTCATTTTTAGGGGAAGTATTTTAAACTTCTTTGTAGTTTTTCGCTGCAACTAATAACTAATAATGGAGTTTCACTTTCAATGTCTAAAACAAAGTAGCTGTCGTGTTTACAATACGACCCGTTTAAAGTGAATTGTCCATGGTACAAAACTGAGCATTCACGCAAATTATGAGAAAGTTAATTTCGTCTAATTTGCTATTTTGAGCGCGCTTACATTTTTCAGTCATAACATTCAGAAAATCACGAAATAAAGTTTTTTTTTATCATCAAAATACACGAAAACTAATTGGTAATATACCATAATTTTTGCCTTCTTTTTTGTCGAACTCGTTAATTTTGGGGTCAAAATTCTACAAAGCAGAAATTGTATAACTATTTCAAAAAAACGTCAAACCAATTTCAAATTTTTATTCAATCTTTTTTTCCCCTCGTCACTATTTTCACGGAAAGCCATTTTATTAGCAATCTTTTTTTTTTTGATGAAAATTCTTGCTTTGTCAACGCACAAAGTTGAAATTGCAATATTACGCTTTCGTATTATGCCTCTCTCATACATACTACGCGCATTCATTAATTTTCCAAACGCAGCTAAAACTTCAAAATGCCTATTTGTCTCGCAGTCGAGTAAATAGATTAAATGCGACAATGCAAGTACTAAACTTATTGTCTACTTGTTCGCGGAGTTGCAGTGCATGAAATAATGAGTATAATATGCTCACTGCCGCCGTCGTCGGAGCATCGCGAAATGAATTTGCCTTCGGGAAATAAGTTGTTTCCGGGATTGTCTTCGTTATGCGTTCGGCAAGCCTATACGTTTTTCGTGAAAAAAATAAAACGTTCATGAAAATTTTTATTACTCGATAATTATAAAATTAAACGCTTGCGAAAAGTAGAACGAAAAAAAAAATTATCGCAACAAAATTTAGGTCGACTATACAGAACCTTCACTTTTTTTTCGGCTTCAGTAAATACAAAACTGAATGCATACAATCATTAGCTCGCACTCAAAAAACAAAACATTTCTTTTTCACGTTCTCATATCTACGTGGTATACTACATCGCATTGTACGAAAACAGCGATAAAACGCGCCGTAATAATAATAGCCAAACTCCCAGTAGCAGCGCAATTGTCAAACTTTTTCCCCGAAAAAAAAAAAAAAAAAATTCACGCCAGCTCGTATCGAATAGTCATCGACGACAGCCCGCATTTCTCCTCTCGATATATAGATAAACAATCCATTGGAATCTTTCAACTGTGTCACTTATAGGGTATGGTCCCTAATTGAACCCTGCACCAGATGCACACACACACACATACACACACACGGAGAAGCAGACAGGAACGAGGGTTAGAGAAAGAGCCGAATTCGAGTGCTCATTAGGGTGGACGCTTCGAGGGCGCTCACCCAGACGCGCCACCCCCCAAACGGCCTTGATTGATTGGGTGGCCGAGCGGATGTACTGCGACCACACACTGCAGGCGCCTCTCTCTCTCTCTCTCGCTTTTTCACGCGCGATATCCTCCTGCTACATACATACAAGAATGTTTAGTGTCTGTTTATCGAGGCTGGTTGTTATAGGCTTTCTACGATCTTTGACAATTATGCAGCTGTATAGTTCCGACTTTTTATTCTATATACCTTTGAGTTTGAAAACTATTGCTATTGTACGAAGTTTTTCAACAAAACTTTCATCGCACAATACATGCATTCGCGAAGCAAAACATAATGCTCCTCGGAAATTATTCAAAATCCATTACAAAAGTTACGAGTCAATTACACCACGCAATACGAAAAAAAAAAAAAAGAATCCCCTCGCGCAATCGACTTGTGCAAATAACGAGCGCAAGAGAAATTTTATTTACTCTTCTCCGACACAATATAACGTACGTATTTCCGTTTGGCGAGCACTAATGGACTTGCAAACTAATTAAATCGAAAATACGAAACAAAGTGCGTTTCATCGACAACGCGCGCACTACTGCACCGCGACGTACCGTCGCGGCAATACCAATGAAAGGCCCTCGAATGGCCCTCTAAAGCCACTATAAAATTCAAAGCCGACATAACTGAGAGAGAGAGGGACTATGGGGGTTTCACGGCGTGTGCATCGCCCCGTAAATTTCCAATTCAAGACTGCTTTTACTTTAATTACAAGGATCAGCCCCTTATACGATTAAAATACTAAATGGCGACAGGCTGTTAGTTTGTGTTGGCGAAAGAAAAAAAAAGAGAAATGGATTGCTTTTAATTTGAAACGCTATACCAAGGTATAGAAAGCCGTTATATATTTTGAACAATCGAAACGATTATAAGTCAAACAAAACTCTCTCATCATTCACAACACTCCTGTCGAAATCTCGGCAAAATTGATTCAATATGTGACTGACAAACATAGACAAACCAAATATGTAAGCTAAAACAGCAAATGCTGCCTGAAGTTTCGCCAGCCCATGCGTCGCGGCAGAGAACAGGCAGAACAACACACGAACTGCGGAGACACGACTGCGACGTCAACGGTAAAGTCATATCAGTCGCGTGAGGGTTTGTTGTCGTGTGTCGACGACGAGTTGCGTGTGTGTGAACAGCGTACCCCCACATGTATTCCGTATAACCATCGTAAATTTTCGAGTGCCTCGCATCACTCGCGCGCGTGCACGCGAACACGCCCTCGAATTTACTTTGTACTTGGGATGTTACTCTCGCGAAAATTTGCTATACATTTAGGCTTTAAAATCCTATTTGCCCTTTCTCTCGCTTTTGCCTATCCTGTAAACTGATAAATTTTCGAAGGAGTATTACCGTATAGCTCGACTAAGGCATTAATAACATTTTCCTCATGCCGTGCATGCGCGCTTAGAGGATTAGAACGTGCGCGCGCGCGCGAACGCTAAATGAACACTATTTTCAATCAGCGAGGCCTATATGTACGCGTCTAATCTGTATAACCTTACGCCTTTATACAATAAACAATGCTTTTCGATTATGTGCAAGCGTATATCATGTTTTGCCGTGCATTTAAAACGAATTAATTTTCAAATGACTTTTGTTTATTACAGGCGACCTAGTTTACTGTACTATCGAGTGTGCCACGTTAACGTCATAGCGCTTCGAATGAGAAAAGTTTAACGACTGCTTAATTGAAAGTCACATGCAGCTGACTTTTGATGCCCCATGTGGAAAATACAACCTTGATTGCGTATGTATAATGTTCAACGTTGTTTATTACATTTTGCATGACGTACGTTGTGATATTATTAAATTTATGGATTGAAAAGGGTTTTTCTTGATAACCTTCAGTTGAAGTCAAATTTTTTTGACATTACACCAGCAAGAAAATTGATTGAAATTTTTCGTTCTTTGGGATTTCACGCACTGTGAAAAAACTGACATTGAAATATTACAAATACGAGCCACGTGTAATATAACTTTTTTCCAACGAGGTCAAACTCGCAGGTTGTAAAAAAGCAGCTTTAAAAAAAAACCAGCCGCTAAATATAAACCATTGCAGTGGTTCAATCAAGCCTTCGATCTCCGCCAGCACCAACAGCAGCAGCAGCAGCAGCAACGTTGTTAATCAAGGTACACGAAGGCCACTGTCCGACCTGCGGTTCTCAAAGGGAAACACACACACAAGAGCGAAATTTTCGATTCTATTTTAATCTCGAGGGAGTAGTGCGGCTTTCTTGCGGCCGAGGCACGTCATGCAGTTTAGCTGCCAAAAAAGGGCTTTTGCCCAAGGGTAAACACCGCTACAGCGTTTGATACTTATTCGTTCTTTTTTTGTTGCTGCGCCTTTCACGTGTGTGTGTCCGCGCTATTCCGCTGGAATAATCCAATTTTCACGCTGGGTAAACGTTAACGAACAATGTTTTTTTTTATATCTCTTTCTCTCGCTTGTTTAATAATTCGATCGAGCTGTTGCAGCTGCATTGTGCATTCTATATGAAATCTTTGATTGCGCGCTTTGTTTCGAAATATTTATTGTTCTTACAGCCGGTTTGAGTAATAAGCTGCTTATGAAGTATTTTGCCGATGTTTGCTTGTCAAAGTTTGTCAGCAAATTGGAGCACTTGGAAACATTGTGAATTAGATTAAATTTTCATTTAATCTTGAGCCATTAGCCAATACTTTAATAATGAATAAATAAACTATTATTTCAATGATGCCCATATGACCGACAATTAATTTACAGAATATCAGAGAAGCTAATCCACTGTAAACCACATCATGACTGCACTCAAGATGGACAACCTTTAACCAACAAAAACTCTGGCGCATAACATGGGAACAGGTATGCAGGTAATAAAGCCTCTCTCACTCTCTCGCGGCATGCACTTGCTTCCCGAATATCAACACGTATAGTAGCGGGCCACGTGCCTTTCTCCCGCAACGCGACGACGACGACGACCCTCATTCATATTATAGTTTGAAGCGCACGCTCTCTCCTTTTTATGAACTTAAACTGACCTGCAGGTATACGCGTCTGGGACACACGTGTTGGACATGCCATGCGGATATGCTGCCACTTTTCCGGCTAGAGGCTGTTATATATCTTAGAGCTCTGTTGCTACTTGGCCTTGTCGCGTAAAGACGCTTTCCTTTTTTTTTTCTTTTGAATTTGTGCGATCCTCTCTTGGTTAACGATTGTGACGGCAGGTGGTATGAATTTTTGTAAATTTCTTGGGAGTTTTTTTTTCACAGTTTATGGAGGATGGTAGATATTTCTTAGTTTTTTGAGTAATTATTAATAATCAACTGGATTTCAAATATTGATAAACCTTACGAATAATTTGTATTTGGACTTAAATACAAATATATTGATAGAAGGAGTAATAACCTACATTTTTTTATATCGTTATGTTAATTATTATACAGTATGAATATTTATATCATGTAATAAACATTAAAATCCGTAACTTATGCGATTTTTTTTCAAAAAGTTATACATTTGGGAAGCAATGTGCCTATCTTTTTCAAACCGATAGTAAGTATATCTATTGACATTTCAATTCGTTCAGCTACAAATTTCGTTTGAAATTTTGACTAGCAAAAAAAAAATTGCCATTCACTCGTTAATTGCAAAAAACTATCGTGAAAAATTCTCTACCCATGGGTATAGCCATTCGCAATTCACCTCACGATTAAAGCTAAAGCTCGGCAGCCAACTAGGTGCGTCCACGATATGTAGTTGCCGTAAACGCTCGCTTAAGCGGAGGCTAATTGAGCAAAGTTTAAACAAAAAAATCCCGGTAAAAATGTTTCTCTCTCTCTCTCTCTCTCTCCTTTTTATTCATGTCCTCGTCGTAACGCCACTTTTATTTTTTCGTTCTTGCCGCTCGCTCTCGCGGTATAAAGGCGCCCCGCAGCCCAGAGCAGCCGCCAACTTTTATATGAAGCGCGCGTCGTAAAAGTATTTTCCACTTCCGGCTAAAAAGACACGACGCGACGCGGCAGCATTGGCGGAGATCACGTGCGGGCTTCTCTCCAAGTGTGCACGCGACCGTTGTCTGTGCGCGCCGCCCCGGAAGCATTATTAAGAGAGTTCTTTCCCTATCTCTTCGTTTATTTCACCATCATGGTCCCAATAATCGAAGTTTATTCGTTTAAGAAGTTCCAGGCGAACGGTGATTTTAGTGTTAGCTCGTTTCGGATATAAGTAATGGAGTTATCGGGAAATATAAGTGTTTCTTAATCAATTTGATGTGTGTTTTCGTATAAATCTTCTTCGACAATTACTTCTGAATTAATATTTAAAATTATGCGCTAACCATACGAAAAAAAAAGCAATAAAATAATTACCGCACACTGACGTTCACTAACTTTATTTAAAAAATAGGTCACTCGTTTACCAACAACAAAAGACACAAGAAAACATTGAAGTCCGAAAACTGAGAAGAAACCCCCCCCCCCCCCGTCTACCGCCTTGTTTCACTTCAACGCAACAATAAAGAATAAAGTGGATAATGCCCGTAACGCAAAAAGGAGGGAAAAAATCGAGAAAACTCTCTCTCTCTCTCTCTCTCTCTCTCTCTCTCTCTCTCTCTCTCTCGCGATGGCAAAGCAGAATGATGAAAAAAAAATGAAAGAAAGTACAAGCGAAGTAAGTCGAATAGAAAGAGAGCTTTTCCGCTTCCTCGCTAAAGAATTCGGTCGAGATTCCAGGCGACGCACGACTTGCCGGCTCTTATATTGTATTAGAGAAGCCAAAAAGCTCGGATATCAAGTTAACATCGTATAGCCGCCAAACTTTCATTCTTCTTTATTCTTCTTCTTCTTCTTCTTCTTCTTCTTCTTCTTCTTCTTCTTCGCGCGCGGTCAGTATATGGAACAATCGACTCACGTATTTTTTTTCTCCGTCACCTTGAATTCATAAATTTCGGCGTAACAAACATCTCTTCGATAATATCGACAGGATGATAGAGGCGATATAGTTTGTTCGGCTACAACAACAACAGCAACATCGAGAAGCGGCACTTGTAAGCTTGTACGATCGTTTGGAAAGCTCCAAATCAACATTATCTCTCAGTATGGCAAACAAGTATACGCAGTCCGATATAGGTACTATATGGAAGCCTTCTCCGGTATGAGCTTACTTGCAGGGGATCGAAATATGCTATAGGTATGTTACTAAACGGAAGTTGCGGTCAGAGCAGCTACTTTTGCTGTTTCTCTCTATCTATCTCTTCTCCACATACGTGTATATAGGACTACATCTCTAACTTTTCCCACGGGTGTGCTTCTTCGCGACGTGAGGGTGTTTTTAATCCCGTGCCGCTGCCGTCGCCTCGTGATTCTTTCTCTCTCTCTCTCCGTCTCTTTACGACTTCTTCTTTTTTCTGGCTACGTAAGTTTTAGGGAGGGCTCAACGTTTCCGTTCTCATTCGTACATATTGGACGAGAGAATTTTGCCGCTCGCACGATATTAAGCACACATACACATACACACATGCACACATTCTGCGAATAATGGTTATTGTCTCGTGAATATAACCAACCCCCCAGAGTTGATGATATTGGCTCGAATAACGTTAATATTTGACGTATACGCGTTGTAAGCCAACACGGCATCGGTAAATCTCGCGCGAACAATATTTTTCTCTTTCTCTGGCGTCGAGCGAATTTGAGATTTGTGCATTTGCACATTTTTGACAGCCTTTGACATTCTTTCGCGAGCAAAGTCTTTTCCCAATGACATTCGATTTTCAGAGCGACGACGACGACACATCTTTCATCCCGTATTTCGCAATGTTCTTTTTTTTCTTCGCGTTATTATAGTCTCATTCGTCTCACTCAATATGTCTATCTTTCGTTTCTCTCACTTCTTCATAAATCATTCTCTCAATTTGTCAAATCTTCCTTTGGAATTTCCATTTTTTTTTTGACGTGCCAAAGCTATTGTCGTAATTTATTTTTTTTCTTTCGGAGTGGGATTCCGCTTATCTAATTTCGCGAGTTGCTAATTAAAAGTTAACACAAGCGATTCGCTCGATCCTCTCTACATTATTGGGTTAAGGAAATTCGGCGGAGGGAAACAACGAGTTTTTGAAATTATAATAAGCATCTCGATGCATTATTAAATTGAAGGTTGAGGCCACGAGCAAAAATTTATTCGCTGCTATAATCGTTGTTACAAACCGTGTCATCAATATTACACACGCGAAATGCCGTTCAATTATTCAAGGCTATATACACACGAATACTTTCGCTTGGACAAATATTTTATAAGTATAAGAATATATGTTACGCAACGCCGAGCTTCGCGTTTAAAAATTGAATGAATAATCTCGCTGATATGCTACCAAAGTGCTGAATCTTCGGAGATGGATTTTCATAACTGCCTTACCACCAACCACCACACTTGCAAACCTTGCGGATACGCGTACAAAGGTTTCCCCCATCGAGAGCTGCCTGTTCGTCGTCTCGGAGAAAGACAGAAAATGAAAATCCGAAGCACATGTTACGTCGCGTTTTCAATCAGTCTTCGCTTCCAACCTTACTCTCTCGCCGACTTTTCCCACGAAAGACACGTGCTGCACGCGGTTTTTCGCGTGCACAGCTCTCTCTCTCTCTCTCTCTCTCTCTCTCTCTCTCTCTCTCTCTTTCGCTCTCTCTCACTCACCGGGGGGACAACGACGAACGGCAGAGAGAAACTTTACCCCTCTGCGTTGTATACCTGCATGCCTTGGCAAGGGCGTATGGCTTGCACATGTGCGCCAGAAAGTACAGGCAATAAACCTCGTCGTTGAGACGTCAGACTTGAGAGCTCTCTCTCTCTCTCTCTCTCTCTCTCTCTCTCTCTCTCTCTCTCTCTCTCTCTCTCTCTCTCTCTGAGCTACGAAAGAGAGGGAGAGAGAGAGAACCACCGATGTCGTTAGTTGAGATTTATTTGGAGCCCCGATGTCGCTGTATACGGATTTATTTCTCTCGTAAGAAGCTAATGAGCGCTAATTGAAAAAATGCAAGATACGTGATTATCGTGGGGACTGGAGATATTCAAGGATAATTCTATTTACGTAAGTTTTGAGAAATTCGATTTTTTTTGCAATCAGAATGGATTAACTTTTATCAAGTAAATGGAAATCTATCCCTTTTATAATATTACATCGAATAAAGGATATGCGATTTTATGGTACGCAAAATAGCTTTCAAAGAGATTTTCTTTTTCCATCGATATAGTATTACATTAAATAGATGAGAATATATAGCTGAAAAGTGTATTGATAATGTAATACTTCGGATATTGGGGTCTGCTCGCGTTATAGCCATTCAGAAAGATTCAATAGCTCGATATCGAGTACGGTAGAGATAAAAATAAAAGAGGCTAAAAAAAAAGAAAGTTTGAGTGGAAGATTATGGAATAAGCGACTAATGAAAGTCCGGCGAACGAGTATTAAAATGAAAATAAAATGCGAAATGGATGTGTACGCGAAACGAGAGAAAGAGAGAAAAAGTGATGTGGCTCGTATAGGATTATGAGAAAATATTGTACACTTGGTAAATCCTTTCATATATTTTCAGAAACACGAAATTAAAGTGACTTGTCTTTGTATACAACAGCCACGACGAAAGTAATATAATTGTTCAATATCAAAGAAAACGTTAGTCAATTCACGTACACAATATCCATTATCATTCATCCGAGTAAAGTAACAAATCCTTTTTTTTTTGTCTCAGCGACAATCCCTTTCCTCGAGACAACATCAACAACAAAACAAAAATACCAAGTTTTCCATGAAACTTCGTTGCTCTCCGGAAGCGTATGCGTTAAACCCTCGAAAAAGTAACCCTCTAGAGAGAGAGAGAGAGAGAGAGGAAAAAAAAAGTCGAGAGAGAATAAGAGAAGCAGTAAACAACGGAGGATGCGACTCATCAAGGAATCTCATGGCACCACTCGAGCAGTTCGTTTGTGCACTTGTTATTCACAAGAGCGAGAGCGAGAGAGAGGCTGCGATGCGCGAACAAAGGAGGCGCACAACACAAAGGAGTAAAAATCTCGAGAGCACAACGTTAAAAGGGGAAAAGAAGAAGAAGACGCCCAATGCATTATGCATCATGGGCCGTTGCGCGCGAGAATAGAGAAGCATCCGGTGAGGTGCAGGTAGTACATAAGTAATCATGCGACGTACCTACTAGCGCGCGCACGAGCTTGAAAGGTAATCGAATTAAAAGTCACTCTCGCCTGCAGCTGCTACTGCTGTTATATGCTATATTGCCGGAGTAAAGTGGCGCTTATACTACATATATGGCCAATTCCACGAAAAAACAGCCGTAATTTGGTAGGGTTTTTTCAAAAATTCAGACTGAGGGTACGCTCTCAATTTTAGGGTTACGCGGTTCTACGGGGCATCACAAGTTTCGCAATCTTCTTGCCCACCTTCTCCTTTCATGTGACACCCCCTTTTTGGCTTGTGACAGTGTTAAAATCACGCGAGAACTCTGGCATCGATAAAAACGAAAATCTGAGCTTTTCTGGTTTCTTGT